>CM022393.1:125300005-125900005 GCA_011833715.1 Carcinoscorpius rotundicauda | reverse complement strand
TTAAATACGTTTTATAATGGTAAATGGTGTTTCTATAGGCAGCTAGTGTTACTAATGGTAGTGTTTGTACAGGCAGCTAGTGTTACTAATGTTAGTGTTTGTATAGGCAGATGATGCTACTAGGTAGATACTTCAATAGGATGACGATACCTCAACGTGTAATCAATGACTATATTTTATAACTATTATTTTATATTAAGTACATTTCTCTGTATTGTGTATAACAATAAACGAGTTCTTATAACAGTATTTCGTGGAGTAGTGTTACTGTAGGCAGATTACGTTACTAAGAATAATGTTACCATACTTCGTTGAATGATTGATTAATCAGTAGTATTTCATCTTATATGCAGGGTAAAATTTTACAAATATCTGTCCAGATAAAGACAGATTTTTCATAATAATGTTTCTAAATATCATGCAATAACTTGACATACTCGTATAATCTTGCAGTTTCACTAGCTTGGCTTAATCAGTAAATTTTTTCCCTACAAGTTGACCCGCCAAACATTTGCGGTTGCGTCTGTAGCATTTAAGCTACGTTTTATTGTAAGTAATTTGTGTTAGGTTGGTAATTTTGGGAATATTTTAATGTTTACAAAATCAAACCAACAAATTCATGTAGACATAATTTTATGTGAGAAAACTACACGTAGCGTAAAACATAAATAACAGTAATAGTTTTTTATAATAGTGTGCAGAGTATGAAACAGTTGTGAGCATTCAATGTGTGATTTTGTAAACATTAAAATATTCCAAAAATTACCAACCTAACACAAATTACTTACAATAAAACGTAGCTTAAATGCTATAGACGCAACCGCAAATGTTTGGCTGGTCAACTTGTAGGAAAAAAAAATTACTGATAAAGCCAAGCTAGTGAAACTGTAAGATTACATTTGAAACAAAAAACAAGAATGGAGAATAAAAGTTGTATTAAAGAAAATAAGTAGCTTAAAAGTGATCATAGCAATCTATTAAACAAACCAAAGCTAAATTATTGCAAAGTAAAGTAAATTTAAAATCATAATAAAAACAAACTTAGCTGATTATACAGAAACGTTTGAAAGCATATTCACAATGTGATAAACGTATGGTTTTGAACAAACTGTGCATGCGTATTTTAGACCTAAATGAGTCCAAAAGCCCATATAAATTGAATTTAGTAACATCCATTTTTTTAAAAAATCACACGCAGGTTAGTGTTGTTTGTATGAGATGCAATGCAAAAAAGAAACTGAAGTTGAAATTGAAGTCAAATGTATTGATTTATGTATAAAGAAGATTCATTTGTAAGTGATACTCTAAAACCATAAATTTCCAAATCAGCAAGAAACAAACTCTGGACAAAGATTTGTGAAAACATCTACAGCAAGATAAAAATAATATTAATTAAACATAATTATTTACATGGATCCTATATCGGCTATGCAATAATATTTGTCGCATTCAGATAACGGATAAATTAAGATATGTGCAATAGAAACTGATATATGTAACAGCTATGCTATAATAGTTGTTTCATTAAAATAATGGTTTACTTGTAACATTTTAGGTCATTATTTAAATCCACACTAAAATATTATTGACATAATTACATGTTGAGACACCCTGGTAGCATTATTTTTAGTTAAGTGATCCACCTATAGAACCTTAGTTGTTTTACTTCTAAAATATAGATGTTGACGACATGTTGAGACACTTTACACTGAACTCTAATCCAATTAAATTATCCGCCTAATAATACCATTCACCTGTACAAAGGTTGCCCTGTGTGACACTAACCTCATATAAAAACATTACTTGGCTTTGTGAGATGTGTTTAATGTTTTAATTATAAAACAAAACCATAACTGTGATAAAAACATTCAGTACTGATAATTTTAAGCATAATGTTATGTAAATTAAATTAAATTATTAATTTTAGGACCTTAATTGTTACTACAAAATTGATATATTTTAATACACCTCATCCTCTATTGTTTTATTCATGAATTAACAGTACACTCTCTTGTCCCACTTCATGGAACTTTGACACTAGCAACTTGATTTCTAGTTCCACTTCGTGGAATTATGGTGTCACCATCCCCTAAGACAGCAGCATCCTCCGGTGCATATTATGTAGCAGTTATGCAACCACTAGTTATATTTGTTATGTAACCTTTAAGCTTTAGCAAGTTATGCGTAGCTGTGCAACCACTGAACAGCATTCTTAAACTATTAAATAATATTTGCATAATCCTCGGCAGTAGCATGCTTTGGCCACCAGGGTCTCCGGTTAACTACTGTCATTTGTTTTTAACATAGTAATAAGTTTTGCCCTTTTTGAATAAGGACACTATTTTGCCAGTTAAATCCTTAAATCTGAGGTTCTGTTGAACGTTAACTTATCTTCTTGTGTTTCTTTAATCAAGAATACCCAAACTATTTAACTTTTAATTCTCTGTGACGTTTTAGTTTCAACATAAGAAATTTATGTTGGCCATTGATGACTTTTAAGATACTTGAAATTGTTCATAATATATGAGAAGTGGTGAAAAATAAAACTCAGTTTTTGATCTCCTCGGTAATGAATAAGAAAAAAAAAATGTAACCTATAATAAACTAATGATGAACAGTGATGAATTTCGTCGCATTTTCAGCTTTAATCATAATTTTTAGTCACTCCTGTCAAACTTATATTCAGGTTAAGTCATCACCAAGCTCAAAACTTTTTATACTAAAAATAATGGATGAATTTTTTTTCTACCAATGCTAAACATATAATTATCTTTTAACATAAGATAATAGAATATTTTATGTATCAAAGATAAAGTATATACATATAAATAATTATTGTTATCGAATCGCGGTAAAAAAATAAAAAAGTCTGTATATTCATTAAATGTAAAATCCTAACAACCTGTTTAATTAAACTACGATAATCCATGACTTCAAGCAAAAACGATTATTTAATTATTTTTTAAGACAATTACTGTCAGATTACAAGGTTCGGATTGGCCAAGTGAATGTATACGAAGGGCGCTTGTATGACGTGGAAGCTATTAAAGTGCATGAAGGTTACGTGAAAGGACATTATTACAACGATATCGCGCTCATACGTCTGAAGGAAAGCGTTTCTTATTCCGATGCCATAGCTCCGGTATGTCTGCCAAATCACGTGCTTGCTCGACAAGACCTGACTGGAGTTTCCACTACTCTGCTAGGCTACGGAGATCTTTCCTATGGTAAGGTTAAATATGCCTATGTGTTATTTTTCTTGTACTTAGAATTGGTATTTTGAGAAACTGACTGAAATAACTCTGTAGCATTTTTCACGCACATGAATTCAAATCAATATTGACTGGAAACTTTCTAATTTGATTTTTTTTACAACAATGGTGAATGGTTATTGTGAGCCTTAAGAAACTGATTTACGGAAAACATATTCTTAAAAACTAAAATCAAAATAATTCGAACATAATTTGAAACAATGCTGTTGACTTCTTGTACTTTATACGTATAATTAGACAAGCCTTCAGAATTCGAGAACAAGACTAAAGGCACAATATTTGTCATATATAAATTAAAATAGACAAATTTAGTTCTAATACTTCAGTTCATTAGAATTTAAAACATTTATTCAATGAATAAAAATAAAGTATTGAATTAAGTTTCTCTTCATCTGTATAACCTTAATTAATCAGTGTGCAACACGTCAAGAAATTAAAAAATTGGGAATACGCGTGTTAAAGGGACAAACTTTCAGTTTGTAATTCATGTTGTGAGACTGAATTACTTGTACTAATTATTTTAGCTTTGTCATATATCTAATTTATAAAACTTACTGGAACTGCTACAATTTAGTTCAAAATAACGTAAATATACTATACCTAGTAAAGTAAATAAAACTACATACAAAATCTCAATATGAATTTTTACAGAAAATGGTATTAAATAGAAACGATGAAGCATTGTAAGAAATGGTTGCTAGAGACATAGATAAAAGCTATGAAGCTGGAAAAAGACAACATTATTGACGTGAGGAATGTTCTTTTGAAATTATTATTGTAACAACAGGATTGTTTTCAGAGAGAATAGTTCAAAGGATTATATAAGCTCTTATAATAATATGAATGATGGTTTTCTAGAATAGCAAGATTTAATAAAATATTGGATATCGTATCAATCCAACAGACTTCATCTTGTTTCTCTAGCACCATCAACCGTCATGTGAATAGACATACTATTTTATTTTTAATACAACAGTAAAAGGAGTATCTTGTTTATTTACAAACCAGAAAAATAACAAATTTAACGTCCTCGCACACGACCTCTGCCGACTTAACTCACGCTTATATTTTTTTTGCAGCACCAGCTTAAAGCTTTAAAAACAGGACATATTATATTAAAGATTGTTTACACCTTTCCTTCAAAAGAATTTCTTCCATATCCTCTAATCTATGATACCCTACCACTAGCCATGTTCTCCCTCGCCTACAAACAGCCACTGAACAATCCAACCAAGATCCACCAAACACCTAAAACCTCTTTCAACCTACTGTATATCCAACCCTCTATGACTCTTCAATCCATAGAACATACCTCTGTATACCACACGTCCAGTAGACCATCAAATCCCATTTATCTCACTGCTACCACCGGAATTAGATGTGCCAATTCTTCTAAACGTAGAACTTATGCAGAAGTTATGGATTCCACTCCTATCTCTAGAAACTTATCTCTAAGTTCTAAACCTGACACACAACCCAAGAATTCCGCCCCATTCACAAACTCTGATACTATTGTAGGTCGCATTTCTACATTTCCAAACCCTCTTCTTCTAAATGCAGTAGTTATTGAAATGTAAAGCTTTCATGTTTATTTTTAGTAACCGTCTGCTAACTCCTTGTTCTGAAGGCTCTCCAACCACCACAACTTCCAAACTTTTCTTCTTACATACGCAAATCTTCTATAACCTTTAAAGGAAAACATCAACCTTCATCCAACAGCCTTCCACATGGCCCCAAACCTGAAGACTTTCTAAATCTAACAATCTCAACCTTCAACCCGTCAGAAAGCACAAATACCCTGTATCCTCCTTGAAATAAACACTCCCTTAACATTCTGATCTAAACTCTAGCAAGACTTTCAAGCTATTCGGGAATCTTAATGAAAAAGACCAAGGTACAAGTACTATTCCGGCTAGAACAGCATTTACAGAATCAAACTATACCTAAATTTGAAACCACCAGTTAGCATAGGAACCAATGACAAACTATTCTAAACGCAATGGAAGAAAATCCTTCATTCTACTTCACTTACACATACGAAACTCACACAAGACTTTTACAAATCTACAATAAATAACCTCACTGCTGTACATTCAAGAATCACAATTTGTAATAATGAACAACATAAATTTGTTTTACCTATTAACAAAACAAAGAATGCTTCTGAAAATCATGTGGGAAAACATCAATAATAATGATAAAACATATAATTTATCGCATAAGGACAAAGGTTTCTCCGACTCAAACCGTAATGTATCTTTACAATAAAATACTAAATTTAAACAGACTTGCACAAATGCCATCTGTAAGCCTCTGGTTAATAACTCCAACAATATAAACACCTACATTGAACTCTAGATTCCACCAACACTAATTTAATCACTTCTGTCGACCCAAACTCAAGAACATTTCCAATGTTATCAATCTGTCATATAAAGCACTTACTGAAACTCAACACAAACTTCTCAATAAAGATCTTAAGTTTCCTCTTACCCCTAAAAACATAGATAGTTTTGAGGTTATTCCAACCTACAAGAATTTTCACGCAAATTAAAAGACTTCGAGGGTTTTTGCACAATCAAACTGTTAAAATACTTTCGACTCTCAATTTCAAGAAAAATCCTTCTGGTCTCCCCAGTAGGGAATCGCATCTAGAGATTATTATTACTGCACTTGGAAAATAATTAATTTAAGTCACTAATTTTGATTCAAAAACACGAAACAATCTCTCCCATACTGAACGTTCTGCTGTAATTTCAGTGAAACGTGAAAATGAAAGTATTAATAAACCAGCTGATAAGGGAGGCGCAATCATGATTCAAAATAAAACCAACTACATCAATGATGTTTATAGACAACTTAATAACACATAATAAAAAGGTAGATTTAGAACCCACACTGTAGTTTATTAAAATAATCAAAAACACTATGCAGTTTACAAAAAAAGCCAACACATTAGTCGTGAAATATTACAGTTCCTTTCACCTAAAAACCCAGTTCCATGTCGCTTTTACATGAAACCAAAAATACACACTCATTAATTCCAGTTATACTACTATTTCTAATTGTTGTATGCCTACTGAAAAATTATCTGCTTATGTTGGTCACCACGTCAAAGATATCACCTCCACGTTTGACATCGTACATTAAAGATACAACACATTTTCTGAACATGATCTCCTAAATTAACAGCAACGGAAAACTTCTACTGAACACTATGATTTGCACTATAGATGTTTCTCCTCAAACATCCCCCATGACTTAGGCCTAAAAGCACTAGAACTTCAATACTCAAATCATTACAGACTGAGCTGAACCAGTACTTACACTTAACGGTTTTGAATTTAATAATAAATTCTATGTCCAAACTAAAGGTACAACTGTGGTCACCAAGCTTGCAACAAATTGTGCAAACATTTTTGGAGACTTGGAGACAATTCTGTGGGAAAGGTGCACAGACAAACCAGCATCTTGAAGATGGTACATTGATGACATTTTTTTTATTTAGATAGGAGATGGAGATTTATTTTTATAGACATGCTAACACGTTCCACAGTTTTATTAAATTTATTCTAGATCCCTCAACTACATAAATAAGTTGTGTAGGTTTAAATCTAACAGTAAAAGATGGAGCTTTACATATTTATTTGTACCAAAAACCAACGGATGAACTACAATACTGACATAATCAAAGCTGTCACCCTACAAACAACAAATGCAATATCAGACTCAATCAAGTACTTGATTAAAATAGATAAGTTCTGACTGTAAAAATTGTCACTGTCACATTAATTCTCTAAAATTGTCTATCACTGAAAGATGTTATAAACAAAATGCTATCACTCAACAACTTGACAAAGCTAACAATATACCACGTGAATTTGCATTGGAACAATCACCTAAAATTAATTATTCTTGTATTTCACTGGTTGTCACCTGTTAGGCCCGCCATGGCCAAGTGTGTTAAGGCGTTCCGAGGGTCGCGGGTACGATTCCTGATCGCACTAAACATGTTCGCCCTTTCAGCCGTGGGGGTGTTATTATGGTACGGTCAATCCTACTATTCGTTGGTAAAAGAGTAGCCCAAGAGTTGGCGGTGGGTGGTGATGATTAGGTTCCTTCCCTCTAGTCTTACGATGCTAAATTAGGAATGGCTAGCGTAGATAGCCCTCGTATAGTTTTGCGCGAAATTCAAAAAACAAAACAATTACTATAGAACCCAATTCACAATATAAATTATTTTTCCTATTTTTGTTGTTAAAATAAAACTGTGAAACACACTGTAGAAATCATTTGTTAAGTCTAAACAATCACACGCCGTCTAACTTCACATCTTCTTTAACTTACATTTTTCTTGACTGAATTTCACTTAAATCGTAATCGCTTGGTCTCCTTTGTATAAATGTATATCCCTTGCCTAATCTGAATACTCGAGTGTGCTACAAACTACGAGGCATTATCATGTAATACTCACATGAAGAGAGAGCTCAGAGGTTTCAAAAAATATGAAGTCAACAATACTACAACAATTAAAATACACACACGATGTATGACTCTTTTTTACTTCCGTAGCGAGATTTGTTATAACTATAAACTTTAAAATAATTTACTTTAACTCCGTTAATATAAAAATAAATAATTATTAAATATTATTTCATAAATTAAATAAGTATTAACTTAAGCTAAACAGTCCTCTGTACTCAACAGTTAAATTAATTATTACCTTCCACAAAGCAAGTTATTAAATTAGCGTGTGTTTTCTTCTAGCAAAGGCACATCGAGCTATCTGCTGAGCCCACAGAGGGAAATAGAAGCCCTGATTTTAGCTTTATAAATTTGAAGACTGCACTAACAAGGGGCTTCAAATTAGCATCTAATGGGGTTATTAGAGATTTATTAACGAAAAAGAAAGAAAGGGAACATAATGTAACATTTTCTTTCATACAACTTTTTCCACTTTAACTAGTAACCTTAGCTAGTATCTATAAATGATAGAAATAAAAGTGTATCCACATCTAATTATAAAAGTGTAAAATGCTAATAATTTAAATTTCACCATGTTTCTATCATGTTGACAGGTGGTCCTAGTACTAATGTTCTCCAAGAAGTACACGGTATTCCTGTGATTTCTTCGAGAGACTGTAACAGAACTTACACACTTTTCCCACGTTCTCCTTTCACCCGAGGTGTGACAAACGAATTCATCTGCGCTGGGCTGGCAGAGGGTGGAAAAGACGCCTGCCATGTAAGCTAATGCTTTCATTTCTATACATATTGCATGCCAGTAAAGCTAACACTTACGTATCTACATATATTACAAATGAAACTTGTAGCATACAATGATTTTTACACAATCACCTTTTAACAGTAAAAGGCAAAGTTGCCTGTTTGTTACCAAGTGCATAATCTTCCACTGTATTTACATATAAAATGTGTCTCAAGGGTAAGTTATTTTTTTAATATTTTGTAAACCCCGTTCCAAAATTCCTTATAAGAAGCTCTCTAAAATAAGGAATTAATTTTCAAAAAGTTAGATTTTAATGTGTTTTGTGATATACGATTGTACATGTATGTAACCTATCACCATGTACATGTTAGGGCTAATGATGTAAGGAAATACGGATCTAAGAAGCTTATCGGTAACTGTGAAACACTGATAAGGTTACAGTTTGGTTTTGTCAGGGATATGGTCAAGAATAAATTGCGAACATGAGATAATAAGTAAGTGTCACTAGGTTTAAGCGACAGATATAGATCAATATGAAGTGATATGCAGGTAGGCTAGACCGATTTGTGAAATAATCTTATTGGGAAAGTTAATTTTTTTGGAATGGATGGCTTGCACTTAAACAAAACAGGAGCTATTAACTTAGCTGTAGCGATAAACTAGGATTATATAGAGATAAGGACTATAATAGGAAATATAGAAAATATAACTGGCAGGAAAACACGTACAGCAGACATGAAACATGAACGTATTTTAAAATCTTGTTACTATTATAATACTAGAGGTATTAGAAATAAAATTGACAGCAAAGCATTTCTGAAAACTGAGAATTTTAATATTATGGGTATCACAGAGACTTTGTATTTGAGCAATTTTGATATTTTTTTAAATATCAGGCTACAGATTATTTACTAGGGACAAGGTATTGAAAAAAATGGGTAGGAGTAGTTTCATATGTTAGAAGTGAATTGCATCCTGTTGAGTTAAGAGCATATTAAAGAAAATAGGACTGAGGTTGAGTCAGGATTAGTGTTATTGGATACAAAAGGAAAAGTCTAAAAATGAAATTTGTAATAGACCTACAGGTCAAAATGTGGAAGTTAATAAGAAACAGTATAATGAGCTCAAAACGATAACTAAAAAAGGTGTTGTTATTGTGAAATATTTAATTTCAGGGGAACTAACTGGAAAATTTTCAATCTGATAGGGAGGGGTATAGATTTTTGGAAATTGTTCAGGATAGTTTTATATACCAGCTGGTGATGGAACCTACAAGACAGGAAGATATATTAGATTTAATGATAGCATCCGATGTGAATATGATAGAATTGTGGTTGGTGAGTACAAAAATTGCACTCTTTGGTGTAGTATATTACTATAATGTAAATAAACATAGCCACTGCATACGGAGAAACAGAGGCGGAGTCTGTTTTGACTTTGTGTTCTGAACAGTGTCGAGTAGCGCCATATCAACTTGAAACTACTCTGAACAAACCTAGAACAGTTACTTTTGACACAGATCTGACAAGTTCTAGTGATGAAGACAGTTCCACGAGCGAGAGTGGCGGAACTGTGAGTGATACTGATAACACCCAGGCCGGTTGCGAGTCGGTCGTATCTCCAGTGGAAGAATGGTAAGCCTAAGTCATGACAACAAATATGGTCTGTATTATTTCACGTGCAATTTTACGCATCTCAAACCTATCTGATGTTTCTAAATTATTGGTATCACAGACTTGGGTTTATTTGTTTATATTTGCCGACTATAGTAACTAATACTCGGCCCTTCCACAATCATTATAACAGGTATTTATGACTCTAACAAAATGAATTTCAATTATACGTCATAATTCTGTCTATAAAATCAAACTAGATGTAGCAGTTTTAATTGTTAATTTAATATTACGATAAATGTATAATTTATATTACATATTCCGTATGTTTGTGCAAGGTGTACGTGTGGTTTATGCGAGAAAATGCCAACCAGGAGAGAGTGCGTTTCTTGTCGCTCGTACGACAAAGTGTCAAACCGATTAAAAGATGAAGAGTGCATTACCCAGACTCGAAGCTTTGAGGGAAATTGCCTGAATATCGATGTCTTAGAAGCATCTTAAAAGAGTCTGAACAGACACACTCTGAGATGAGTCAGCTCTAGAGTCTTGGCAGTCGTCATCATGGGTGGACTGAATCACACCTTCCTCTACAGAAGTCGACACTGTGTCATCAGCAGCACTTTCCTCTAAAAGCTGAAGAAATAAGATTATATATATTAAAACAACACGCTTTATGAGGTTTATGAGATTTACATTTAATATCACAATGTCAAAGCACTGTGTTAAAATTAATTTTATTAAGAGTTATGAAAATATGTTATGGAGTTTATATTTGAATTTTTACAAGTCTACAATTTTTTAAAAAAATACATAACATGTACTTGATTACTTCAACGTGTTCAAGACATAGTCTTATTTCAATTTATCTTAAAATGTTAAATTTGAAAAATGGTATTCTTAAAACTTTTCCATATTTAAAAATGATACAAAAAATATACAGAATGATCTACCAGTTTTTAAACTTGGAATATACTCTATTTGGGACAGATTTGTCCACTGTCTAGACTAGGAAATCAAAGTTTCACTGACTTTCAGGTGCCACAAATGCAAAACACGCTAATGAATGTGAAATGTGTATGTCTAGTTACATTCTTCAAAAACTTGTAGTTTTTAAATTATGATATTATATTACTTACTGTTTATCGCTTTATATTGCACACATACCTTTAAGTTTGTTCTTTTCGTGATGGCAAGGGATGGCTTCCGAGGGGTGGAACGTGTATGCTGCAGGCTGAGATCAGTCCTCAGCTCTACACGATGAAAGATGGTAGGGACCATCCTGTCTACTGCCGGTGGTTTTTTCAGTCTCAACCTGCCTGGCCTGAAACTCATGGAATCCAAAACAATGGGATCCGACACAAAACATGAGCGTTCAAAGTGATCTTGACAAAGTTTTGCATGGTGTGAAGGAGTCCAGTTCTTCCTATTGATCATCCGAACCCACTGTCGCCACCTAGCCGGCTCCTTCTCCTTACACGGAAATAAAAAGAAGCTCTTGCCCGATGCCGAACCGTTTTACCAACCATAAGCAACGCAGTAAACCATGTTATCATGAAACAAACAAAGTCATAAAGTAGCAATATCAAGACAAAACATAATCTCATAAAGTATGTAATCCGAAAAAAGCACCGATAAATTTACATAAAACACCAGCCCTGAAAGGAACAAAATGGTCGGCGTGCAACGAAGCGTGTTTGGCAACTATTACGTCATAGTTGTAAAACGTCACTGAAACAGTCGAACGACCAAGAAGAACTTGAGTTCGAGGACCCGCATATTTTGTTTCATATTTTACTCCAAAACTAAAGTGTTTAAAAATGTAACCACACAGGAATTATACCTAACCAAAGTAGAGTTTCTAAGGCAATTATTAAATTTATTGAAAATTCACCTTAAACAATACCAAAACACATGTCAAACAGGTGTGAAAAAGATTTTGGTCTTTTTTTTGGAAGCAAGAAACAATGGTGTGTATTGGTCATACTTTATAAGTATACGATAAAAGTACTGTATTCAATACCCAAAAATTAGATTTTCACTGAAGCAAGAAGTAGTAACTAAGATATTCTTAAAATGTATGGTTTTTCGTTTTTATGTATAGTTGACTAATTGCACTATAATCGGTTTAACCACTGAGTCCGTGAAATGTTTTTATCTTTATAACAGGGAGACTCTGGTGGACCACTGATGATAAAAGACAATAATGAAAGATGGACCGTTATCGGAATTGTCTCGTTTGGATATCGTTGTGCTGAACCCAATTATCCAGGAATTTACACACGGGTATCGTATTTTATGGACTGGCTAGAAGAAAGCATAAACCAATTAGCTTCAAAGAAGACACATTAGATCATGCGAAACAATTGGATTTCACTTTAATTGATTGTTGTTTTTTTTGTATTGATGCCTAAATATGTGTATTTTGTAAAAAGAAAGAAAAAGCTTTTCAGTATTTTATTTTACATACTAATGAAATAAATTTTTAATGTATACAGTGTATTAAGATTAATACTATTGTACTTTATTATCCTTTCCATTTATTACACCCAGAAATACTCGTGTGATAAAGAATATTATTATTTTTCCAGTATATTTTGTTTGTTTGAAATTAATCACACAACTAAACAATGGGCTATCTATACTCTGCCAACCATGGGAACGAAACTAGGTTCCTGGCGATGTGAAACCACAGACATACCGGAAGTTTTCCAATATGAAATATGATACCTGAGTGTATGTATATCAACACTATTCTGTTAGAATAAACAGCTCAAATAACAATGCACAGGAGATCTACAAACTCGTTTGAACATTGAGAAACAGTTTATAAAAACATTATTTAATCCATTAGAATAATTATGTATGTAGTGTAATTACCATGTATAGGGTTAATCACACTGCAAAAAATTTTTGTTCCAACTCTAGTACTATGGAATCACTTCCACAATATTTCACTATGCTAAATCTAATAGTCAGGAGTATGTATTACTGCCATTGTAATAAAGCAATTTTGTTCGAATAGGCTTCTGTGATACATAAAGATACCAGTCTTAGACCAAACAACTTTCTAACATCCTATTCCCTCCTTCCCTCAGAAAGTTTCTTTTATTTATTCTGAATTTCACGCAAAGCTAGGCCTGGCATGGCCGAGCGCGTTAAGGCGTGCACTCGTAATCCGAGGGTCGCGGGTTCGCGCCCGCGTCGCGCTAAACATGCTCGCCCTCCCAGCCGTGGGGGTGTATAATGTGACGGTCAATCCCACTATTCGTTGGTAAAAGAGTAGCCCAAGAGTTGGCGGTGGGTGGTGATGACTAGCTGCCTTCCCTCTAGTCTTACACTGCTAAATTAGGGACGGCTAGCACAGATAGCCCTCGAGTAGCTTTGTGCGAAATTCCAAAACAAACAAACAAACAAACAATTCACGCAAAGCTACACGAGGGTTACCTGCGCTATCCGTCACTAATTTATCAATGTAAAACTAGAGGGAAGGCAAATAGTCAACACCACCCACCGACAACTCTTGGACTACTCTTTTACCAACGAATAGCAGGATTAACCATCACATTATAACGTACTCACGGCTGAAACAGTGAGCATGTTTGGCGTGAGGAGGATTCGAACCCGCGACCCTCGAATTACGAGTGGAGTACCTTAACTACCCGGCCATACCGGGCCCCCTCAGAAAGTATGTTAAAGACTTGTAACACTAAAAACTTGGCATATTCTCACGATGGGCATATCACCAGTAGCCCAATTTGTATTTAATTAAAATAGGTAAATTTTAAACCCTTCACTGTCCCACGGCTTCCAAGATCTGATTTGCAAAATAAAGACACAAAAGTCATTGGAACTACATTTCCAGTGTAATCGAACGAAATTGCCATGATTCCAGTTTTTCTCAGCTAACTTTATAAGGAAAACAGCCTTTGATTTTGAAACGTTGCTTGAAGTTCTCGAATTTTTTGTGGTTTTGTTTATTACATCAGGATATATGCACAGCTTTCCAACTTTTTTTGGTAAAACGATTCTCTTTTGCAGCCATTAAGTTTTACAACTCAGATGAAAACATTGCTCCTGATCGGGTTGAAAGAGTGTAGGTAATTTCATAGCCAGTTGCTCTTCGTAACGATCTTGTGTGTAAACTTATTTTGCTTCTGTGAAAATCAATATAAGTACATATATGTGAAATGATACATTTTTTTCTATATACTGTTTAACAAGTTTCATTGGAAAGGTTTTATACCTTCCTCAACTAGAAGTATCCACGGCAGCGTTGCACTTTTAAATGCCCGTGGTTTCAATGTGGCACATAAAGTGGCCTGTTTGTGAATCTAACACATTTAGTTCACATCTGCAGTCATACAACAAAGTATTAGCATGTGTAAATCATTCTAAAGAAGTTTTTTTTTAAAAAAAACCATCGTAGTGTTACAGGTCGGTAAACAAAACTAATTTAAAGTAATAACTCCATTTGAGGTATTGTACATAATAAAGACAAATCAATTACTATGTAAAATAAAGCTTTATACAAGTGAAACATAATCTATAAATTGTTTGTGATAACATAACTGTACTGCATACCCTGTGTACTACAACTTGATGTCTAGGTCAAGTCGTTGTATTGTTAACAGTACTAGTTCCATAAAACTTCTCCAAGTTTTTGCATAAACTAACTTTGACTAACATCAACTTTTAGTTCCGTGAACTTGTCATTAGGTATTTCAGTCTCACTGCTTGTACTTCTGTTGACCGTATAGTGATGTTAAACTTTCCATGTGGTTTTAGAAATAACCGATTACAGTTTAAATTATCAATAATGGGGTGACTGTATTCTGGTCCAGATAATTTTCATACGGTAAAAGGATATTGTTTTTGCAGTCTTTTCCAGGTTATTCCTTTGATGCTTTTTATTCATTTAAGAAAGATACTATTGTTATGGTGATAACAGGTTTTCTTCTGTGTGCTGAGCAATAACACAGCCTACTTTTAAGCATGTATGAAGTTTTGATCGTGATCCGTTCATTCACCTATTATTCAGCTGATAATACTTTTAAATATATATATATATATACATATACACAAACTCACAGGCTGATGGACGGTGTACCTCCACGGTAGGGTGGGCCCTACATCATCAGTCACCTCCAAAACCTAGGGTACATTTTATATCCAACGTAGCTTATACCTTAAAATCTTTTTAATTACTACAGATTATTTTTTTAATTTATTTTTATTTTGGCTTATTTTTAGGTTATAACACAGTCCTTCCTTTTGATTTTGTTTACTTAACTTTTTATCACTAACACACATACATAAGTAGATGCACGTAAATTTATTAGAAATACACTCGCATAAGGTATATAAAAATCACTATACGAGCTGAAAACACTGTTTGTTTTGGAATTTCGCACAAAGCTACTCGAGGGCTATCTGTGCTAGCCGTCCCTAATTTTGCAGTGTAAGACTAGAGGGAAGGCAGCTAGTCATCACCACCCACCGCCAAAAAATATGTCGAACATTTGATTAAGTTCAACAGTTGTAAAGTCAGAAACTCGTAAATTAAAATTGCGAAACTAGAATCTATGTTTTCTAACACAACTTGCCTGACCAGAAGAATGTAAATTAGGCGTCGCTTCAATTAAAATAAAACAGTAACTGTTTTTTTCCATCAATTTCATTTAGACTGAAAAATATTTGCAATTATTTCATAAATGCAACGTATTCCAAAGTTAATGGCCTAATAAATATGGCACTCAACTCGCAATCTCCAAATCGCAGAAACCTTTCGCTGAACAAACCAACCCTTTTATTGTCATAATGTGATTTTCAGTCCCAGTATTCATTTGTGAAAGAGTAACCCGAAAATTACTAGTAGTTGGTGTTCACTAACAGATTTTCTTCTGAAAGTCACTTGAAAATACGAATGGCTAGCATTAAATAGCCCACGTGTAGCTTTGCGCGAGATTAACGTAAGCGACTAAGTCATATGATCTAATTTCTAGTCCACTCTGGTTAACGAGTCTAACACTCGTTCATTAAATTGTTTAGTATGAACTTATTTTTTTGATATTTTGGTTCAAAAATATGATTCATTAAAATGTCTTCTATGAAGTTTTTGTAATTAAAAAATTTCTAAATTTCTATTTTTCCCCCCTCCTCATACACGGAAATGAAAACTTTATTTTGTAAAATAACAATTTTGCCATTAAAATAACAATTACGTTCAGTTGTTTGCGTTATAAAGTGTTATGAATGCATGTCCAGACAACACAGTTTGTATGTCCATCATAGAATTTAGCTGATACTTGCTGTACTTCGCAGAAAAAAAGTACAATAAAATTCTCAATGTTTTCGAACCACAATACTTTTGCAACTCCAAAATAGCAATAAGAAATGTACCAGCATACCTAGGTAGAGCATGTTAAATTCATCAGCCTAATAAAAAGAACATTAGACAAGAAAAGAATTCTAGTTTTCCGATTTAAAGTTTTGTTTGAAAGTGGTTTTATATAGTAACGTTTGTCAGAAGTACCCATGCTACACTCAACCATATGGAGTCGGTTTCATGCAGTAACAAACTTAAATGGCCGTAAAACTCGAGCGGTTCGTCGCCCGGCATGGGCAAGTGGTTAAGGCACTTGACTCGTAATCTGAAGGTCAAAGGTGCGAATCCCTCTCACAGCAAACATCCTCGCCCTTTAATATGTGGGAGTGTTATAATGTTTTGGTGAATCCCACTATTCGTTGGTGAAACAGTAGCCCAAGAGTTGGCGGTGGGTAGTGATGACTAGCTGTCACTGCAAGATTAGGGACGGCTAGCGCAGGTAGCCCTCGTGTAGCTTTACGCGAAATTTATGAGCTCTCTGCTCTAATTACAATTCTCTATGCTTTTTGGAGTATAGCATGACAAAATATAGTGTTAAACACTTTTTATCAAGGTTTATTTGTGGAGTGATATTAAATTCAATACACCATACAGACAGAGAAGTAATCTTTGTTTATATGGTATATTCAACGAAACTAATATGATTAATTTTGAAAAATGATTCGTTCATTTTTGTTTTTTTCATAAACACTGGTTATAGGCTTTTAATACTAATTCAGTTGCTTTGCATGTACAAAGTGGTGATTATTACTTGTATTAAACTGGAAACCCAAATGATTATGAATACTTGACGAATTTCACTATTTACTGAGTGTATCAAGAACATTTTGCATATTCAAAGGTTTTAATATAATGTACTCAATTCTTTATAGCAGATATATTCAAACTCAATGATGTTTCGAAGCATCTAACCAGCCATTAGTGTGTAAAAATAATACAGTAGTTAAAAGGTAAAGCAGATAGTTTTTTTACACGACAAATACTAATTTTACGTCCGAGGAAGAAAATTATAGACAATCTTTCGGTAGATAATTACGTCCTGAGCAATATTAATAATAGCTTAATGTTTTATGTGATATCAGTCTTTAACACTAGATTAGTGGGAAGGTATTAACGTAGAAGCAGTATTTTTTTTTCCAGAATGTGAATAACAAGATGAATAATTAAAAGACGATCAGTTTACCACCTAGAAAAGAGTAACATAATTAAATACTTGAATTTATGATGATCCAGACATTATAATATTCATCAGCGTCATTAAACAGGTTCTTAACTGCCTCTCTCTCTCTCAAGAGAATGAATTGCTTGAGCTTAAGTCAAGTTCTATCAATAATGATCAAAGAGGTAAACTTAATAGTATCTTTAACAGTTACATAATGAAATGAGCTCTAAATTCAGTTCAATAGATATTATGGTGATTGTATCTAGAAAAAGTAATATACAGAATTGATAATGAAATGATACGAAGATCTTTATTCTGAAAAGCAGTAGCACAAAATGTTGTATTTTAACTTTATGGAAACTTAAGTTTTTTTTACAACTTGTTGATTGTTTTTCAATAATGTCTTATACTAAAAGTAAAACTTGCCTCTTTTCAACTGTACACCCTTAGAAACTTAATGAAAAATATTTTGAAGGGTTTCAGCATTAGGATTTTGGCTATTGTTATGTTGAATAACATCTTATCCATTTCTAACACATGCTCCTTCTTTAGTTTCTTTAAGACAGAAATTAAGTATCAGACCTAAAAAATCAATGTCCCTTTTTGGAAAATGTAATGTTCATCTTTTTCTACCCAGTGTCTCATTCTGTACTATTTTACAACCCCATTACTGTTCTCCACTAGAACCATATATTCATTAGACCCTAAAAGATAACAATCATAATGATAAATTACTCACTAAATCACAAATATTTTAATAAATGTTATTATTCAGTATTATTTGTTACCATAGTGATTTCACTTATGGTGAGAGAAATCAAAATATCTGCACATCTAAAAATTTATTTATGCAGTAAAGCAGATCATAGAATGACTGTTTTTTTCCCAAGTACAAAGTTTTAGCTCATATACCATCTCTTGACCAATTTTAAATCTCATAACAGCAATGGCTACTGTGGATACCCTCTTGTTTTTACACCAAAAATGTGTATAGAGTTTATGTTAGGCAACAAATAAATATGTTTAGTGCTGAATGTATGATCTACTTACATAGTTAAACACTAACTTGAAAGCTATACTTTTGGAAATGTGCCATGGCAAACCTTCAGAAAGCAAGTAATCAGTCAACACAATTTAAATGCTTTTTTTTCCTTGTTTGTTTTATAGTTATTTTATCACTAAGAAAAACTGTCTTTTGACTTGCTTCACAACACAATCCCCATAAGGGCAAGTAAAATATCCTTCTTTATAATAAAAGTGACAGCAAATAACAGAGTAAAATGAATTTAGTCACAACTCAAAGGGATAAAACTGTTCAAGTTCTGTAAGCTAGACAAAACAAAGACATTGTTGAATCGCACATAGAGATGTGGGAAGAGTGACATTAACCATAACCAAGACTGCACATTAATTATGTTGGTTCATTCTTTATTATGAAAAAAATCTTGATGGTCACTAAAGCATAGTTTAAATCAGTGGTTTCCAAACCTTTTTCTATCACATACCCTCAATTAGGTTATTTTATGTCGCATATCCCATTAGATCCTTCAGTAAGTTGTCTTTCCCCAATTTGTGTAATGAAACTTAGAACGGTTCATATGAATAAAACAAAAATCAAAAGAAACGGTTCAAATGTGAGTCAACAATATACAAATTCAGCAAGATACATTTTCACAAAAAAAAAAAAAAACATTTAAAGGCCCCAGTTTAAAATCTAGATATGTAAAAATTGGGCCTCAGTGGCTCAATATATGTACTTAACATAAAAATATGGCATTGTACAACTTCAAAATATATCTAAATATTTAATACTAGTTGAGATTCCCACAAATAGAGTAAAATGGGCATCAAAATGCAAGTAAATCCTGTATACATTTTGTGAAATCAGTATTTCAGTAAATGTATCATTACATAATGAAATTATTTAACCTATTTTCAAACTTCCCTTAAATAACAAAAAACGTTATTAACTCATTGCTAAGACAACTTCATAAACTTTACTTTATTCAAACAGAAATTACTAGATTAAAACAATTCCTTTCTCATATTTATACAATTAATAAACACTATAAAAAAATACAGTAACAAGTACAAAATATATCTACTGCTAAATACATTAAAATACACCACTAGCATTAGAAGTACAAAAGGTTCTTTTTGCTTTCTCTTTCAGTAATGTTTACTCACTATAATAATAATAAAAAACATAAAAAATCTACCTTATTAGGTGTGCGTGTGTAATTATATTTAATCTAGTTTACTAGTTTATGTTAAATATGCAGATAGTAATTATTTCAAATCAGGAGTTGAGCCCCCTAGATAACTTCTTAAATCTTTAACAGTTGATCTGAATAATTTACAAGGCACACTTGGGAGCTGTAATCGCTTGTGAGCCTCATAGCGATGACAGCCACCAAAGGAGTAGTAATAGTTGCCACCTTCAGAGCCTGTTATCCACAACACATCAATGGGAGGAACTTGGTCTCTTGTGGATGGATCCTAGATGAGAAAAAATACCCATTAAGTTTTTATTATAAAAAGAACAATATGCATGTAGCTAAACTATATGTAAGTGCCTATTTATACCTCTGAAATATATTTTTTATAAGTTGATATCTAAGCACATGGGTCATATAAAATTTTTGTAGAATAAATCACAATTACCCATGTCAGTGATAATTATGTATACTTTGGACATGTGTTAAGAGATCAATTATAGTTTGTACAAGACTAAACTGACACTTCTAAGTGATGCTAAATATGTTTAGTTACACAGAAATATAATACACTACAAATATCTGTGACCTAAAATTTTTTAAGCTTCCTATTTTAAATTTTCACAATTATAATCACTAATCACATCAGTTATAACAAAATCCATCCTCTATCATGATATAAATTTGAGTCACTTCTTTGAAATTTAACACACAGTAAAATAACACAGGAGAATTTCATCTACCTATTTACACAACTTTTATGTATTAATATCAAAAGGCTGGTATTTCAGTGTTTCTGAATTTGCCATATAATTCTTATGCTTTAAATGCAGAATATTACCAGATGCAAGAAAACTGATATATATCATTAATTGTGCATTTTTGCAAGTTAAAGATAGAGACAATTTTTTTCAACAAAAAATGTTACATATAACACTATAATTTACAAAGCATGACAAGCAGTCTACCAACCAGAACTGTTTGGTCAATAATTACATAGGCAGACACAACCGGTCAACCAAACCATGTGCCAAGTTTCATATGACTGAAATCATATTAATGTACATACCTTTACATGATGTCACACATAACAAACATTAGCATGGTCATTTTTACAGCAAATTTTTGTGCAGAAAAATTTAAAAAGAGTCACAATACTGAAGAAACAAAACAACTGTTTGGAATAGAAGTAAGGTATGTATAACAAATAAAAGTAGCACAAATTAATAACAATTTTTACCTTATACCTTGAACCATATGAGCACCTTGCAATACACATAATATTTAATCTGTTTACACATTCAGGAACTAGAGTAGATAAGTGGTAAATGCATGAGACACCTGTATAAGAGACAACTTAAATAAAAATTTAAAACAGACATCCTGTTTAGATATCCTATAATATGAATTTAGGTGTAGGCTTTATACTTTTTATTTTAAGTACATATGTTTAACACAACTATTAATGATGGTGTTTATTTTTTATACCAATCATATTATTAGAAATAAAAATTTAAACTTTGAAACTGATAAATTACAATCTGATTAAGCTACTCATGATGACTTTTGTAGGTTTTTCAATTAATTTTACTATTAAAGTTGCTGATAGTGTATAATTATAAGTAAACTATGAAAGTAATATAAATTTATCAGTAGTACTAGGAGTCTAATTGGACCACCCCTTCCATACATTATCTTGGATCCAACTGTTTTGAGTAACAGTTTCACTAAGCTTCTCTAATATCATTTAATGTAACTTTAAATATGAATTAATCATGTCTTTAAAGAAGTTTAACATAAGTACTACATCTAATGAATTATCACTTTTTTTTCCCTATGAACACCACTATCGTTCATCAAATCTCTTATTCATTTGTGTATTTTGAAATTTCTTCACTTTCAACAGTTAAAAAAGTATTTGAATAGCTGATACACAATGTAATCTATACCTCAAACGGTTTTCTTTTTTATTAGTAATGTTTAAGGGTAGCAAAATTTAACTTTTTGTAAAAAACCTGTTTGAAAATGTCATGAAATATTTTTAATCAACAAAGATTTCAAAGTTTTAGAAAATTAAAGTTGTGGAAATTTTGAGATAGAAATTTGCAAAATGTTTTAATTGTACTATTTAAGCTATATTTTTAATGTAATCTGTTTGATAAAGATTAAGTGCTAAAATCTTTTGGGTACTATATGATGTAAAGTTTATTCTCGCTCATTTGAACATAGATTGTACATACACATGCCATGAAGAATCATCAGGATAGTTACAGACCGAGTTATTTCAAGAAAGTAGCTTTCAATATAAAAACAAACAATTCATTTGTTAGCTATGAGGCTATTTTGTACAAACAAGTTGATTTGTTGTACCTTGGTTTATGTAATTTCTAAGGTAGGCTTACAGGAATTTAAAGCACTATTATTGTGTTAAAATGTTAAAAAAGAATTCATTATCATTACATGGACTGCATATTTGATTTATTTTCAGCAGATAGTTTAGGAGAAACTACCTACGAGATAGCTATCTACTAAACTACTGTCAGAAGTGAAATATTATTCTGATAACACATTTCAGAAACTCCTTGCAGAACAATATATTCATTTGCATGTCACAAACTTATAAATTCTATAAAAGAAGGGAAGATAAGAATTAAACTAAATCAAACCAGATGAACATCCTTAAAGAAAGCTCTGCAATTGGCAATGGAACTAAAAATCATTATGTCAGAAATCAGTTAACAAATGCACCATCTAGAAATTAAGGATATCAGACTTTGTAATATTTGAAACATTATTCCCCCCCCCAATACTACTCTAAAAAGAACTGAAATAATTAATTAGACAGCTAATAAAACAGAATAAAGGAAAGAAGCTATAAAACATTATTTTAAGTATAAGTCACATATTCATGTGAACTGCACACAAAAATGTATGGAAATATTAGGTTGTCCAGAAATAAATGTCAGAATTCTCACTGTGACATTTAGAAGCTTAATGCTGAGTAACTTATTGATGTTGCCACTTACAAGGTGTCTTAACTGTCTCAGCTCTACTCAGAGTAAGTTTCACGACCCCTAAGACAGCATGAACAAGAAGGACTTTCATCTGATTTTACTCTATGACTTCAAACTAGAATGAAAAGCTACTGATACTACACAGAACATCAACCAGGCATTCAGCCATGAATCTGTTACTGAATGTACAGTTCAGCATTGGTTCCAAAATTTAACATGGAGATGAGTCTTGAAGACCATGAAGAAAGCCATCCTTAATGAAGACACATTAAGAGAAGCAATTGAGGCATTCCCTCTCACAACAGTATGCGAGCTTGTAGAAAAGCTAGGCACAAGCAAATCAAGCATTGCCAATCATCTAAGTGCAATTGGAAAGATCAAAAAGTTGGATAGGCGAGTTCCACATGAGCTGACTAAAGATAAACAAAATTGGTCTTATGAGTCATATCAAGGATAATATTCCAAAAATTGAAAGAATTGGAAATCAAGATTCTGCCTCATACACCTTATTCCCCAGACCTTTCCCCTAAAGATTATTTTTCAAGCACTTTGACAATTTTTTGAATAATAAATGCTTTCAAAAGCAGTCAGCTGCAAAAGAAGCTTTTAGAAAATTTACTGATCATAGAAACTGATTTATAAAGTAGGGGCATAAACAGCATCATTACACGATGGCAAAAGTGTATTGAAGCAAGTGCTGCTTATTTTGATTAAAGCATGTTTTACAACACTGGTTTATACTTTTCCAAACTTCACAGTTCAAAAATGACATTTATTTCTAGACAACTTAATAGTATCTCTCGAAGGATAATGTTAGTAACTAATGAAAACCTGGCAGTTAGAGCTAATACTGTAATGCTTACTAAAGGAAGTTTCTCTAAGGATACATGGGTAATTAACAAAAAAAATATGGCACTGACTTTATGCATAAATATAGATGTGAGGTCAAGCTTTAGATATCATAATAATAGAGGACCATGAAGTCCTTGTGCACTGTTTGACAATTACTAAACCACAGGTTGAATTCCTAGTGAAAATAGGGCTGATGAGCATTAAACTACCAAGAAATGAGAAACTTGCATCAGGAATTTACTGCAATAATTCTTCATCTACTGACTATGATAAAGTGGAACTATATACTCTAGCTTGGCAAAGATGATGGGTGGTTGGAAGAGCTCTCCTGGTTGTGAAGAATAAAGTTACTGTATATGGCTTCATCCAAAGAACAATGAAATCAGCTTGTGATACAGTGAAAGATAGCTATGCTGATAAAACTGAATTCCATTAACATCACATGGTACACCTGTACAGTTCTCGTTCAAAGGGAATACAAACTCTAGAGTCAATTGCTGTTTAGAGAAGAGAAAATCCAAGTAAAAAATGTTAGGGCAGTCAAAAATTAGATTTTAAACTACTTTCAGAAATCAATGGAAGGCACATCATAGGTGAAACATCAGAACTTTATTAATCTTCATATTTAGTACAACAGAAACTCAGCAGTGCTTTGGTTCAATAAACAGTTAATAATTTCTCTGTTTCCCATTTGGCTTGTATATCTCCCCACATATATATTATATGTGTTATATATTAACACCAATATTCCAATATCAATATATAATGGTTAGAATGACAGTGTGACTGCTAGCTAGCCACCTGTAACATCTGTTACAGACTAAAAACCATTATTCCAACATCAGTACATAACACGGTTATAGTGAGTGACACCCAGCCAGCCACCTTCTGCAACATACATTTTTTACACACTAAAACTACTATTTCAACATAAACATGTAACATCGTTAGAGTGTAGCAAATAATTTCACTTGTTTTGTAATATTTTTCACAGCTGTTTTCCGTAACCCTTAACTTTATTTAATCTATTTCTATAAAATGATACAGACCTCAATCTAAAAATACATGCATCTTTATCATTCCAAAGGTTTTTGTATTTTGATGCATATGTATAACAACTGTTCACTTTACAAACAGAAGTATGATACTTCTTTGTTTAAAAAGCGCTTTCATTACTGCTGTTTAATTTCACTATTCAAGGACTATCTGTGCTAAATGTCTCAATTTTAAAACTAGCAGACTAAAGGGAAGGAAGATGGTTAAACCATCCACCATCAAATTCTGGGCTACTTTTTATTGTAGTTGGATTGGCCATCACATTATAATGCACCCACAGTTGAAAAAACAAGCATATTCATGACAGGTTGTAATCCTGTGATCAACAGATTGAAAGTCCAACAACTTAACCACAAGACAATTCCAGGCACCACTCTGACTACTACAGTTAAGCATTAAAAAAAAAGTAACTGCGTACTTTTCATATTTTGTTTAAAGTTGTAATGTCATGACAGATAGAAACTAAAATGTCCAAATAATTTGTATCTGCTTATCACAGACAAATATACCACTAATCCACATCATGCAGTAAAGTGGTGGATATTTTAGTCTAACAAATTATAACCTCCAGTGACAATCATGCCTGATATGGCATGATATGTTTAAAGTAAATATGAAAACTGTAATACTTACAACATTTACAACTGATTATAACATAGGTATATATTTAACATGCACTTTAAAATATTTTACATAATAATGATGCCAATAACGATAAACAAAATCATCACATTAATTCTGAGATTAAGAAAAAAATTGGCAAGTTTTAAAGAATAAAACTTTTTTGCCAGATATTATCTCCCTAAGGGTTTTGAAAGCAGTAAAAATTGTACATGGAAACACTTACTACTATTTTCATAATTAATTATACAAGAAGACAAAGTTGACTGACGTCACTTCTCCTTCCAAGGGAGGTGGTAACAACTGTACCACTAATTATAGACCTACTGGTTTTACATCAGTCACAGGAAAAGTTTTTGAAAGTCTAATAAAATGTACTTTGTAAATGCATTTAACAAACTTTAAAATTTTATTGGATAATCAACATTCAACATGATTTAAATAGGGGGAAAATCATACCTTACAATTCTTTTGACATTCTTTATAAAGGTTACTGCTTAGGTAGATGAGGGTGAGGATGTAGATGTGATGTATTTGGATTTTCAGAATGCATTTGACAAAATATAACACTAAAAATTTGTTTAAAAAATTTCTCTTCAGGTGTGGGTAATAGGTTTGCTAGTTGGATAGAAAAATGGCTGAACATAAGAAAGCAGAAGGTTGTTCCAAATGTAGTTCAATCAGACTGGATTAACATCACAAGTGTAACAGCTCAGGACTCATTCTTTGGACCTTGGGTCATTCCGTGTTCAAATCATACAGGAGGGTACAGGTGACCCCCACAGAATGCCTTGAAAAAATTCACGTGCGCTCATCTACTCATATAATGAAACAGTGCCAAAGATTAGATCAATATCTCTAACAGTTTCTGTAAAATTTAGTTGTTTTTTTTAAATTCATTTTAAGGCAACTGGCTTAAAGTTGCAAATGGTGGTAGAAGGCTGAAATTTGTTACACTGACTGAATTAATATCACAGAACTCAAAAATTGTCTCAAACCAAGTTTATCTTTCTTAGGATTTGCATAATGAGGCAGTAAAATCACCTGATAACCCAAAATCATGAAAAACATTAGTTTATTTAATAAGCCATAGCTCTAAGACTTAATATGATACAAAGCTGAATTTTGTTTTCAAATTTCCTATAACATATCAGTTGATAAATCACCAATTGTTGTAATTAAAAGGCTATTAGATCTCCTGCAAAAAAATTTAGTTGCATGCAACTTTTTATGATTTAGCTAAAAACAGCCCTACTTCAGGCCACAGTTTGACCATGTCATCAGTTATTCAGCCTTTTCAGATTTTTACCATATATTCTTACATCTCTGAATATGATTAACAAAAAAAATCAGGATTGTGTTCAACCTACTTTTTGAGTTATAATTTTTAAAGTATCCTCTGACCATACATTGTTTACTTGAAAAACAAACTTCAATTCAGGTGTGTTACTGTGTGCAAATATATCCACACAATTTTGAAAAATATCTGTCAAGGTTTTATAAATCCCACTGAAATATTCTAATCAGCCTTTCACAATGTTAAATAATGAAATTGTAAGAAACAAGAAAGAATTAATTCATTTCTAAACAAGTATATTGGTATAACTAGTTAGATCACATGGCAATGCAAATAAATTGTGTATGCATTACAGTTAGGAAAAAATACACGGATTTTGAAAAGATATGAATCATCTTCAGCTGCAATGGTTTATATTTTTCTAACACAGTAGTTGGTCTTTGGAATAAGTAGTCTTCAGATGTAGTGAATGCAGTTGAGTTCAAGGGAAGGCAAGATAAACATACAAAAGATAATGGCTGGCTACAAGTTATTTTTAATACTTTTGTATTAGTTTACTAAATAGGACAGCTGAGATGGATCAATAGCCTTTAAGCCCTTTGTTGACCTTAAATGCTGTTTTATTTTCAGCCAATATCTTATAAACACTTAACAAATGTTTGTGCACAGAAATAAAAACAATTAGCAAACCATATATTTCAATCATTTTGTTACATGAGAAGGTACTACTACATAACAAAATATTAATCTGAAAATTAATGATATAGAGTCTTAACACTTAGGCTCTGAGGTTTAACTTTTATGAACCGGACATTGAAAAATTCAGAATTTACTGATTTTTCTCTCAATATTCAGCACCCTCCTTCAATGCCTGCCACAGTTAGAATGAATGCCTTCCCATCCTATATAATAATTATTTTACTAACCTATAAATAATTTCCACTTTTTTTTCTAAATTAACTATAGTGCAATCGAAAAATGGAGATTTTATGCTACAATTTAAAAAATAGTAAAAAAGGTATGTCAGAAAAAGAAATTAAGTTTAAGTTGTATAAGAAGGAATTCCAATTTCTCAAACTGAAACACAAGCTTAGAAAGCCAGATACCAAAACTTATCACAATTCATTAGGCTCTTAGGAAGATCAAGATTTTAGGCAGTAAAAGTTAAACCTTAAAATGTAATCATTAGACTAGAGCCATATAAATGTGTACAAATTTATTATGCTGTAAATATAATTACAAAACAATAGTTTGTTCTCATGTATATTATGCATTGAACCTGAATAAAAATAAAACGCAGTCGACTGCACATGCAAGTGTTCTAAATCATTAAGTTATTAATATTACATTCGTTTATAGTTTCTAATAGTTAACACTACTAACCTTCAGAACTTTCATCAAGCTCCTGACCTTTTCTTCTTCAAGGACTGATGGAAATGGTCTAATCAGAATACTCATTGGTACATCATGGATTTCACTAATATGATCTGCATGTATGCTTGAACCCGAAGTTAAACCACGCGATATTTTTTCACCTTCCATATTTCTAGAATTTTGAATCATTCTATGACGAACAATTGCACATTTTATTGACATTATGTGACTATGAACAATTAATGTATTATCGTGAATGAGAAAACAAATGACTAGTTTAATATTATTATTATATTAATTATAACAATATCGTATGAAGGCTAAAGTTACTCACTTGATAATAAACGTAGTTTTTCCCCAAACACTAAATGAATGACTGATTTTGAGTATAATTCTAATTGTACACTATAAATGTAACTTAAGATTTCCCAACGTAAGTTTAATCTTAAGCAGCATACATAAATGTTAAGAATGAGGAATTTCAAATATGACGTAATATACATGAAATTTTCATTCTTAACCAGGAAATACGACAACAAAATTGCCAAACATTTCTGCCGAATCACAGCTGGAAAGATATACGTAATGGAATAAAGCGTTACCCAGAGTTATAAACTAAAAGAAGAAACTTTTAGGAAGAACAAAAATGTAACACTGATACACATCATATCCATGGATGTCAGCAGGATATAATGGGGTGGAGGAAAAGGTGACAAAAATATACAATGATTTTCTTTTATTATAATATAAATAATATTGTATTTTTCCCCTAGAAAATCCAGGGTGTCAACTTTCTCTTTGATACCCCCTGCGAACAACTATGTTTATATCCCGTCATCTGAAACTCAGTAAATTATTTTATTAACCTACATTATCACCAAGGAATAACAAGGAATCATGTAGCCCATTAATTAAAAAACAATAATAACATTATTTTCTTCTGCTCCCCAAAATAGAGCTCTGGATTTTAGAACTAGCGAAACAGTTTTGTGATACTAAAAACACTCCTTTCGCTTTAAATTTTGTTATAACATAGACAGTCAATTCCAAGCGTGGATGGTAGCTTTATGCCGAATGGCTGCTTTCTTTTGGTCAGTAATTCAAAATTAGTGTAAGTAACTTTACAGACGATGCAAAATATAAATACTTCATTCATACAAATATTCTTGCTATTTTATTAGCTCACTTAATTTATTTATAGAGAGAACCTCATCCTGCACTCGTTTTGATTCTTGAATTTTTTTGTTTTGCTTTTGCTTTTCTTATCTTATTCATATTATGATCAATGTCTTATACTACTCATACAATCTAATTAATCTGTCGTCCAAACTATTATTTCTTTGTCATAGCTCCTTTGAAATTTGTTATAAAGAAATATGAAATATCCAGCATGAAAAATAGAACACCCATGATTCTGTAAATTTCGCACAATTGTGCACAAATACGTCTAATTTACTGCTAGAATTCATGTTAGGATTGCTGCTAATAAGCCACTCATAACAGTTTTACATGCAAGATGTCGACACAAAAGAAAAGCCCAATTTATATTAAAAGCGATGAATCTGTTTACTGTTTGCTTTGAATAGATAGGCATGAGTTTATATTTCACATAAGTAGCATTGCACAACAAAGTTTTTGCTTCTTGTACACTGTTGGGTGTTCCTTATAGATTTTTGGCTGCTGATCACGAAAATCACATTCAAATTTACCCATCACGTACCGTTTCATCAAAATCTTCAGTTTCACCAGGAAATTGCTACAATGGGAAAACGATATCAGGGCAATCGGAATCCGTCAATGCTTGCTGGACACTACAACGTGATGCACCGGACACAAAGAAAAATCAGGAGCAAAACACTTTTAATTATGTTGAACGTAATAGGGTATTAGAAATATAAACGCAATTAAATACGTTTTTGCCGGTAAACAGTTAACTGGCTATTTCTCAGAGTTCCTACGTGATGAAGCAAAACCAAAACTATATTTGTGCATACCCACAGGCAGCAAAAACTTTTCAAAAAAATTGTTGTGCAGTGTAGTTGTTTAGATACGACAATATAATTCGACCAGGAAAATTTGGGATGAAGTATTTTGATGTATCTTATTTATCTTGTTTTATTGATAAATAATAATGTAATAGAAGGGAAACATAAGTATCTTGTAGTATTATAAACAATTTAGATATTGTTTCCGTACGTACGTTAATGGAAATCTCTGAGGAAGAAGCTAAGCTCTTCTTGATATGCACCATACAATACTGCACATCATGCCCAATTTGATACAAATAATTCAGCAATGTACATTGAACCGACAAGATATCTCACCTGTAACCAGTTAAAACATTTGGAGAGTTATAAAAACATTAACAGAGAAGTGGAAAAAAACAAATCCTAAAATTGCATAACACTTCCTGCTACTCTGTAAGAAAGCTTATGGTATATTACAGTGGTGTGTATAAATATTTAGTGACAAGTGTTAGTAACAGACTACTCAGTAAAAAAGACGGATCCGCACGCATACAATAATGGACAAAAGGCAAAACATGATCCACCCTTTTTTTTAAAGATGATCTATCTTGAAAGCTTAAGAGAAATATGACGTGTGTCTATGTCAAAATAAATCAAGTTTAACCAAAATAAAAGGAATCTCTGTGTCACGTAATTATTAATTTCATATAGTTTCTAGCTAGTTTATAGAATTTATACTTTGACACGTTAATGAAAATCAACTGAAAGTAGGCCCGGCATGGCCAAGCGTATTACGGTGTGAGACTCGTAATCTGAGGTTCGCGAGTTCGCATCTCTGTCGCGCCAAACATGCTCGCCCTTTCAGCCATGAGGGCGTTATAATGTTACGATCAATCCTACTATTCCTTGTTAAAAGAGTAGCCCAGGAGTTGGTGGTGGGTGGTGATGACTAGCTGCATTCCATCTAGTCTTACACTGCTGAATTAAGGACAGCCAGCACAGATAGCCTCGAGTAGCTTTGAGCGAAATTAAAAAACAACCAAATGAAAGTATTCTTGATTCATTTGATTTACCAATATTTACATTTACGTTTTAGCAGATGCAGTCATTCAAACCTAAAACTTTATTACAAACATTATTTATTATCCAGATTCATAAATGAATCTCCAGACAGTACACTAATATACAGTTCTAATCAAACTAAGCTAACTGACTGATTAGTCGCTTAACCGCAAAGAAACACATTGGGTGAAATCGTAACCATTTTCTGAGTAAGGTGTTGTAGCCTTAGAGGTAAGCCAGAATACGTTAAAGATTGGAAATATATATATGTAAAAACGACTGGTATAGATCGAGAAAATTAAAGAAGCCTTACTTATACAACTCAAGCTCAAAATGAACCATTACAAAAGAACATCCTTATGCCTATATTATTAAGTATAATCAAACACTTCTACACTCAGTTACACAACCCCTTTCAAACACATAGTCCGGCAAATACTTGGCCCGGCATGGCCAAGCGTGTAAGGCGCGCGACTCGTAATCCGAGGATCGCGAGTTGGCATCCCCGTCGCGCCAAACAGCTCGCCCTCCCAGCCGTGGGGGCGTTATAATGATTCGGTCAATCCCACTTTTCGTTGGTAAAAGAGTAGCCCAAGAGTTGGCGGTGGGTGGTGATGACTAGCTACCTTCCCTCTAGTCTTACACTGCTAAATTAGGGACGGCTAGCACAGATAGCCCTCGAGTAGCTTTGTGTTGTTGTTGTTTTGAATTAAGCACAAAGCTACACAATGGGCTATCTGTGCTCTGCCCACCACGGGTATCGAAACCCGGATTTTAGCGTGTAAGTCCGCAGACATACCGCTGAGCCACTGGGGGGCTGTAGCTTTGTGCGAAATTCCAAAACAAGCAAACACATAGTCAGCTATCTGACAATTACCTCTTTCTTTCTTTATGTACCTGATGCTGACCGAAGAAGGTCGAAACGTTGTTCGCTCCACTACATAAAAAAAATTCTCAACCCAAATCAGCCGTTTTTACATATATATTTTTCTCTACAAATAACTTTTCTCTTCATCACTGAAAGATAGGAATTATTTTGGTGTTTAAAGTGACTAGTATTCACCTGAAATGGAACTCTCCCTTCTCTCCAGTAGAAAGTGTATCCTTTTAGTTACAAGAAACAATATATAAAAAATTCCTATATTGAATCCTGCTATTATTGTTAAGTTACTGACGGGCAGTTCATTTCTTTTCAACAGTTAATTGATAACAGCAATTTCTTTATGTCTTATTATAGTATATTTTAATTATTGGAATTCTTTAGTATAATTAACTTTATGTAATCAGCATGTCTCTTCTTTTCACGCACGTATGAAGACGGTAAGATCTCTTATTATCGGTGAAACTAAACGTTATCTTAAAGTACAAGCATTTTGACACATGAGGATATCTATAAAATATGAGAAGAAAAGTTTAAACCCTGCTAACTTCGTTATATACCTGCATAATACAGAAAGAGTACGTTTTATTTCGATTTTTAACTTTAACAGCTAAGCATGGTGTAGAATTTCTAATAAAAGCAATGGTGTGCATAAAACTTCTTCTGTCTCTAAATATATGTTCATGATTTGATTTATGTTTTAATATGAATTATTGCAACTGCACTTCCCACCTTTCATTTTCTCTTGTTCTTCTTTTTTGTATTCAAATTATTTACTCGTTAATAATATTTGTTGTGTAATTACCGTTACCTTTGTTTTGTACCTCTAGATTACTGAAGGTGGAATTGTGGGGATTCCGAAGAATGTTTCATGTGATTACGTTTACGTTTTTATTTAATAAATATTGTCTTATTTCGTCGAATTATATCTTCAGCATGGTACTCTTTATCGGATTACACTCTATTAGAGAAACAGAAGACAGTAGCAAAAGCTTTGGAATTTACGACTGGTGACAACAACTTTCTTGAAAAAAGTTCGTGTATCATAAATGAGGTGGCTCGGCGTGACCAGGTGGTTAAGACACTCGACTCGTAATATGAAGGTCGCGGGTTCGAATCCCCGTCACAACAAACATGCTCGCCCTTTCAGCTGTAGGGACATTATAATGCACGGTCAATCCCACTATTCGTTGGTAAAAAAGTAGCCCATGAGTTGGCGGTGAGTGGTGATGACTAGCTGGCTTCCCTCTTGTCTTACACTACTAAATTAGGGACGGCTAGCGCAATTAGCCCTTCAGTAGCTTTGCGCGAAATTCAAAACAAACAAAAGGGTCTATTTTATCAAAAATATATTTCAATAAATATCATATTGGTTGTATATGATATATAAATATAAAATAATATAAATAAAAATAAGGAATAATATATAATAATTTGTCAACCACACTTTATCACTTTTTTCATTCACCATAATTCCATCTAGATTTGGGGGCCGCCGCTCAGGTACTTTGTATTAACCAAGAATTGTTATACTTCATTGCTAACCTTGATAGTATTCCTAAAGAGCGAGCATGTTCGTTGACAGGAATTCAAATCATCGACCCACAGTTTGCAAGTGCTCTAATCATCAGGCTAAGTTGTCAACCACCTTATATCTAATTGATACGAGGAACCCATTTTTTATAAAATAAAGCTAGGAGACGGCTTAAATGTAGTAAAAGAAACTGAACTACAAATTATAACCGATTTACTTACTATATACATTTATTTTACACTCTTCGTTTGTTTCAGTTTGATGCATGCAACGCATATTTTTATGTGTGCAATGCATAAGTCCCACCTGTTCTTTAAATTTATAGAATATTCTCGTGTGTATAATGCATAACAAAATGTAAAACGTTTCAACAAGATTGTGTTATCATCCAAAATCAGAAACTGTTTTGAAAAGTTTTTAATTTCAGTTTTTCAGTATCTTTTTCCAATATATTTATTCTAAAATTTATCATCCTTATAAAAACTGTGACTTTTTATTAAACCATTATCAATCAGGGCAACATTAGCAGTATTTCTTCATTCTTTTCTGAATGCCTTTTTATAAGAAAAATCAAACTCGTGTGATTTTTTTTAATGGGATATTCACACTTCGAGTCGTCATTATCAGTTCAATCTGCTTTATTTTTCTCATTCCATTCATCACATTTATGTTCCTTTTGCAATTAATGTTTTGAAGAAATACTTCAATGGATGCTACATATTTTATATAATTCCAGGGCATCATCCGTTTCTTCAAGAGCCATTCAAAGAGATTACACATAAACATGATTCAGTTTAATACTCGTAGCATTTGATATGCATCCTGTAAATACAACATTGTGTGCCACATATCTCAAGTTTGTCTTTTTCTTGGTAATACAACACACTGTGTACCTTTATTCGACATTGAAAGAAATTCTGTAGCATTTTTTCCAAAAAAACAATGATACAAATTTTAAACTACTGTGGAATGTTTAAAATGTTGTAAATAATACAGTATAATGGAATTTATAAACACAGTGAACAAACAGTTTTATTTCACATAAGTACAAACAAGCAGAAGTAGTTACAATTAGATTTCATCTGTGTGGTTAAGAAACTGGATCACTGGAATTGGTATCATCAGTTTTTCAAACTGTTTGTGGAAACTTGGTCCATAGATGTGGAACATCATGTGCCGGACGTAAAACCTACAAATTTCTGCCAGGCTATTTGGTGAATCTATAAAGAAACACAAAACCAAGGACGATAAGAAATCTTCAATCATTTAGTATGAGAGACGACTAACATAATATTATTTTCCATTTTAAAAAAAAATTACTAAAATTAAGAAAAAGCATATGAAATACATTTCACAAGAGTGTTCACTCAATTGAAGAAGTGTTAAGGGTTATACAATCCCAAGTTACATTCTCTGTTTCCAAAAATGATCTTGTTAGCAAATCAACATTATTTGCAACAATGAGCTAGGCTTGTACACAATTCTAGCTACAAATTACTTTAACCACTTTATACACAAAAACAGCTAAAAACTTACTTTTACATAATTCAATGTCACAATTTGCACCTTAATGATTTTTTTTACTCATTATAGTCATCAAGTATATGTCCTTGTTTAAAACTAATATTTTTAAACTGCTTTATAAGATGGCAAACCTACTTATACTTGCATAAATAAATTACAAGTTGAAATGCTTCTCCAGATTTTATGACATTTATGAGATATTTCCCAAGCAATATCTAGTTTGTCTTTTAAAAAAATCACATAATTTAAATTTTCTTTTACTGTTTATGCTGTGAAATGTCCTAAATTTTGTTATAAGGTAATTTTAAAAAAGTGTTAAATCTACTTTCTCTCATATTTAATTTTTTTTTACTGTTGATCAAAATGTTTTATTTTATACAGACAGTTAATTTCAACATAACTGATACTGACATTCATTTTAAGTTATTTTGCAAGCTGGAGTAATCACCATTTCCAGCTATAAATCATAAAAACACTGCAAGAGTTAGTTGAAGGAGATTTACTGGTGACCTAAGACCTGACTTGTACTTGGTCAGATAATGTAATTATATTTTTAGCCAAAGACAAAAACAAACAAAAAGATGGTTCACTGTATGATGACCAGAATGAAAGGAGTGGCAAAAAAGCCATGACAAATGTCCTGACAGGTAAAGAAAGAGGAAGGGCAACAAGAATGCCACACAATTGTAAGGCTTAGCCTAACAGGGGAAAGATCCTGCAAGGTATGTGTACAAGGATGAAAGAAAGATATCCACTGATAGAAAAGGAATGTGTGAGAATAAAGTAGGAAAGAGACAGGCTATTAGAAGAGAGAATGAGAATTCAAATATCAAACAGACCAAGACAGAGCTGGTCATAGATGCACCAACAACAGGACCTATATGGAGAGTATTGTGTTAAGTCAAGAACCAAAGAGAGAGAAGGCAAATTGGGGAATAGGTATATAAAGAGATGAAACCAAGTCCAATTGTGAAAAATTACAGCCAGAACTAAAAGATGATGAAATCGAGACCAGAACAGAGGAAGCCTAGAGATAAGAAGGGTAACAAATGAGTCCAATAGGTGAGTGTCCTACCAAGAGAAAAACCATATGAAGGATTTGGGATACGGAAATTAATATCTTGATAAAATGTGTATCTGCCACGAGATTTAAGCTCTCTGCAAATGGCAAGAAAAAGATTAAACAGATGTGACTGAGCCAAGAAATGTATGTCTAGTGCTTCTGAGAAAAAGGTCCTGGAACAGATAAATTTCAGACAGTTGGTGAAAGAAATGACCAAAGTATAGAATGAATTGCACAAAGCCAAGTGATTCACAAGTAAGAGCAGGAATGAGTATATTCTCAATAAACAGAAAGAAGATCAAGCATGCTAATGTGTAGTGAATGCCAATTCAATATCTAAATGTCCTCATCTTAAAATGTACCTCAGTCAGAGATACAAACTCAAAAAAGAGAGAGATTTGATTAGAGAAGTGGTAATGAAAATGCTACAAAAATTATGAGCATGCTTCAGTCAACATGAAAATTCCTTATAACAAATTCACAAAAAAGGATGATGAACACACACAAAAAATCTTGGGTTCATAAACTCCCACTGTAGAAGACATTTAAGTGCATGAGCCAAAGGAATGGGAGCGGCTGGGAAAACCACAATCTTTAAAAGCAAAATAATCTCTTGCATAGGAAGAGAATGAGAACTGTAAAACCTGGTGATCAGATATTCCATAGCTTACAGACAAATAAGGGAAGGTAGAACTTGATTAAGACAAGAGGGAAGGAAAATGCCTAAAATTACCAAATTTTGACTAGTTAAATCCCCAAAACTAAGTAGCCACCAAAAAAAATAGTAGATGAAAGAATAAACATTTTAGAATGGGCTGGCAGAAGTAAACTGTCTAAGAAGAATACAAGCTCTGAACCAATAATCTTGTGAGCAAAATTCTTCACAATGCCAATGAATACAAAAGGAACTATTGTTATGTTCAAGGAAAAAGGAATAACATGAAGCTGTGAAATGAATAGATGGAACACAAAAAATAAATGGAAGACAAGCCAAAAGTAATGTTTAGGGAGATGTCGCAACACATCAAACAGGACCAGCTACAGATTGAGAAAAAAAAAGATCACAGATGAGGTCAAATGGAGGAGAAAAGAAAGAAATTCAGCCAACTAGATGGGAATGGGAGGCACATCAAACACATGATAATCCATATGTTTAGCAATAACTGCAAAAACCTCAAAGTGAACAAACCTTCAAAAGCCATAACAGAAATAAGGCCTCACTGTGAACAATACCAATTATTCAGGAATAAGTATAAATTGCTGTCTTTGGGAATTCAAGATAAAAATTAAAGCATTTTTAAAAAAATCAAAGAAAATGAAAGTTTAGTTAATATAAATTTCAATAAACTGAACTCATACAAGAAACTCAAACACTTCTCTTCAATACAATACTAAGAAGAAGAATGAAGTTACAACTGCCTGTACGTAAGGGTGTGTCAACCTTCTATTTTGTCATATAATATCATCATCATAAATCAAAGCTATTCATGTTCAACTATGAGAAGTTAGATGGAAATTGCTTTCAGGCTAGTGGCACAAACATTTCTGGGAGATGCAAGAGGAAGATGGTTATTAGTATTATATAATAAAACTTACCAAATTCAAGTAGTAAATCAGTCCAGATTGTTTCGTCATGTAAACCACTAAAAAGCTCTCTACTACGAACACATGAAGTGTGGGCAACCTGTCTGAAAGCAGAAGATGTAATTCCATACCGACATAGCATCTTGAGAATTCTGATAATATGATCTTGCTGGGGCTGACTTTTGAATAAGGCTCTAACTAGAGTATCAGGGCTCAACCCACAAGTAACCAGTAAACCAGGATCAGCTCCATGTTTCAGCAAGCATTCTAGAGATGTTACATTTTTTATAGCAACGAGAAGGTAAGTTCCAGGTGGGCCATTCTTACATTCCAAGCCACATTGATGTTTTAAAAGAAGATGAAGGGGTTCAAGGGAGGGGCACAAGATAGCTGAAATGAAAGATATTCATGTTTAGTTTCTGAGAATAAAGAAAAAGAACAGTTGAAGTTAACATTTCACATAGATATCTTCAAAAACAATCATCAGTAATGAAAAATAAAAACATCCAAATATAAATGTAAAAAAAAACTTAAGGTCGCATACACTCATAACAAACAAATTATTATGTATGTTAAATTTGAAAGAATTGTTTTATCTTAGTGTAATATAAATATTTACCTTGAACAATATTATTTTTACCTAATACACTTGCTTCAAAAAATACTTTAAAATATTGATATTGTTATAAATTAAAGTCTAGAACAGCTGAAAGGCTAAATCTTGATTTGAGCAAGCCACTTTTATAATAATGTACTTAAGTAAGTAAAGATTTACTAAATTTCAAGAATGATCTATTATACTTAGATTTAAAAACAATTTTTTATGGATGTAAACAATGTTGAAATTTGAACATAAAACTACAGTTTTATATTACTGGTCCTGGCAAAATACTGGCATAAAAAATATAATCTGGAAAGTAAAGGTAATTTTGTTTTAAAGTTCATTGGCAAAATATACAGCTACAACTGAAATAAGGTCTCCAAACTGGTATAGGTAGAACTCGAAATACATCACTATATACCCACACCTAAAAATAAAATCTTCAAAATGCTATAGGTAGAACTGCTTAAATTGTCACCATACAACAACACTAAAAAATTGGTCTTCAAATTGGTTTAGATAGAACTCTCTACATTTGTCACCATACAACTTCACAAGAAACTATGGTTCTTCAAACTGGTATTGGTAGAACTCTAACATTTTCCAACACTGAAATTATATTTTCAACAGATACTGAAATTTTCTTATATCTTACTTTACATTCAGTGCTGCCCTCTGTATGAAAACTTTTTCTCATCACTAGCACTGAGATTCTCACTTAATCTCACAATATTGATGATTTATTGCATACAATGAACATGTGACAAACATCCACCAAATTAAGTGCAACACTATTTCATAGTGCAGTTAGCTTTCTCTGCACTGGTTGCTCAGTTATCACTTTGAGAATAAGCAAGAAATTAAAATGCATCGAAAGAAGGGATGAAGGGTGACAAATGTAAGAGGAAGTGAGTGTCTATCAGACATACATTTTCAGTGTTGGAAAATTATAGTTTCAATAAGATACATAAACCCCTCTCACATTTAGCTAGAATCTCATCTTAAAGAGGTGGAAGGACTTGTCCAAAAATTATCTAGATGGTTTGGGATCCAACTGAAGACAACTCACGGTTTGTGACACACTATACCACAACATAATAGAGGAGCACCCTTGTAGAAGGCTTCATCTCATCTTACCAGGGTTCACTCTTTATCTGTAAAGGGAGTGTTCAAGTATAGGTAGAAGATGCAAGCATAGTATGAAACTTGCACAAGGTGCCAATCAAACATCAGACAACTCTAGAGCCTGGTTTGAAGATTGTAGCAGGATGGAGGAAAGTCAGACAGAGCAGTAAACTGTATTAACTGAAGAAAATGCCATCATCCTACTCTCTACTGAATGGAATTGGTCACTCTCAAGAGGCAACTTCCAATAACCCCCCCCCAAGCAACTAGTAAGTGGTGAGTGGCAAGGACTCCCATGCTTCATTAGATTAAAAAGAGAAGAAGAAAGTACAGTGGAGAACATGGAAGAAGACATTACCATAAGGCAGTGAACTGGGTAACCACAGAAATCCTATTTTTAAAAACAAGCCAGTAGTAGATTTTAAATTAGACATGAATATAAGCTAGAAATCCCCTGCCTACTTTTCTCATGTGAGTAGTCGAGTGGATACAGTGTGGATATGAGATTGTTTAGGAAAATGAGCACTGCAAAGATATTTTGAGAAATCTTATGAAGCACTCCATCTATAGAATGAGTATTGCATCACTTCTTCTCTGTGCAGATTTTGGTTAAGTATACCTTGGCAGACAACACTTGCCAGTGAGTGGGATCCTGTAAGGGACTAGAGACCTTTATAAACAGAGGGTAAGAAAATATGGTCTTGAAATTGGTAGAAATAAAACTCCCTAAATTTATCACACAACCATATTAGAAAACAAAATGTTCAAACCAGTAAAGGTAGAACTCTGAAGCTAATATTTTCCAACAGATACTCACCTTTACTCAAATATTGTCTTTTTGATTCAGTGCTGTCCTCTACATGTTTACTTTATTGCTCATCACTAGCTCTGATGCTCCCACCCACACTCACATTTCCAGGTAATAACACCCTGTTCTTGCATACAAATATGTATTTTCAGCCCTTCACCAATGTGAGTGAGGCACATTCTACTAGTACAATTGACTTCTTCAGTACTAACCATTCCATTATCACTTTGAACTTAGGGAAGAAAAGATGCATCAAAAGTGGAAAGGAAGGGTGAGAAGTGCAAGTATAAGTATCTACAGGAAACATGTCTTCAATGTTGAAAAATGTTAACTTAAGCTACTATATGTAACCTTTCCTCACGTATAGATAGAATCCCATGTTGAAGTGATGAAGAAACCAGTGAAAAATTTACTTAGACAAGCCCAAAAGAAAATGATAGAATGAGACACCCTACACCATAAAACATAATAGGGGAGATAGTATTTATTTATATCAGACTACTTTTCACCCATAGAAAAGGGAAGTATTGCTAGAATAGGTGAAAAATATAACCACAGTCCACAACCAGCATCATACTCATGCAAGTGTCATATATACAGTGTGGTTAGGGAGGGCACTTCACATCATACATGATGAGTCAATTCCAGTAAAAAAACAACTAAGAAAGAACAAGACCAAAGTGTTAAAAATAAGTGGCACAGTCGACTGCTTATAAAAAAACAGAGGAAGAGAGAAAAAATAATGTAACAGGATAGTGAGGGTAAAACAAGGGCATGAAATTTGAGCCTGATAAAGTCAAGCAGAAGACAGAGAACCCAACCACCAAATGTAAAGAAGAGATTTCAAGAAAAGGATTACAGCTCTATGTTAAAGCCAAGGTGTATATGGCAACCAGGCAATTGAAAAGATTTCAGATAAAACATGTTACATATGGACTCAAATATCTGAAGAGAGAGGAAAAACAATAAAGTCAAATGTAGGGAATGAATTAAGACATGAAGAAGAACCATATAACACAAAAGAGAGAGAGGAGAGGTACCATACCTAGAAAAAACACATATAAAAATCATGTAAAAATCCTATCTAAATCCATAACAAAATTGGTAGAAGACTTAGGTGATGGGAAAGGACTGTGAAATCCCCTTTGTCATGAACAAGGTTTTTAGAAGATATATTAGGTTCAGAAGAAAGTCTAGGCTGCATAAAAAAACTCCATTTCCTGTTGCACAATAGCCAATACTTCTTCAATGAACAAACAGGAACCCAAAGCCAATTTATTTGTTTGTACAGCATGAACAACATCTTGGTGTCCCACAATGAATAAAGTATAAATTACCATCATTTGTGAATCCATAATGTTGAACTAAAGGGCCACAAAATCTATAAGTGAAACATTTGAAAAATAAATTTCAAATTTAACATTTATATAACAGTTAGTAATTTAATATATACTTTTACAAAAAAGAAAACCATCACAAAAACTCTTGAAAGAAAAAATACACCTTTACATATAGTGTTCAAAGTTACAATTAAACAATCAGAATAGTGTGTGTGTCATAGTCTTGTTGATGAATGAATGTGACATACTGATTTACATACAACAATGTAATAATATTACATAAAAAAAGTGAGTTTAGGTGGGAGCCTCAAAGCCAGTGATATGCAAAACATATGCATATAAGAAACAAAATGAATGAGGTGGAATGTTCATGGAAACAACAACAAAAAAAAAGAGCACATTTATGATTTTTTGAGAGTTGATAAATCAAGAAGGAAATAGAGAACTAGTATTAGGCAGCCTTAGTCCAAATCTCCAGGGTGTTATAAACTCCTCTGAAAACTTACGGGCAAAGAAAATAAAACAGACAGAGAACACAGAGACACGAATGGGAAAAATGAACAGTAGAAATTTAATTTCAATCTATTTGTTTTCTTTTTCTCTTATTGACTACCTTATTACAATCTGTAGTTGTATATTTTTGTATGGAAGTCACTTGTTATAAACTAATAATCAAAGGAAGATTTACTTGGGGCAAAATTAACCTGGTTTTATACGTATAGCTGATTTAATATATTTTTCTTATGCTCTAACTTATAAAGATCTGACTGTACAGTTCAAATTGCATCATAATAAATTTATCATTTGACACCTGCAAGCACCTTCTGCAAGATATTAAATATCATAACGACTGTTTTTCAACTGTCGTTTAAGCTGTTTATCCACAGAATTTAACAGCCTTTTAATATTGCTAGTTCCATTGGCTTATAGGTTTGGTGCATTTCTGTTATAGGGAGTCACAGAAATACTCTGAGAATGGTCTGTTTGAATAGTTCATTCTGCATTCTACTGGCTCATTACTCTATAATAGCATCACAAATTTGTTGAAGTACAAGAAGATAAACAGTTTTGCTAACACTTTAACACTTTCAAACCATGACATTATATACAATTCAGTTTGTATCAAATGCGACAAATAAGCATATGTTACCTTTTCTGAATAATTGACATTAAACCACTAAACAAATTAGCTAGATGGCAAATACTATTAGATACTAATTCTAACACAGTCATTTTGTAGTTCTTTGAAATATTTTGATGTGTCAGAAAAAAGCTTATAGTTGCTAACAAGAATAATGAAGCTAGATATAAAATATTAATAAAAATAGTCCTAAAATACCTAAAAAAATTAAATTCTGGAGATTTCGTAGAATTAGAAGGAACAAGAATACATAATAAATATGACTAACCCAGCGTGTGAAATCAATGAGAATTTTGTGAAGAAGTTAGTGTTCAGTTCAGTGTTTGTAACGATAATTATTACATCTATTCTGCTATTCAGTTATTTAATAAATTAGGTTTTAATCAAAGCTAATTAAGTTAGGCATACAACTCAATTTATATTAAAACAATGAATTTTAAATTAAGACATTTAGTTACAGATTCTCTGTTTATTTATAAAACTAAGCCTCAGAGCAATCATAACTTTTACTATAACATATGTTACTAAAGAAATAAATTACTTCATTATCATCATGTGAACTAAACTTGGTAACATACTTTTCAAAAAAAGTAATGCAAAAGGGATATTTTTGTAATTTTAAAGAGAAATATATATGTAATAATGTTACAAGCTCACAGTATGCGATGTTACACGTTTTAAGGCACTGATTGTCAGACCAAAATGACAATAAAAGTTGTGCACTATGAAAATGGAGGAAAACATCAGATTTTTCACCAAAATGCATTCGTGTCCAATAAATTTGATTGAGAGATCTGTAAGTTCTGCAAGTGCAACATGTGCAAAATCCCTATAAAAGTGATGGGTTCTCGATTTCCATAGCTCAGTGTTAAGACACCGACACGCAATATAGTTATGTCAAGACTGACTGAAGCACAACACCATTGGTCACTTGGAAGAAGGCAAATCTCGATCAGATGCTGCCAGAGCTGTGAATGTCCACCCAAACACCATCACAATGCTATGGAATCATCACGAACAACATGGATCAACTCGTGAATGTTCACGATCTGACAGACCTCGTGTGACCACGCCCGCACAAGATCGCTACATCCAGTTATGTCACCTTCGGGATAAAACCACCACTGCGACGTCTACTGCCTCAACCATACCAGGGCTGCGTAGGATTTCCGATCAGACCGTACCCAACCATTGGCGAGATTCTTAGGCCCCATGTGCAACCCATCATGGTGAATATCAACGAAGTTTTTCAACATGACAAAACCCGTCCTCACATAGCCTGACTCACCACTGTCTTCTTGAGACACCATAACATCAACATTCTTCCCTGGCCCTCCACATCATCAGATTTAAACCCCATTAAACACATTTGGGACGAGTTGGACCAACGTCTGCGATGGCAACAACCTAAACCGCATACTCTACCTCAGCTTGCAGCAGCTTTGCAGGCTGAGTGGACAGCCATTCCACAGGATGTGATTCGTCATCTCATCACTTCCATGGGCAGAAAATGCCAAGCAGTTATTGATGCTCATGGGGGGCATACTTGTTATTGACGTTAAACTTCAACTAGTGAGGTGGACTTCACCTTTCCAGACTTTGGATGTTCAGCAGTAAATGTGCAAAGTTTCACACATGTCATACAGAACTACTCGGAATAAATTTGTTAACAATATGTCTCAAATTTTGCCTTTTGCATTTCTTTTTTTGAAGAGTATATTTCAATCAAATAATCTAAAATTATTCAGACAACAACAGAAGACGTTACAGCACTATTTTAATCTTCCAAAACCAGGTATACAGAATAAACAACCTTGTGCCTATACTGAACAGATACAAGCACTAGAAGTTGCACCAACCACCAGTACTTTCTTATACACACAAAAATCAGATGTAAAGAAACAAACAGTTTTGCAGCTGTATCAAACAACTTCAATCATTAATAGTTGCACCAACAGCTAGAATTTCAATACAAATGGGTAAACAGAAACAAACAGCCTTACGACTACATTGTACAGCTTCAACCAGTATTTTCTTATGCATAAAAAGGTAAAAAGATACAAACAATACTGTTACTACAGAAGAATACTTCAAGTACTAACAAAAACAAAAAAATGCTCACCAATACTCACCTGGAACTAATGGTGGAAGGACATTGTCCAAAGTAGCCTCACAGCTTGCTCCTGCTTCCAGTAATATATTCATTCCTTCAACATCACCCTTAGAAGCTGCAAACGTAAGAGCTGTTTCATACAAATATGTTCCTCCATGTAAGGTTTCAAGAGTAAGATCTGATCTCTCCAAGAGTCCATCTGCAGGAAATCCAGATGTGAGGAGAAGCTGTAGACACCCATAACTAGTTAAAGAATAAACCATATGCTCTAAATTAGCAATAAGTGAAAATATGATGCCATAAAATATGACAGAGCAGTAAACTCAGATATATTTTTCTCTGTGACAGAATTTTTAGCATTTATAAATGCATGAAACAAAAGTAATTCCATGTATAAAAAGCTCCAGTATATACAATTTCTTTATTAACAGTTATCTTATATTAGCAATAAAACAAGCGAATGAATGAACAACACTATGTAACAACATTTTTACTTTTTCTTGTTCCTAAGCAGAAAGTGTTATTTCTCAATTGCTTATGCCTAAAGTAAATGAAAATAACCTATTTTTCTCTTTAAACTTTGCTTTTGTGACCTGGGTAATGAAATTTTCAAATTTACCCATTTTCCAGAACATTCCAGATATATTCAGTGCTGAGTAGCTGATAGAGAATTTTCTCAAACTTACAAGAATTTTCAAGAACTTTCTAGAACTTACGAGCATTTTCAAGAACCTTTTAAAATTTCTCACAGCAATATATATATATATATATATTATACAGGGGCTCACCACTTCAGTTTAGTTCTAGATGCTTAAGTGAACACATAGCCCTATCTGATTTTATCAGAGATGGCATCAAGAAGTTGCAAACATTCTCCAGATGCATTCTGTTATGCATGTGGCCAATTTATGAAAACAAGAACAAAAAATACTCTGTAACAGCAACTGCTAAAATGTGTGAAGCCTACAAGGCATATTTTAACATGCCTGTCGGGATCAAGACAAACCCTGGGCAACTAATTTTACCTGCAAGCACTGCAAAAAACTCTAAAAGGTAAGATGGACAATTTTTGCTTGCTTGAATAGTAAGATTTTATATTGTACAAATTTTAGATAACAGTTTTCCTGTTATCTTTACCTTTAGGACAGCAGGGATGCCGCAGCACACTACAACAGGAAGCATTTGCCACAACAGACCGAGTTCTCTGTGGGGAAGCACAATGTCAAGTGTGAGCTACTAGTGGATCTCAAGAAGATGTTGTTCCCATCACTGCACATAAAATTGGGTCTTATGAAACAATTTATCACAGCTCTTGATAAGGAGTCTGCAGCCTTCGTGTACCTTTGAGACTTCTTCCCTAAGCTATCTGAAGCAAAAGTCAAAGCTGGTATCTTCATTGGACCACAAATAAAAAAGATCCTGGAGTGCACAGAATTCCCCAAGAAGCTCAGCTTAGGGCAGCTTTATTGCAGTGGTTTGGGGCTTCTTGAATAATCACAAAAACAAAAATTATGTGGAACTGGTTTAGGCACTGGTGAAGAACTACAGCAAAATGGACTGCAGGATGTCCCTCAAAGTCCACATCCTTAGTGCTCACCTTGATAAATTCAAGAAGAACATGGTAGCATCTCAGAGGAGAAAGGCAAGCACTTCCACCAAGATATACTGGACTTTAAACACTGCTACCAAGAAGCATATAATGAAAACATGATAGGAAACTATATCTGGGGGCTGATACTCGAAACTGATTTAAATTACAGTTGCCAATTGCAAAAAAACTACTTACTTTTGAACATTTTTGTATAACTTTAGTATAAATACATATAAATCTTGACTCATATGTTGTTTTATTCAGACCTTATGTAAATGAAAATGTGCAAATTTACCTGTTTTTGCATAGGAAATAGGTTAATTTCTAAATTTCATTATCCAGGTCACAAAAGCAAAGTTTAAGAGGAATAATGGCCATTTTCTGCACCTTTACAGAATACGCAATTAAGAAATAACATACACTATCCAGGAACAAAATTTGTGTTACATAGTGTAATGGAATTAAATCTACACTAGCCTTTTTTTTTGCAGCTAGGTCTTCCTTTAAAGCATTTTGTTGCATTCTGTAGAGAATTAAATGTCGTACACATTTATATAATGCCTTACAGTAGCAGAGCAGTATATCTATAGATTTACAACATTAGAAACAAGTTTTTTTATACCCATGGAGGGAAGAGTATAGATAGCTCACTGTGTAGCTCTGTGCTTAAACTACAAACAAACATTCACATAAAATGACATTTTGATAAATGTATCATTTACCTCCACAGTATCATACAACTGACTGAATTAGTAATTTGTTTCATGATTATGTTTTCCAGGAAATAATAAACTAGTTTCAACTTTAACAACGTTCACATATTTTAACATTCCATTACATAAACACAAACCTTGAGAAGAAACTCTGTCATATAAGAAAAAAAGGAAAGTTCTCATATACAAATAATTTTTTGACATTGGGCTAACAGTAATATGTTGACAGTATTTTCTTATACCAAGTACAAAGAAGAAAATTTCAAGAAACCTGATTGATAATACAGTTAATTTATTAAAGATAAGCAAAACTTGTACCTGAAATCTTATTACAGACCAAAATCTTCTATAAAAGATGTTGCAGTGTGTAAATATGTGTAAGACTTATTTGAGAAAATGGCTAGAAAAATTTCATGAAAAATACAATTTCCTTCATCCTTTCCAATAATTGTTTCAAAAAATAATATAAAAGTTTGATAAACAAGAAATTTGGAAAAGAACCAGAACTTTTAGGCAATTAAACTTCTTAAGTTTAACTTGATTAGAACCATTTATCTGTTGGTATACTTAAAACCATAATAAGAAAATATGAAAATGATGTATTAAATGTGCCCATAAAAATATAACCAAATACATTTGAAAAATAAAAATTTTAGACATCTTTTAACACAACATTTACATCCATAATTAATTAGTTACCTTTGCCACTCTATGGCAAGATGCAAAGGACTAACAACATAATCTGTGGTGGCCTCTTCTTCTGCTTGTTGTAAAACACCAACATCCTGACGTTGACACAGTTTGATCAACTGACCAATGTCCATGTGTTCTAACAACAGCCTAACACTTCTGAAATTTAAACAAAAATATGTAAGAGCAAAACCTTATGATACATTTGGTCTTAATTTCAAAATGTTCTGCTAGTATTTTACTATATAGGGCAATATAAAAACTTTTTTATCAAAAAAAGTTTCATTCTTTAAATTTTTTGGTCATTTTAAATGCCTTAAACCAAGTATCCTTATTGTATTAAACCCATTTATGTATTCTTTCTTACATGTTGATGTTTCCTGTAGTGAACTGATCAACATTGAACACAGCATTTCAATTACAGTTGTAACATAGCTTGATACTCTAAAACTCAAACTTTCACAGCTAAACAAACTGCTTAAGAATTCCATCTTTCAGCAACTCAAACCTAAATCCCTTTTTTTGTGTGTGTGTGTGTGTGTGTGTATATATATATATATATGTCTATCACCAATTATTCTACAACACTTTTCATACCCCAAGTGCCTAATTTTATACACTTATCTGTTTTTAAATGGGATATATATGCATAAAGGCTTACACTAGTCATAAAAATATCAAATTATATCCAAATCTGTTCAATATATCATGAAATATAAACCACATCAGTGGGAAAACTTTAAAAAAAAACATTAACTTATTACTTAATTAGCTAGAGTACTAGTCCCTTGGATGGAAGATATGTAAATTTGTGATTAATGAAAGGTTACTCTACAACATGAAAAGTTGCTTCTCTTATACAGTTAATTGTAAGAAATGCAACAATTCCCATAACAATTGCAAGATAAAACATATAAAACCCCAAATTTGCATGTATCTCCACATGGATGCAACAAACAAATCTGGTGATGACCCATCAACAGGGTTAAAAGTAGTGGTAAAAAAAATGCAAAACTGCCCTCAAAACTGCAAAATGCAAAAAACCACAAATGTTTATGCTTCTTTCCATGGATTCTCCATAAATATCTATATTCTTATGCACATTCATTAGTCACATCTCCTCTGCCAGAGCAAGTGCAATGACAACCAAATGCAAACATAGTGTTAAAAGCACAAGTTACATATTTTGGCTAAAGTTGCATTAACAAATAACTATAAAATAATGAACGAAACCTGTATTTTATGGTTTTCCACCTAGTCTTAGTTTTCTGCTGTTATATGGCATATTGTGACTGACTCTTCCATCAATGCATTTGCACATTCAGATTTGTAATACTATACAAAGACATTACTCCCTCCCAGTCCTCTTCCAGTGAATTGGGAGATAAATACACAGTGCAGAGATGCCAACTATTTCAAATGACTGAGCATAATCATTGAAGACAGAACCCTTTCACAGTTTTAGTCCTTTTAGATTTGCCAGAAACAAGACAATCTAGTGAACGAGGCCTCTTTTTTTCCATCTTGTGAACAATCGCAATGGTGTTTCTATGCCATTTAGAAAATGAGAAATACCCATCTACGCAAGCGCCGACTGGCTGACAAGCATTGATGACATAACTATGGATTCCCCCACGTACCCAGTATGAAGAAGCACTGCACTCAAACTATTGGTAGACATCAGAGATACAAATATTTTTTTATTATTTCAAACACAAGCATGATTACGACAAGTTGCCATTTGGACTATGTCTTTTATTTATTATCAAAATATATTTGTATCTCACTAGAAATTTTCTTTTCACCCTTTTCAAGTCCTGGGGGAACACTTTATTACTTTATTGTATAGGCCTATATAATATATAATAATTTGGAAGTTGCAACAAGTTGTAATATTTGTGTGTATGATCGTATAGTCATAATGTACACACCAAAATTGTAATGATTACGCTCAAAACATAATGGTTGGCATCTCTGCATACTATGAATATAAGCCTTTTGCTCTGTACATTAAACTTACACTAACACAAAGCCTGGTACAGGTGACTGCAAACATACAGCTGTATCTACACATGTAGCATGCTTTAACTAGGACTTTACAATGAATACATACATAATTTATTATATAACAATCTCAGTTGTCATTGTTAGTTTCTTATGCATTCACCTAAGTCTCATTACTAGCTAGTAGCTAATTTATACTTATTAGCCTGTATCCTACATTTTGGTTGCTAATCTGCTACCATGTTCTGGAAAATTCTGAGATTGTGTTGGTGGTGGTTAGGAGTTGAGCTTAAGTCTTTACTAAAAAAAGAAAGTAAGAGGAATGCAGCAAGATAAGCCACAAATACAACTGGTAAAAAAAGAAATGCTCAGCAATGGAGTATAGTTGTGTTGTGTAACAAGAAGGAAGATGGATTGTACGACACTGATAATAAGAACAAAACATAACAAATCTGCATTACCAAGTCCAGAAATGATGCATGTCTAGATACATCAACTGAAGCTGAATGAGTCTGCACAGTAAAGGAGGACGAAGGAAAATGCTTTCCAAGTCTTTGTCCTCCTGTCCAGCATCCCCAGCGTAAGAGAGACCTGGTCAGGAAAGCCACCAGCCTGCATGACAATTCTATTTTTTTTAGCTGAAAAGTGCCAAAACCTTTGCCAATAACATCACACCCATGGCCAGGAAAAGGCAGTAGCAGATGTTTTTGTGACAATAAACTAGGAATTCCTCACTAAATTTGAGTGAACAAGTACACAGAGACAAAAAAAAAATTTTTGGTAAAAATTAGGTGTTGTAAAAAATAAAAAATTCAATCATAAAATTTGATTCATATTTAACAGTTGTTAGATTGTCAAAGTTGAACATTTAAGTTAAAAAATGAAGTAAAAATAGCAAAATTTCACAAAATATGAAACTTCATAGCATGACAAACAATACATCTAATATTCTGAGTGCCAAATCAAAACATGAAGTTAGAATCTGTAATCAGAATGAGACAGCTTTGCCAGTGGTGCTCCTATTACTGGATGGCTGACATATTGTTGCATGCTAAAGTGCAGCTGTACCATGTTAAAAAATGTGGGGATAGATAGGAATATCAAGGCTAGTGGTGAGCAAAAAATTGAGCATAAAGAAAGCAACATTAATCAAGAAAATGTATTATATAGAAAGTAAAAGGTCAAGGCAGCCACATGGATCTCATAAAGTGTTATACAATGTTACAAATGGTTGGCATCTCCGCATACTATGAATATAAGCCTTTTTCTCTGTACATTAAACTTACACTAACACAAAGCCTGGTACAATGAGTTGCACCTTTTGCAACATGATAACTGTCACAATATCAACAGGCAAATAACTTCCTTTGACAGGAACTTTGGTGAAAAGTGATACAATGCCAAAGTTAGCCATTAAGGCTTTGATTAGTTTAATGTGTTTCCAAAGTTAAAGACATCTGTAAAAAAGGAGTCTGCAAAAATTATTTGAAGTGTGAGGGCACAGACAATGTATTTACCAAGATTATAGTCAAAGAAGTCATAAGTATCCAGTCTTGTTTGTTTAGTTTAAAAATAACCATATAGTTGTGGTCAGTCATTTTTCATGTGTTTATTGGGTTGTTGTGATAGGTTTAAATTTTTTATTGTTTTATAGGATATTGTTAATTTTGTTGATATATTCTGTGTTGTTCAAGATTACAGTAGTGTTGCCTTTGTTACCTTTTAAAATTTCAATGTTATCTTTTTCAAACTGTTGATGCATTTTATCTCATTGATTGCAAGATTTGATTATGGTTCTGGTTAACTAAATAGTGTTATTCGATAATTCTTTGAAAAAGTTAAGTTTTTGGGAACATTGGGTAATCACAATTTGTTACAGGTACCTATCATAAAACTCTGGCAGTCAGAATTTTGAATCAAACATTGTTGTTGGTTGATATATATGGTGGTAGTAGTCTTTTGTTCTTTTGTGAAATTAATCACTAGTCTTCTAGATAATTCCTGGCTGGTCTTTGTTCAAAAGTTAATATACTAAAGAATCTCAAACACACAGCTTCAAGACTTTATTCAACTGAGTGTATAGATGAAGAAACCAGCTCTATAAAGCATTCCCTCATTCACAAAATTTCCACTAAATATTGTTAAACATTTCCATACAACCACTTAAATAAAAACCTCAAATTCAATTCACAAACAAAATTGACACTTATACATCAAACAACATAACATAAAATTATACCGTAGTTTACTATTTTTCCCTGACATCAACTCAAAAATAATCAACACTTGAAGAAAACTTGTCATCAAACATAATATTTCTGTTAACCTCAAATTCACCCTATTCTTGGCACTAAAATAAAATCGTTATTAAAGAAAAATTACATAGAACCATACAATTCCAACATCATTTATAAAATAATATTGGAAAACTATGTAGAAACTTGGAGACCAGACTCACTGAACATAATAAAAAATTCCTCCCATGTTTACTACCATTGCAACTCGAAAATCCACAGTACACCCATACAATACTTTGTCATTCTAAACTAAGAATGTAACATCAATAAATGTAAAATAAAAGAAGCTATCTTAATTGAAGCAAACAGTCCCACCCTAGTTCAACATCCCAGGGTTCCAAGATACCTCTATTAGACTGTAAATCAGTATCTTTTCACATGATCTCTTTCTTCTATATTGCATACATATACACTCATGTATCTCTGTAAAATACTTGTTCTTGAAGATAACAAAATCCTGTTGAAATGTCATACATTTATAATAACATTTTCCATCATTCAAGTCAAAACTTTTAGAATTCACATTAATCACTAAAAGGTTGAAAATATAGAGTAAGTTTGTAAAAGTATTTATTTCAATAAGTTTCAGCAAAAATAAATATGTCATAGCACAACTGCACTAAGAGAAAGATTAAAAATGTCCATGTATAAATGTAGAGGAAGCATCTCACTGTTATTAGTAAAGGAGACTGCTGGTGATGCATCATCATTCAAAAGTGCATTGTTCCTATTTTAAGTAGGAGTTTCACAACACTAGTGGTATAAAAATATTTAAGACAGGTGAGTGCAGCTTCACGAGGAAAAAGTTAATGTGTACACAGAGGTTGCTCATCACATAAGAACTACAAACTGTAAGTTGAGCACCAAATCACTATGTGATGACCAGCCTTATAACCCTTAAACCTTATGTTTTACATCTCAAGTAAACATAAACTACTGATGCCAAATTTGAAGTTCTAGGCGAAGGAACTTTCATATTTTATATTAGCCTTAACAGCAAAGCTTTTATAATATTCTTTTATAAAACAAACACAGAATGCAAGAGTAAAAAAAAAAAAAAGAGAGAAGAAAAAAAGGGTAAATGATGGTTCTAATAAAAACTAAGGAAAAACACACGGGAAAAAATTATCATTCAATGTGATACTAAAATTAACATGCCTCATTACCTCACACTACTAATCTTTCTCAGGGATCACATTGGATACCAATGAAAATGCTCAAGGACTATTCCATAGTCTACAGTCTCAATTTCAAGCACTCTTCCTTCAAGAATTTAAAGTACATTGAACAACTGTGGAACTCACTTAATAGACAAGACAGACACCCTAGTCAAATACTAAATATACAATTTTTCAAAAAAGCAATATCCAACACTGAAAAATGGTTGGCAAATTTATAATTTTTTTGCAATTCATTGTTCCATTTGTAAATGTTTTTTTCTTGTTTAACTATTTAATCCTCCAATTTTTTATTCTCCAAAATCTTCTTTTCTTTTCTCCTTTTCCATGTCCACACTTCTTTATAGGCATAATACAGGGTGGTCGCTAGAAAAGCGGAAAATTTGAGGTCAGATGAGATCATGAATAAAATGCGTGCTTACTCATTTCTATTTTGATTTCTTTACATCATGAATAAAATGCATGATTTTAATATCATAAAATGCATTTTGAGCATCTATGAGTGTAATATAACATATGCCTTTAAAAAACTTTGTAAAAGTTATTCTTTGTAAAAATAAATAGCTGTTTGACAAATTTTCCGCTTTTCTAGCGACCACCCTGAAGTTGCTAATTTATAAGAGGATCTCAGACACTTCCCAATCTTTTTATTAAAAATGCCTCCAACATTTTTGATCTGGTCCACCATAACTCATTGTGGAACAAGTCCTACAGTGGAGGAATTATCACCCATCATCTGCTTACTAACCAAGAAGCCTTGCTTTCACAATCCTTTTGAAATGCTTTTGAGTAGTGTCTGCTTCATCCTTGCCATCCTTCTTGGATCCAAATAGTTTATGGTAATTTATCTTTCAGTGTTTCACAACTTTTACTAACATTTTTTTATAATCAATACAAATTTCCAACATATCTCTGTAGCTAATGTTATTCTCCTTGTCAAATAGGCTAATCATATTTTCACTGATTATTCCACTGTCCACATTTCTCTAGGATTTCAACACATCATTGTCATCCAAGTCAATGTTCATTTTATCAATGCCACTCAGTCTCTTACTTCTTCCTAGATCAACTTTGATAAACCTTGTCATTAAATTTGTCATCACATTTGTCAGATCAGTTACAAAGAAGTGAATCAATAAGTCATCAGTTTGATCCTGTACTATTCAAAAGTGTGAGGACAAAGTCAAAAATTTGGCTTCTGACTACTTTCAAACAATGAAAGGTAAATCACAGACAAAGCATAAAAATATTATTGGTCTTCATGTTTAGTAAAACAAACTCAGTGGAAGCAGTTGATTTCTGAAAATAATTCATATTTTGTGTCCTATATGCTTTAATAACTACAGACAGTCTTTCAAACACCATTGCAAATTAATTAACCCTTTTACTACAGATCAGGGGTCAAAGGCCATATCATCAAATTTGTTGGCTTGCATTCAAAATTGTATTGAACTACTATTCTGAAATAATGTCAATAAGTTTGGAACTAAATTGTTTGTGATGTCAAAATACTAAGTCTACAGTTTCATACAAATTAGGAACTCAAATTACTAATATTATCAAGCTAAAATATAAATTAAGAACTTCATATATTTTAATTTACTCAAAAATTGCTCTTTGTTTTCAAAAATGTTTTTTTATACACTTTCTTCAATATACAACATGTGAATAACTGATGTCCTCAAAGTGGTTTCTCAGCCATTTTACTCAGTGAAAAGGTTACCATGTTCTTTCAATCCAAGCTTTCAAGGATGTAGGTTGATTCTTTAATTTTTTTGAAGTTTTTTTTTTTAATTAAATACATCATAGTTGCTAAGCTTAATAAATTGTAGAGGAATTCTATGGTATCAGTGTAATTATTTATATTTTGGCTATTAAAGTGTATATATAAAACCTAAAAAAAATGTTTTTCATATCCTCCACTTGCACTCCACACAAAATAACAACATATAGTCTTACTGAAAACAAATGTTAAAAATGTAATTTGGAGGTTTTAGAAATTATGCAAATAATAATTTGAGATTTTTGGAACAAAAAATAGTTTTTAATCATAACATGAAATCACTTTGCACTCAGACTAGCAACAAAACACTTTTTTCACAAATAAATCTTTAGTAAAAAATATTTCATTAAGAAATCTGATTTTTGTATACAAAATATTTGTAATATTTACTAAAAGTCCACCAAATTTTGTGAAGTTATACATGCTACATCAAAAGTTAGAGTGCAAATGTATAGATGAACTCAGTGTAATATACACTCTTACAAAGGTTCTCTTTTGAAGTAACTTTTGATTTTAAGTTTTTGATCTATAAGGTCCCAGATCTGCACAATTAGGTTGACAGTGAGACTGTGGGCTCCATTACAATGGAATCACTCCAGCTGCTACTTTTTTAGCTAACTAACTTCTGCATATGTTACATGAATGTTTGGTAGAAGAATCTTTTACCAATAATATGCAAACTACTGGGTATACCATAATGAATTAGTATGTGATGGTACTTCAGCTGGTCAATTATTCCATCTATTTTACAAATTTCTCCAGTCACTTCAGTTGAAAATTACCCCCAAAAAATTACAACCTCCCCCTTGCTGCATTGAAGTAAGTACCTTTCACTTATCTTTCATCAAACATACAACCCATACCTAGAACATAATATTTCAGATTTGGGCTCACCCATCCACAACACCCTTTTCAAATCATAAACAGTACAGTTTTTGTACTTTTTAGTAAATTTCAGTCTCTTGACAATATTTGGAAATTGAAGTAAAGGTTGTATTTTTAACTACTACACAACCAAATATTCCATTTTCATCGAGTCTTCTTGATACTGTACATCTGAACATTTTTCAGTTATTTGGTATATTGTCATTTATCTCATCCTAGAGATCAGTGACAGTCTTTCTTTTGTCCCAAATGCTGCATAAATGAAGATACTTAACATCAGTATCATTGAGTTTGCATGTTCTTTGTCTTCCTTTCCTATTTTCAAAATTACCTGTCTCAGTCACACAATCTATGGTGCACTTGACAGTATTTGGGGAGCATTTCATGACTGGAGCAATTTGACAGTCCAACCAGCATTACAAAGCTTTCATGTAAACTCTATGCTCTACTGACACTTCTCTACACTTTTTGGACCATGGTATAATAAGGAAACTTAATATATAATGTTAAACACTGTTTTTATCGAAATTTAGTTGTGGAGTGAAATTTATTTCTTATAGTATACCCTGGTACCATGTGCTAGTTTCCTTTTATATAGTTAAGACACTTTATAGAATGCCATGACAGTTATTTCAGACCCTAAATTTGATCAGTATGATCATTCAAGCAGAACCATTATGCATGCCCTTGGTACAAGTATTTGAGAATTCTAAAGAATGGTAAGTATTCTCACCCTGGCTCATTCAGCTATCAACAGGGATCAATGAAGAATTACCAGTGTTGAAATCTACAATCTTTGATGACATGAAAGAATTAGCTCCATAAAATGAAAAGAATAGCAAAATATTATCTTGTCCTAACACTTTTGCACAGTATTGTATTTACACAGAAATTATTGCACTTGTTGTGCAAGTATAAGCATAAAATTTAATTTCATCTTAATAGTTTTGTCCTTCAGGAATTCTTTAAAAAAAAATTTTATCAGTTACTTCTTTCGTTTGAACAGCTTGGACATACTTCTCATATGAATCCAGTAGTGACAAAGTGTTGAATTGCTGGAACATTTTCAAGCCATCTGTATAAATAAAACAAGATAGCAATCTAGGAAAACTGCATACCAGTCTGTTATTTCATTATATATAAATGTTTATATATCTAGTAGGAACTTCCCTTTAAACAGAATTTATTGTTTTTTCATAGATCTGTAACTGTAGAGATTTAACATATCCCTCAGGAACCAATAGGTGTTTTCACAATGCAATTTGTTGAATATTAAATATGTCCAATCCAGAAACTCCCAAAGAGGGTTATTTTGGATGTATATTTTTGAGACAACTCCTACACAAGTTTTCATTTGTTAATTGAAGCATCCTAAAGTCTACATACTAACTAGCACTTCAAGTCTCCATACTAACTAGTATCAATGGCTACCTACTGAGAGTAAATGTATTATATATCAATAACACCACATTCTCAACACCATTAATTAAGCAACTGTCAACCTTTTTCATACTTCTGCTATCACCTTTTTATGTTTATCTTTCAAACGAGATATCAACAAGTATGTTTGCAAGTCAGTAGGAAAGGTCAAAGCATCACAACAGTCAGTAGAGGGATGAACAGACAGGAACACTTTGAAAGCAGCTACAGGTATTATTAATGTACTCAGCTTACCACAAAATATCTAGTGGTTCTGAACAGTTTTTGACAACATTCAAATGTTAGTTGGAGACTTTCATTCTCCTTTTGCTTGGCTATTAATTTTATGATACACTTACAGATTTCACTCACCTCACCTATTCAAATCACTTTTTGCAGCCCCAATGTTAAAATAGTTTAGGAAATGCCTTCTTTTTAGCCAATAAAAATGTCAAAAAAATTTCAGTTCAAATTAAGAAAAAACAATTTGGTAGTTTTTCAACAAAAGGGCTCCCTGCTGTTGAAAAAGCTATAAACATTTAATCCCTGTATCATACTTTCACATATTGAGAATTTAAAGTTTTTAGTCTCTGGTAATATGAATTTCCCATAGAAGATTTTCTATAAATGGGTCTATTCATAAAATAGGCAAACTATTTGAAATTGTATTTTACACCACCAAAACAATGAAGTATATAAAACATGGTTACCATTAATCTAGAAACCTATCTAAAAGTAAACAGGAAATTTTTTACCTTCCTACTTATTAACAGGCCTACTGAAACACCTTTATCTGGTTTCAATCAATTTAAACTTGTAATATGTCTTTTTTATTGCACAATGTTGGGAAGTTTCGAACTGACACTTGGACTATCCATTGATAAGTGAATGATATCCCCAAATGTGTCTCAGTACTTTTTATCAAAGAATCCAAGATGTCTGTTGATGTTAAATGACCAATAAAATCACTGGTAAAATATCTTGTACACACACAGTTTTCTAACTCATTCCACAACCATACATGAATGCCCACTTGATTTAACTGGTTATTATTTAATCTCTCATCATTGAGTAACATAAACTCGAATTTTTACCTGCTCCTCTAGCAATGAAAGAAAATAAATTCTGAACCATAGGATATCATTTAACTCCATTATTTTTCAGCACAGCAGTACTTTTGAACTATGACTATGAAAAACAGCTGCTAGAAGTTTGTTTTGCTCTTGTGACTTGGATGAAAAATGTCTGCTAGCACCACGCAAAGTTCATAAAATTTTGTCAAAAAAATATTTCATCTGCCACTTTCTTTGATCCAACAGAATTTTGACCATGTTGATTAGTTATAAAGACTGGAGGTCAGGTCTAATTTTAACATTGTTAAGCCTTGATTGGCATGATTTCTGGGCAGAAACAACTGCAACTTGATCTAGATAATATGACATAAGGTGTTGTAACAAACTCTAGTCCTGTCCTACATTTCACATTTGATCTACCCTTTCTAAAAGAGTATTTCATCATTAAATCTTTAGATTTGATTATTTCTAGTTTTCTGCAATATTTTGTGCCTTTCTTATGATTTTCAAGGTCATTTTCTTCTCTCCCTCAACATAAATTGTTTTTCTACATATCTTAAAAAATGTTTTGTGTTTGTTGAGTCCATAGTTCTCAAATCAATGACAGTAGGGGCCAAATACTATCTAAGCATTGCTTAAAATGCATTATCCAATCTTCAACTTTAAACATGCTTACCAGCTAGATGTTTATCCTTGATTGTTGTTTAGAGCCATGTGAATAACTACTCATGCTAAAATGTGGAATAATACCATCAAACTGAATTATAAATACACCTAATGATGGTTCTGTTATTTATTTTCATGAAAAATATTGCTTGATTGCTTAAATAAATTTTTACGTAGATTTATAATAAAGATTAAAACCAGACAATTTGAAGAAATACACATTTCTACTGAACTTTTTATATAGATCTACAACTAATATTAAAGTCACAAATTTCAACAACTTTCCTTCAAAATATGATATTTTCAAGGTTTTCAAGCACCAGTGCAAGCTCCACTTTTAGAGATATGTGTGTGTGATCACCTTGCAAAGATTTACTAGAGATCTCAGGAACTACAACTGGAATTTATTGATACAGATTCTAAAGTGATGATTTAAAATATGCTTACCCAACACAAGTTTACAAATATATGAGCAAACAAACAAAAATAAGCATGCTTTCAGAAAAGGCAATACATCTTGAAAAACTTAAAAGCATTTGAATTACTGACAAAGCAATTCACTCCAGGAATAAATCTCAACCTTGTACGTACTCAACATGATTACCCTGAACAGCTAGGTGCAAGGCTGTAACATTATCCACAGTGCGAAGATTAGGATTGGCTCCATAACTCAGAAGCAGCTCCACACAGTCAGTGAAACCTTGCTGAGCAGCTATCATTAGAGGAGTTGCCCAGTCTTCAGCACCTCGGTTTATAAGTCTTTCCTGCCCTGTTGTCCCAAACAGAGATAAGTTCACCAGCATGGTACAATTACATTCATATTTAAGCTTAAGTTTTAGTCATATAATCTAAATACCATGAAACATACAGCATATACATTTATATTGCAACAAACTGACAAACTCATCATACTCATCTTTTATAAATGTACTTTAAAGTTTATTTGAAATAATTGTCTTTAATGCTTAAACATTTTCTAAAAGTATCACACCAGAATGCAAGTTTTTAAAAACAATTATTCTATGAAATTGTTTATATTTCAAGTAATTTCACTTTTACATTTTAATGTTTACCAGACCATAAGCACAATTTAACTAACAATATGAACATTTAACATCAATCTGATGTTTCAGTGGGCAGGTTCATATTGTATGAAACTGCAGAAACAGTAACTCTTCTACAGTGAAGATGTATTTCCAATAGATTTTTACCTCCATTCACAGAATAGCTTCCTCCAGCATGTACTGCCTTTTATATGCACATATTTTCTCAGGTCTTGCAACTAGCTTTGATATTCCCACCTACCCCTCACTTGTTTTCATGTGAGGCAGCTCATTGACAACATGGATGTGAGCATGAGACAACCCTACACCAATAGGAGCATGACACAGCTCCAAGCACAAATAATTCCCTCTATATAATTTAGCCCACATTCACTTCAAGACTGAGTAACAGAAATAAAAAAGACACTGCAAATGGAAAGGAAGTGAGAGTTCAGAATCGAAACAGCTAGAATAACACATTGAATTTATGAAGGAACTGGTGTAATATTACATAGATAAGCTCCCCTTCATAAAGCATCCACTGTAAGTCCATGGGGTGTGTGAATAAATGGTACATAAGACACCCAATAGGACTGTTGAGTTGCAAAGTTGTACAATGCAAGTTTCAAGAATAAGTAGACTGGGTTAGTCAACACTGACCAGAACCTATATATATATACATATTCTGAGCCAGGTATACTCTTTACCTGTGAAAATTATGTTACAATAAGGACAGAAACATAGGAAGGAACCCATAAATTAAATAAAGAAACCCCTAGTGTAGAGTAGCTAGGGCATGGTGGGCTATTAATTAATAGTTCAACCTCAGTCAACATTAAAAATACCAAAATAGGAATATCCAGCCCATGACAGAAAGAAGCTCCTCTACTGTTCACCTTCGATATGAAAATTGTAAGGAAAGAAGGTGAACCATTCCATGGACCTGCATCATCACATGTGCATGTCCAATACAACCAACACAAGTACCCTCAAGAAACTGACATCTAGATTATAGTAGGAAGACATATAGCAAAGTTGTGATTCCACTTAAGTACAGAAACAGGCAGCAGTGGGAATGAAATGCCAAGTCTACAGTAGGAAGAGAGTAACTGGATCATTCGTATGAAATGGCCTGTGTGGCTGGTCCAGCTCTAAAAGACACCAGTACACCCCAGGGACTTATATCTGGGCAGCATTAAGAAGAAGGATGTACTAGATTTTGGTAGAAATCATCTGGTTCACAACCAGATGGAATCTGGAACAGTATATCAGGTATGGGGTGGGAGTGTTTATATACCATCCAAAGTGACAGAACACCACTACTAACAACTGAATGAAATTAAGCATACTCAAGAGAAAGCCTCCACAGTTTACAACTCCAACAGCTAGAAATTAGTAAGTGATGATTCTTGTACTCCCCTTTAAGAAGTGGAAAAACATGTCAGAGAACCCAGAAAACCTCAGCATCAAAGATAGTGCAATGGATAACCCCCAAACCATTAAACCTATTTTTAAAAGCAGACCATTCCTGATTCAGTCAAATGAAAAAACAAGAGAAACAAGCAGCAAATATCCTTTTGCTTACTCACATTAGTCCTTGAGTGTACAATGTGGAGCTAAAATATTCATCGTGCAAAACAGACCAAGGAAAAACATACATGCTGTATTGTGAAACACAATTTCAACAATAGGACTGTTGAGTTGAAAAGTTGTACAATGGAAGTTCAAGAATAAGTAAACTGGGATCCATTGATATGAGAAAGGCCTCAGTAAAGGAGAAAAATAGAAAATGAGCACCTACCCACAAACAAAGCAACTGTGAAGCATAAAAAGGCCAACATTTTGGGAAAAGACCAATCCAAGTAGAAGATTACACAGGTCCCATGATATATTAAACAAAAGACATTAAAAGAAAACAAATCAGAACATCAACATCACACCCCAAAAGGAGAAGGAAAAATGTCTTTAATGAGAGATGATGTAAGAAACAAGAAGACATGTACTCAAAGGGAGAAAGTATGTGTGTATGGAGGATGAGTTTGAGGTTCTGAAAAATAGGATGGTAGAACATGAGGGGGATGGCGAAGGCAGAAGAAATGAAACGAGGGTGAGACTTGGAGAAGGAGGCACAGCAAAATCTTATGAAATAAAATGCTACTAATGTTACTGACAAGGTGGCACAATAACCAACAATGATTGATATGGAAAGCCTTTTATTAAAAAAAACAACAGGTATGGAACACTATGATGAGATGGAGAAAACCATGGCAAGAAGACCAACAGCAGCAAACATACCATTTATATTGGTAAACTGACACAGAAGAATTCTGGGAAGCAGTACATGGAAAGGTCTGGCCTGTCTAACAAGAGACTTGGTAAAAGCCACACTTGAATATGGAATGCTAAAATAGAAGGATGTAGCATGTAGCACATCTGATTGAAGAAGTCTGAGGAGGATGGATGAGCAGGGGAGAAGAATGAACAGATGAAAAGTAAGGAACCAAAACCTGATGGACAGTGAGCAGTTCCAAGATACTGATAAACAGAGAGGACTCATTAACAAACCAATGGCCCAAAATCTCCTATGTGTCCAAGATATGCACCCCAACCTGAATAGAAGCATACGTGAAGAGGTGCACCTCTGGATGAGGAAGAGAAAGAGGAACACCTACTATATTGTTCTATATCTGACCACCAGGTGAAACACACATGAAATGGAGGAGGGAGATGGAAAGGGACATCCAAGGGATACAAACCAAGATTCCACTTATCTTGTGAAGCATACTGACAATGTTGCATGTAGGCTAGACTGAGGGGAACTAGAACCTTCAAAGAAGTGCATGTACTCAAAGGAAATAGAACTGCTCGTGCAGTTAGAGAAGACAAGGAGGATGCTGTCTGAACCAGAGGCTCTACAGACTGCAAACAAAGGGTAGAAGGGTGTATTTCACTGAAATGGAAATTGAAAAATGTCCCCATGATTAGCAAGGTATTAATTGGGAGAGAGGAAGGACTTCTCTGCCTTGACAAACCAACCTACCCATGAAGTCTCTGGAAGAAAGTGAGTGTAAAGGGAAGAAGTGGCATGGGAAGGAACTAGAAGTAGCCAGAAATCCATATAATGGTAAAATCAAAAACTCGGGGAAAAAGAATACAAAGGCCAAGTCAACTCAACAAATAACGTAATGAGCCAGAGCTAACCTTAAGGGAAGAGCATGAAACTGGTAAATGCAACTACAATAGATAAAACAAGGAAAGTACATTTTAACAACCTACTGTATTTTAATAGCTTCTTCAAAAAAATTAAATAAGAATTGATATAAAAATACCAACACCCACAGCAAATTTGAAAACAGCAATATTCAAGAAATTTGTTTCAAAAATATCCAATTGTGCTTTTTATTGACTTGTTCAAAATAGTTGAAACGTATGCTTTGTTCCATGACTGAAATTCTTTCAACTGTTCACAGTCGTTTTTTGTCATTACAATCTGGAAATATGAAGGTAATATTGGTTGGTTGGTTTGGTGTTTTGTGACACAAAGCAACTAGGCTATCTGCACCAAACATTCAGTGAAAAGTTAAAGTAAAATTAGTAAAATTCATAAAAGGACACTAAGGTGAAATAAAACAAAATTTTAAAAAACACAACATAAATAGCATGAAACCAATGTTTACATCTAGGCTACAAGATTAAAGAAAAACAACAGTAATGCAATTTGTAAAGGACTTCTTGTAGCATAATTTGAATTACCATAACTCACCAGGAAGACTAACAGGTAAGTACAAAAACCATCGTCAGTCACCTGAAGTTGGCCTTTCTAGTCCTGGTTCCAAGTTATTTGACGTTATGGCCATTTTCAGAAAGTAAATTAATAAAAATTTCAAAAGACTTACAGCAAAATTGTAAAAATAACTCACCAGGACAACTAACAGATAGTTCAAACAGCAACATTAGTCACATGAAGTTGGCTTCTCCAGCCCTAGTTTTGAATATTTTGACATTACAGCCATTTTCTAATTTCAAATCAAACTAGATGGATTGTGATTCTTAAAAGGGAATCACATTAAATAGGTCTAATGTATAAATAAAAAATGTAAATAGCATTAAAAAGATTAATGGCCTTTAAAAAACTAAAAAACATTTACAAGGTGGACAGTGTCACCATCACCAATAACACTGTCTAACATTATGGACAAACCTTGGGACAAAACATGTTTAAAATGGTGCCGTCGTTGAGTCATAACATGGCTTATTTTGACATGAGTATTATACAGACTACACATTGGTGCATCAGTTCCAAATAAAAGAAAACAATGAGTTAAAAAACTGTGACCAAAGCGTAGTCTAGTTAGAACAACTCCCTCTTTCCGATCCTTACAGAAGCAAGACGACCAAAGCCTAATATAGAATTTTATTTGGAAAAGCTTGTTTTCACGTTGCTCACTCCAAGTCAACTGCCAGCTGGCATGGAGCTGAGCCTTGAATACAGGACCATAGTCCATGTAAGGATCAGGTACAGCAGTGATAGTGCTAGAGCAGACAGACTGAACTGTAGTGTCAACGAGCTCGTTCCAATGAATACTAACATGGCCTGGTATCCAGAAAAACCAGATAGAAGTAGATGTCAAGAAGAAATGGGCCAGTTGGTTTTGAATATTGGTGAGAACAGGGTGTGAACTAACATGAAACAATTCTAAAGCCAGAAGAGAAGTAAAAGAAACAGTATAAATAGTGCAGTTTGAATACTGCTTAACTTCTATGCGATCAAGGGCAAGAGAAATGGTGTACAGTTCAACAGTGAACACAGAAGCTGTAAAGGGAAATCTGCATGCAACCACTGAACCACAACAAACTATAGCAGAGCCCACGCAGTCACCTGATTTAAAACCATCTGTATAAATAGGAATGGAAGGATGGTTTGAAGGATGTTCAGCAAATAACAGACAGTATTTCCAATCAATGAGCATCTGCTTTTCTCAGATGACTTGAAGACTGATTACATTTGGAAACTGTAAGAAGCCATGGTGAGATGAGCTGACCAGTGTATACAGCAATGTTATCCAAGGACAGACCCAATTTATCCAACTGCACCTGAATACGAAGGCCAAAAGGACCAATTACAGATTGTCTGTTCTTAAAATGTACAAGCCATTGAGGAAGGAAAGCGCAACTCCAGATGGTATGCTTTGGTAAGGAACGAAGTTTTGAAGCATACAGTAAAGACAGCTGCAAACAGTGGAGGTGCAAAAAAGGTTCATGATACTATGCATAAGCTCTGAACTGAAGAAGTGCAGAGCCAAAGTCATTGATGATGAATGGGGTCCAACATCTTTAAGGCTGAAGTTCTGGCAGAGCCATAGACCAGTGATCCATAGTTGAGATTTGATCAAATAAGAGCACAATATATCTTTAGCATAGAACATCAATCCTCTCTCAGGATCAAAGTTATTACCCCATTGTTGCCAAAAGTGCATGCAAACAGTTTTAGAAAGAGAGAATTTGATTGATTGATTTAGTGTTTTATGGCACAAAGCAGCGAGGCTATCTGCACCAGACATCCGGTAAAAATGTAAAAAAAAAAAAATTCAGTAAAAGACATAAATGGAAATGAAGGTAAAACAAAAAAGTATAAAACCAATATTGACACCTAGTCTACAACGTTAAGATAGAAGGCAGAGTATACAAAGTTGTAAGGTATTTACTCTAGCAAAAAGATAATGATCATAACCTGCCAGGAAGACTAACAGGTAAGTTCAAGACCCACAGTCAGTCACCTGAAGTTGGTCTTTCCAGTCCTGGTTCCAGGTTATGTGTCATAGCAACCAGTATCAAAATGTGAAAAAATAGAAGTTTTAAAAGACACATAGCAAAATTGCAACAATGAGTAGCCAAATGTCCAGTAAAAAGATAAAAGTCAAGTAAATGGAGTAAAATTTGTAAAAGTAAATGAAGGTAAAAGCAAAACAGCAATTAAAACAGAAAATGGTATAAAAACCAATGGTGACATCCAGTCTTCAAAGTTATAAAGTATTTACTCTAGCAAAATGGTAATGATCATAACCCACCAGGAAGACTAACAGTTAAGTTCAAGAACCTCTGTCAATCACCTGAAGTTGGCCTTTCCAGTCCTGGTTCTGGGTTATGTGTCATAGCAGCTATTATCAAAATATAAAAGAATAAAAGTTTTAAAAGACACTCAGCAAAATCGTAATAATGAGTAGCCAAATGTCCAGTAAAAAGATAAAAGTCAAGTAAATGGAGTAAAATGAGTAAAACTAATTGAAGATAAAAACAAAATTGCAATTAAAACAGAAAATGGTGCAAAAACCAATGTCGACATCCAGTCAACAAAATTGTAAAGGACTACCTGTAGCAAAATGGTAATGATCATAACTGCCAGGAAGACTAACAGGTAAGTATAAAAACCATCATCAATCACCTGAAGTTGGTCTTTCCAGTCCTGGTTCCAGGTTATGAGTCAATATGGCCAGTACTAAAAAGTAAAGTAGCAAAAGTGTGAAATGATATGCAGTAAAAGTATAAAAACAACTCTCCAGGACGACTAACGAGTAGTTCAAACAGTAGCGTTAGTCACTTGAAGTTGGCCTTTCCAGTCCTGGTGTCGAGTTAATTATTGTTCTGGCCATTGTCCAATGTCAAATTGAACGAGAGAGATTAAAACTGTAAAAAAGGAGCCACAATTAAAAAGGTTTAATGAATAAATATGCAACCCTTAAATGAGATGAAAAAGATTAATGGCCATTAAAAAATTAAAACTTTATCAAGGTGGACAGAGTCACCATCACCAATAACTCTGTCCAATGTTACAGACTGACCCTGAGAAAAAATATGTTTAAAATATTGCCGTCGTTGAGAATTGTAACGATGGCAAGAAAGTAAAACGTGGCTTATAGTGATTTGAGTGTTACACAAACTACACATTGGTGCATCAGTTCCAGATAAAAGAAAATGATGAGTTAAAAAACTGACCTAGTGAGAACAACTTCCTCCTTCCGAACTTTACGGAAGCTGAATGGCCAAACTCCAATTTTGGGTTTGATTTGAAAAAGTTTGTTGTTGCGTTGTTCACTCCAAGTGGACTGCCATCTGGCACGGAGCCGAGCCTTGAAAACAACACCATAATCCATGTACGGAATAGGCATAGGGGTGATGGTGCTGAAGCAGACATATTTAGCTGGCATGTCTGCAAGCTCGTTTCCGCAAATCCCAACATGGCCTGGTATCCAGAAAAACTGGATTAAAGTGGCTGCTAATGAGAAATGGGCCAGTAGGTTTCGAATATCAGCAAGAATAGGATGTGAACTAATGTGTAGCGATTCCAAGGCAAGTATAGAGCTAAGCGAATCAGTATAAACAGTGCAGTTGGAGTACTGCTCAGCTGCAATATGATCCAGGGCAAGAGATATGGCATACTGTTCAGCAGGGAACACAGAAGCTGTAGAGGGGATTCTGCATGCAACTACTGACCCATAGCAGAGCCCACTGAATTACCTGATTTGGAACCATCTGTATAAATGGGAATTGAATGCTTGTTTGAAAGATATTCACTGAATAAAAGATGGTACTTCCAATCTGGAGTATCTGCCGTTTTTAGGTGACTGAAAGAAAGGTCACACTTGGGGGCTGTAATAAGCCATGGTGGGATGGGCCGACCTGTGGAATCTGCAAAGTAACCAAGGACAGACCCAATTCATCCAATTGCACCCGGATGCGAAAGCCAAACGGAGCAATGACAGATCATCTGTTCTGAAAAAGTACTGTCCACCGAGGAAGGAAAACACATTCCCAGGTGGGATGCTTTGGTGAGGAACGAAATTTCGAAGTATATTGTAAAGATAGTTGCAAACGGCAAAAGTGTAGAGAAGGTTCATGAGATTCAATGTATATGCTTTGAACTGGAAAGGTACGAAAAGCCCCAGTGCAGAGTCGAAGTCCTTGGTGATGAATAGGGTCCAGCATCTTTAAGGCCGAGAGTCTGGCAGAGCCATAGACCATTGATACATAGTCGAGTTTCGATCTAATAACAGCACGATATACCTTTAACATTGAACAGCAATCTGCCCTCCAACTGGTAAAAGAGAGGACACGGAGGATGTTCAGTGCTCTTGTGCATTTGACCCGAAGCTGCTTTAAGTGTGGTATAAAGGTCAGTTTATGATCAAAGATAAGCCCCAAGAACTTGGTCTCTAGAACCACAGGCAGCAAAACTTCACCAATATGAAGTTCAGGATCAGGGTGAATACCTCGTCGATGGCAAAAGTGCATGCATACAGTTTTGGAGAAAGAGAAATTAAAGCCGTTCGTAAAAGTCCACTTCCATACAGGATTGAAGGCAGTTTGTAGTTGCCGCTCAATATATCTCATGTTTGACGACGGACATGAGATGTGAAAGTCATTGACATGCAGCCCATTCGCAACAGTGAGAGAGAGTTGTTCAGTGATGGCATTTATCTTTATACTGAAGAGTGTGACACTCAACACACAGCCTTGAGGGATTCCAAGTTCCTGTACAAAAGAACGTGAAAGTGTCAAACCCACACAAACTTGGAATCTCCTGTCCATTAAAAAATTTTTAATAAACATGGGTAGATGGCCACATAACCCATATATATGGAGGTCTTGCAAAACGCCATACCTCCATGTTGTGTCGTAAGCCTTCTCTATGTCAAAGAATATTGATACAAGACGTTGGCAGTTGAGAAAGGCTTCTCTGAAAGATGTTTCAAGAAAAATTAGGTGGTCTGTGGTGGAGAGCTGTCGACGGAACCCACACTGGGTGGGTGAGAGGAGGTTGTTTGATTCAAGGAACCAAACAAGACGAGCATTAACCATCCTTTCTTAGGTCTTACAGAGACAGCTCGTCAAAGCAATTGGACGGTAGTTTGAAGGAACCTTCTGATCTTTCCCTGGCTTAGAGAAAGGTAAAATAATAGCCTTGCGCCAGGCTTAAGGAAAAATATTCTCCTGCCAGTTCTGGTTGAAGACACTCAGAAGGACATCAAGAGAAACAGGAGATAGATGGTGCAGTATGTCATAATGAATATCATCAGGTCCAACAGACATACTGGCAGACCGATGAAGGGCCATTTTTAATTCCACCAAGGTAAAGGGACAATTATAGTCGAAGAAACAGTCAGTTCGAATGGTGATCGCTCTGCCCAAGTCTTGATGGCCAGGAAGGTGCAGGAACAAGCAGAAGTGCTAGATACCTGGCAAAAGCTTTCACCTAGAGTGTTAGTGATGTTTGGGACATCAGTCACCTCCTGAGAGTTTAATAGCTGTAAAGGACTGATGAAGTGCACGAAAGTAAGTGGAAGAACCAGTATTGAAAAGAGAAAGATTGTGATCAAAGAGCATTCACTCTACAGATCGACCCCTCTCATCAATAATAGCACTTCCCCAGAGGGGATGATGTCCATTAAAATCCCCCAGGATTAGAAATGGAGATGACAACTGTTCAACGAGAGCATCAAGGTCTGATTGATCATATGTCTCTCCAGGGTACATGTACAGAGAACAAACAGTGATGGTATGACCCAAGAAAACATGGATCGCTACGGCCTCCAAGGGTGTGTTGAGTGACAAAGACAGGGTGGGCACATGTTGATCAACCAACAGTTCCACCCCTCCATGTACTTGACCATCACACAACCTGTCATTTCTGTACAAAGAAAACTGCCGAATGGAGACTGTATCAGCAGATTTGAGAAATGTTTCTTGTAGAGAAAGACAAACAGGATGGTAGGAAGCAATCAGCGTTTTGATATCATCCAGATTAGAACGTAAACCTCGACAGTTCCATTGTATCAAGGTGGCCATTTTTAAGAACGGATAGGTGAAGTGGCTGGAGAACCCTTCGGTTTACGACCACGTCTTTTTTCTTTACTGTCTTTAATCGGAAAAGGTCTATCAACCTCCAAAAGGTCAAAAGGCTTTTCATTTGTTTTGAAAACGATTCTCTTGGAGGCACAGAGAGATCTGTCTGCACTCCCACTGTCATTGTGGAATGAAGTGCAGCAGCATATGTCCGAGATGGAGTTGTGGACAGCAATTTCCGAGCCTCAGGATAACTAATGTTATGTGTCGTTTTCAAACACTGCACCTCTTTTTCCTCCAACCATTTTGGGCAAGAATGAAAGTAAGAGGGGTGAGAACCATTGCAGTTTATGCAATGTGGGTTCATGTCACAGTCACAGGCATCATGGTCCTTGCCCCCACAACAACACATGTCAGGGAACCATGACAAGATGTCTTTGAGTGGCCGAATCTCTGACACTGGAAACATCGAAGAGGGTTTGGAATGTATGGCCAAACCCTGCAAATGAGATAACCTGCCTTGATGGTGGCAGGTGCATGTGGTGAAGTAAATGTTAAAACAAGGGTATTTGTTGGCAGTGTAACTCCATCTTTGCGAGTGGAGATGCGCCTCACTGCAGAAATTCCTTGAGCGGAGAGACCAGCATGAATCTCTGACTCGGGAACGTTCTTCAAATCCCTTTCAACAATAACTTCTCGTGAAGAATTCAAAGTAGCATGGGGTGTAACCTCAATAGGTATATCCCCAATTGCCTGTGTTGGGATGTGGATGTTTCAACTAATATGTCACCATATCGAAGCTTCTTTACTGACTTTGGAGAGCCAGTAAGTCCCTCCAGTCCCTTTTGAATAAAAAAAGGGGACATTTGCCCTAAAAGTTTTTCCAAAAGAGAATGTAATATAAGAAAATGAGGTACGTGTGTTACTGATGTTGAAGATTGCTGTTCTGAGTATTCAAGACGTGGTCGCTTATCCACTGACTGTTTTTTTACAATTTTATTTAAATTTTTGGAGGATACATAGGAAAGAGGAAAAGTTTCGGTACCAACTGACCCCACCCACCATGAAGCCCTACAAGGGGACTCACTACAAAGTCATGCAAGGACAATGCAGCAACTCTAGGGTTTCGTGAGCGCCATACCCAAACACCAGCATCAGGCACAATGTCCACAACACCCGTCGAGAACTTCCAACACTGGTACTTGGTTGACTATTGCCCAAGTGAACCAGCCAACTGACCCAAGGGGGGCCACCCAAAGGCCGCCCGTCTACAGGAATTCGAAGCCAAAGTAGTGTATTAGGGTTGGGCCCATCAACACCAGGATCCTCTCCTCCCCTTCACGGGTCGCCACGCATGGCAAACACATGGGTGGATGTTTAGATCCCAGAGAAGGTAACCAGACAGAACAGAACCTTCCCTGGTAGGTCCCCTCACCACTTACAGGAATCCACACCGAGGGGAGAGAGAAAGAAATTAAAACCGTTTGCTGTCTCCATTTCATTAAACAATTGAGGGCAGTCTGTAGCTGCCGCTCAATATACCTCATGTTCGACGACTGACAAAAGATATACGAAAATCATTGACATAGAGCCTCTTTGCAATAGTGAGATGGAGTTGTTCAGTGGTGGCATTAATCTTGATACTGAAAAGTGGGACTCTCAAAATACAGCCCCAAGAGTCTCCAAGTTCCTGTAGAAAAGAACAGGAAAGTGTCAAACCCACATGAACTTGAAATCTCCCACCTATTAAAAAAATTATTTAATAAAAATGGGCAAATGTTCATGTAACCATATGTATGGAGGTCTCACAAAATGCCATACCTCCATGTTGTATCATAAGCCTTCTCAATGTCAAAGAATACCGACACAAGAAATTGTCATTTGAGAAAGGTTTCTCTGATAACGTTTCAAGTTAAACCAGGTGGTCCACAGTAAAACATTGTCATCAGAACCTACACTGGGTGGGCTAGAGAAGGTTGCTTAAATTGAAGAACTAAACAAAATGAGCATTAACTATCCTCTCTGAGGTGTTACAGAGACAGTTCATCAAAGCATTTGGATAATAGTTTGAAGGAATCTTGGGACCCTTCCTAGGCTTAGAGAAAGGAAGGACAATAGCCTGGCACCCAGTGTCAGGAAAAACATTCTCCTGCCAGATCCAGTTAAAAACAATCAGAAGAATAGCAAGAGAAGCAGAAGATAGATGGCACTTTATCAGGTCCAACCAATATACTACCAGACCGATGAAGAGCCATTTTGAGTTCTACCAGTGTAAAGGGATGATTATAGTCATAGAGACAATCAACTCAGAAGGAAAGAGGTAATCCCTATGTCCAAATCTTGATGGCTAAGAAGGTGGAGGAAGAAGCAGAAGTGCTAGATACCAAGCAAAAGCTTTTAACTGGAGTATTGGCAAAGCTCCAGGTATCAGCTACCTCCTGGCCATCAGAGAGTAAGATCAAGATGGGGACAGAATTATATTACCTACTGACCTTTCGAATCTTGTCCCATATGACTTTGGAACTGGTGGTAGAAAATATGCTGGTTGTGAACTTAATCCAAGATTCCTTCTGACTTTGATGTCTTACCCAATAAGCATGTGCATGGACCTGGTGGAAAGTGATGCAGTGTGAGAGAGTTTAATACCCACAAAAGGTATCCCAGGCCCATTTTTGAATGTGGAAGGAAGGATTCCACATCAGACAAGGATATCATGAAAAATATGTCAATATTTTAGGAATAACATTGAGCAGCTGCCTGTATAATACAGTCAGTTACTGCTGCCATACAGTCATCTATTGATGGCTTACAAACAATGGCAGGATCAAATTCTGTCAGAGCAGCGAAAGAGGGCCAGTTTGCTTGATCCAGCTTCCACCTGGACATGTGGGTTGGGTGGCATTAATCATAGCCAATCTCTCTCAAAATTAAATGAAAATTATCACTGCCTCGTGCATTATTGTCAATCCACCATGAAATATGAGAAAATAGTAAAGGGGAGCAAATTGAAAGATCAATAGCAGTAAAGGACAAACTATGTGCATAAAAATAAGTATAAGAACTGCTATTAAAAAGAGAAAGGTAGTGATAAGAGAGCATATATTCTACAGAGTAATCCCTCCCATCAATATCTGCACTTTTCTGGATGTGATGATGTCCATTAAAGTCCCCCAGGATTAAAAAGGGAGATGCCAACTGTTTCATGAAAGCATCAAGGTCTGACTGATCATATGTCACTTCAGGCAACAGGTAGAGTGAACAAACAGTGATGGTATGACCTAAAGAAGCAGATGGCTACCACCTCCAAGGGTACATCAAGTAGCAAAAACAAGGTGGGCATGTGCTGATCAACCAACAGTGCCACCCCCCATGCACACAGCCTGTTATTTATGTACAAAAAAAACTGCTGAAAGATGATTGTATCAGTAGGTTCCAGAAATGTTTCCTATAAGGAAAGACATACAGGATGGTAGGAAGCAATCAGATTAGAATGTAAACCTCAACAGTTCCATTGTATCAAGGTGGCCATTTTTATTTATGTGTAGGCAAATTGGATGAAGAGCCCTTCTGTTTACGATCATGTCTTTTTTCTTTGCTGTCTTTATTCAAGGGAGGTCTATTGACTTCCACGGATCCTGCCCTGGGTCAATTGGGCAGGTCTTTGTTGTTGAAAGGATTCCATTGGTTTAAGACATGAATCAATCATTGTTTTGCATCTTGAGGTGGGAGACGAAAATGTTCCCGAGGAAATGCTCATACCTGGAAACAAAGGAAATGGATCTTGGGATTTGCTGGAATGTGTGTTTTGGACAGAGATGGGTGTTGAAGTTGATTCATCAACATTTTTAATCATGGAGGTCAAAAGGCTTTTCATTTACTTTGAGAACAATTCTTTTGGAGGCACAGAGAGATCTTTCTGCACTTTCACTGTAGAAGTGGAATAAAGTGCAGCAGCATACATCTAAGATAAAGTGGTAAACAGCAACTTTCAAGCTCAGAGTAAGTAATATTTTAAGTCATTTTCAAACACCGCACCTCTTTTTCTTCCAACCAATTAGGACAATAACAAATGTGTGACATGTGAAAGCCATTGTTACTGATGCAATGAGAATCTGTTTCACACTCATAGACATGAGTACATCTACTGCAACAAGTACATTTTAAGGAACCATGACATGATGTCTTCAACTAGCCAAACCAATGTCACTGAAAACATTGGAGAGGGTTTGGAATGTATGGCTGGTACCTGCAATTAAGATAACCTGCCTTGATGGTGTGGCAGGTGGATGTGGTGATGTAAATGTCAGAATGAGGGCATTGGTTGGAATCATAATTCCACCTTTGCAAGTGGAGATATGACTCACTGCAGAAACTCCTTGGTGGAAAAACCAATGAGAATCTCTGACTCGGGGAGGTTCTTCAAATCCCTCTCAACAATAACTCCTCATGAGGAATTCAAGGTAGCATGAGGGGTAACCTCAATAGGTACATCCCCAATTGCTTTTGAATTCAAGAGAAGTTCACCGTGTTAGGATATGGATGTTTCAACCAATATGTCTCCAGATCAAAGCTTCTTTACTGACTTTGGCCAGCAAGTCCCTCTAGTCCCTTCTGGAAAAAAAAGGGGGACATTTGCCCTAAAGGTTTTTCTGAAAGAGAATGTAAAATAAGAAAATTGGGTACAGGTGTTACAGATGTTGAAGATTGCTGCTCAGAGCCTTCAAGACGTGGTTGTTTACCTATTGAGTGTTTTTTCATTATTTTATTTGAAATTTTGTTTGAGGATCCATGGGAAAGAAGGAAAATTTTGGTACCAACTGACCCCACCCACCATGGAGCCCTATGAGGGGATGCACTACAATGTCGTGCAAGGACACTGCAGCAATGCCAGGGTTTCATGAGCACCATACCCAAACACCAGCATCACATACAATGTCCACAACACTTGTTGAGAACATCCAACACTGGTACTTGATTGACCCTAGCCCAAGTGAACTAGCTAATTGACCCAAGGTGGGCTCAACCACAAAGCCACCCATCTGCAGGAATTCAAGGACAAAATGGTGTATTAGGGTTGGACCCCTCAACACCAGGATCCTCTCCTCCCCTTCACAGCTCACCACATATGACAAACATGTAGGTGGATGTTTAGATCCCAGAGGAGATAAACTGAAAGAACAGAACCTTCCCAGGAAGGTTTCCTCACCATGTACAGGAATCCACACCGAGAGGATAAAGGTAAGAATATGAGATTGATTGATTGATTGATTTAGTGTTTTATGGCACAAAGCAACGAGGCTATCTGCGCCAAACAACCGGTAAAAATGTAGTAAAAGACATAAATGGAAATGAACGTAAAACAAAAAAAAAAATATAAAACCAGTGTTGACACCTAGTCTACAAGGTTAAGATAGAAGGCAAAGTGTAAAAAGTTGTAAAGTAGGTATTCTATCAAAAAGGTATAATCATAACCCGCCAGGAAGACTAACAGGCAGGTACAAGACCCACCGTCAGTCACCTGAAGTTGGTCTTTCCAGTCCTGGTTCTGGGTTATGTGTCATAGCAACTAGTATCAAAATGTAAAAGAATAGAAGTATTAAAAAACACACAGCAAAAACGCAACAATGAGTAACCAAATGTTCAGTAAAAAGAGAAAAGTCACGTAAATGGAGTAAAATTTGTAAAGGAAAATGAAGGTAAAAACAAAACAGCAATTAAAACAGAAAATGGTGTAAAAACCAATGGTGACACCCAGTCTTCAAAGTTATAAACTATTTACTCTAGCATAATAATAATGATCATAACCCGCCAGGAAGACTAACGAACAAGTTCAAAAACCACCGTCAGTCACCTGAAGTTGGCCTTTCCAGTCCTGGTTCTGGGTTATGTGTCATAGTAGCTAATATCAAAATGTAATGGAATAAAAGTTTAAAAAGACACTCAGCAAAATCATAATAAAGAGTAGCCAAATGTCCAGTAAAAAGATAAAAGTCAAGTAAATGGAGTAAAATGTGTAAAGGTAATTGAAGATAAAAACAAAATGGCAATTAAAACAGGAAATGGTGCAAAAACCAATGACGACATCCCGTCAACAAAGTAGTAAAGGCCAACCTGTAGCAGAATGGGAATGATCATAACCCGCCAGGAAGACTAACAGGTAGTATATAAACCACTGTCAGCCACCTGAAGTTGGTCTTTCCGTCCTGGTTCCGGGTTATGAGTCAATATGGCCAGTACAAAAAGGTCGTAAAAGCACGAAATGATATGCAGCGAAAGTATAACAGTAACTCGCCAGGAAGACTAACGAGTAGTTCAAACAGAAGCGTTAGTCACCTGAAGTTGGCCTTTCAAGTCCTGGTGTCGAGTTATTTAATGTTCTGGCTATTGTTTAATGTCGCATTGAATGAGAGAGAATAAAACTTTAAAAAGGAGCCACAATTAAAAAGGTGTAATGAATAAATATACCACACTTAAAAAATTAAAAACGTTATTAAGGTGGACATAGTCACCATCACCAATAACTCTGTCCAATGTTACAGATTGACGCTGGGAAAAAATATGTTTAAAGTATTGCCGTCGTTGAGGATTGTAACGATGGCAAGAAAGTAAAACATGGCTGATAGTGATTTGAGTGTTACACAAACTACACATTGGTGCATCAGTTCCAGATAAAAGAAAATGATGAGTTAAAAAACTGTGACCAATGCGTAGCCTAGTGAGAACAACTTCTTCCCTCCGAACTTTACGGAAGCTAGATGGCCAAACTCCAATTTTGGGTTTAATTTGAAAAAGTTTATTGTCGCGTTGTTCACTCCAAGTGTACTGCCAACTGGCACGGAGCTGAGCTTTGAAGACAACACCATAGTCCATGTACGGAATAGGCATAGGGGTGATGGAGCTGAGGCATACATATTTAGCTGCCATGTCTGCAAGCTCGTTCCCATGAATACCAACATGGCCTGGTATCCAGAAAAACTGAATTGAAGTAGCTGCTAATGAGAAATGGGCCAGTCGGTTTCGAATATCTGCTAGAATAGGATGTGAGCTAATGTGAAGTGATTCCAAGGCAAGAATAGAACTAAGCGAGTCAGTATAAATAGTGCAGTTGGAGTACTGCTCAGCTGCAATATGATCAAGGGCAAGAGATATTGCATACAGTTCAGCAGTGAACACAGAAGCTGTAGAGGGGATTCTGTGTGCAACTACTGACCCACAGCAAACCATAGCAGAGCCCACTGAATTTCCTGATTTGGAACCATCTGTATAAATGGGAACTGAATGATTGTTTGAAAGATATTCATTGAATAAAAGATGGTACTTCCACTCTGGAGTATCCGCCTTTTTTAGGTGATTGAAAGAAAGGTCACACTTGGGGGCTGTAATAAGCCATGGTGGGATGCATCGATATGTGGAATCTGCAATGTTATCCAAGGACAGACCCAATTCATCCAATTGCGTCCGGATGCGAAGGCCAAACGGAGCAATGACAGATTGTCTGTTCTGAAAAAGTACTGCCCACCGAGGAAGGAAAACACATTCCCAGGTGGGATGCTTTGGTAAAGAACGAAGTTTTGAAGTATATTGTAAAGACAGTTGCAAACGACGAAGGTGTAGAGGAGGTTCATGAGATTCAATGTATATGCTTTGAACTGGAGAGGTACGGAAAGCTCCGGTGCAGAGGCGAAGACCTTGGTGATGAATGGGGTCCAGTATCTTTAAGGCCGAGGGTCTGGCAGAGCCATAGACCATTGATCCATAGTCAAGTTTCGATCTAATAAGAGCACGATATATCTTTAACATTGAACGGCGATCTGCCCCCCAACTGGTAGAAGAGAGGACACGAAGGATGTTCAGTGTTCTGGTGCATTTGACCCGAAGCTGCTTTAAGTGTGGTATAAAGGTCAATTTACGATCAAAGATAAGCCCCAAGAACTTTGTCTCTGGGACCACTGGCAGCAAAACTTCACCGATATGAAGTTCAGGATCAGGGTGAATACCTCGTCGGCGGCAAAAGTGCATGCATACAGTTTTGGAAAGAGAGAAATTAAAGCCATTCGCAAGAGTCCACTTCTGTACACGATTGAGGGCAGTTTGTAGTTGCCGCTCAATATATCTCATGTTTGATGACTGACATGAGATGTGAAAGTCGTCAACATATAGCCCATTCATAACGGTGAGAGGGAGTTGTTCAGTGATGGCATTTATCTTTATACTGAAAAGTGTGACACTCAATATACAGCCTTGAGGGACTCCAAGTTCCTGTACAAAAGAACGTGAAAGTGCCGAACCTACACGAACTTGGAATCTCCTGTCCATTAAAAAATTTTTAATAAACATGGGTAGATGGCCACGTAACCCATATGTATGGAGGTCTCGCAAAACGCCATACCTCCATGTTGTGTCGTAAGCCTTCTCTATGTCAAAGAATATCGATACAAGGTGTTGGCGGTTGAGAAAGGCCTCTCTGATAGATGTTTCAAGACGAATTAGGTGGTCTATGGTGGAGTGCTGTCGACGGAACCCACACTGGGTGGGTGAGAGGAGGTTGTTTGATTCAAGGAACCAAACAAGACGAGCATTAACCATCCTTTCTAAGGTCTTACAGAGACAGCTCGTCAGAGCAATTGGACGATAGTTTGAAGGAGTCTTTGGATCTTTCCCTGGCTTAGAGAAAGGTAAAATAATAGCCTGGTGCCAGGCATCAGGAAAAACATTCTCCTGCCAAATCCGGTTGAATATAGTCAGTAGGACATCAAGAGAATCAGGAGAGAGATGGTGTAGCATGTCATAATGAATATCATCAGGTCCAACAGATGTACTGGCAGACCGATGAAGGGACATTTTTGTTCCACCAGGGTAAAGGGACTATTATAGTCAAAGAAACAGTCAGTTTGAAAGGAAAGAGGTGATCGTTCTGCCCGAGTCTTGATGGCCAGGAAGGTGGAGGAACAAGCAGAAGTCCTAGATACCCGGCAAAAGCTTTCACCTAGAGTGTTAGCGATGTTTCGGACATCAGTCACCTCCTGACCATCAGAGAGTAAGATCGAGAGGGGAACAGAAGTGTAGTGCCCATTAACCTTTCGAATCTTGTCCCATACGATCTTGGAACTGGTGGTAGAAGATATGCTGGTTGTGAACTTAATCCAAGATTCCTTCTGGCTTTGACGTCTTACCCACCTAGCATGTGCTCGGGCCCGCTGGAAAGCAACCCGATTTGAAAGTGTGGGATATCTGCGAAAAGTGTCCCAGGCCCGTTTTTGAGCCTTCCGTGTTAAGTTGCAAGCAGAATTCCACCATGGACGAGGATATCGTGGGAAACGTGTCGAGGTTTTAGGAATACACTGAGCAGCTGCATGTATAATACAATCAGTTACCGCTGCAACACAGTTGTCTATTGATGGCTGATTTACGATGACAGGATCAAGTTCTGCGAGAGCAGTGAAAGTGGACCAGTCTGCCTGATCCAGCTTCCACCGGGGCACGCGGGTAGGGTGGCATCGACCACGACCAGTCTCTCTCAAAATGATCGGAAAATGATCACTGCCTAGTGGATTACTGTCAACCCTCCATGAAAAATGGGAAAATAATGAAGGGGAGCAAACTGAGAGATCAATGGCAGTGAATGACTGACTTGGTGCATGAAAGTAAGTGGAAGAACCAGTATTGAAAAGAGAAAGATCGTGATCAGAGAGCATCTGCTCTACAGATCGACCCCTCCCATCAATAACAGCACTTCCCCAGAGGGGATGGTGTCCATTAAAATCCCCCAGGATTAGAAATGGAGATGGTAACTGTGCAACGAGAGCATCAAGGTCTGATTGATCATATGTCTCTCCAGGGGACAGGTACAGAGAACAAACAGTGATGGTACGACCCAAGGAAATACGGATGGCTACGGCCTCCAAGGGTGTATTGAGTGACAAAGACAGGGTAGGCACATGTTGATCAACCAAAAGTGCCACCCCTCCATGTACTCGACCATCACACAACTTGTCATTTCTGTACAGAGAAAACTGCTGAATGGAGACTGTATCAGCAGATTTGAGAAATGTTTCTTGTAGAGAAAGACAAACAGGATGGTAGGAAGCAATCAGCGTTTTGATATCATCCAGATTAGAACGTAAACCTCGACAGTTCCATTGTATCAAGGTGGCCATTTTTAAGGATGGGCAGGTGAAGTGGTTGGAGAACCCTTCGGTTTACGACCTCGTCTTTTGTCTTTACTGTCTTTCTTCGGAGGAGGTCTATCAACCTCCATGGATCCTGCTCTGGGTCGAGTGGGCAGGTTTTTGTTATTGGAAGAGGAGTCAAGCGACTGAGGACGCGGACGAGTAATTGTTTTGTTTATTGTGGTGGGAGAAAATGATGTATCAGAAGAAATGCCTGTATTTGAAACTGAAGGACATGGATCTTGAGGTTTGTTGGAAGTTATGGGAGGAACAGAGATGGGTGTGGAAGTCGATTCATCTACTGTTTTAACCACGGAGGGCAAAAGGCTTTTCATTTGGTTTGAAAACGATTCTTTTGGAGGCACAGAGAGATCTGTCTGCACTTCCACTGTAGTTGTGGAATGGAGTGCAGCAGCATATGTCCGAGATGGGATTGTGGACATCAATTTCCGAGCCTCAGGATAACTAATGTTATGTGTCGTTTTCAAACGCTGCACCTCTTTTTCCTCCAACCATTTTGGACAAGAATGAAAGTAAGAGGGGTGAGAACCATTGCAGTTGACGCAATGTGGGTTTATGTCACAATCATAGGCATCGTGGTCCTTGCCTCCACAACGAGCACATGTCAGGGAACCACGACAAGATGTCTTTGAGTGGCCGAATCTCTGACATTGAAAACATCGAAGAGGGTTTGGAATGTATGGCCGAACCCTGCAAATGAGATAACCTGCTTTGATGGTGGCGGGTGCTCGTGGTGAAGTGAATGTTAAAACAAGGGTATTTGTTGGCAGTGTAACTCCATCTTTGCGAGTGGAGATGCGCCTCACTGCAGAAACTCCTTGAGTGGAAATACCGGCGAGAATCTCCGATTCAGGAACATTCTTCAAATCCCTTTCAACAATAACTCCTCGTGAAGTATTCAAAGTAGCATGGGGTGTAACCTCGATAGGTATATTGCCAATTACCTTTGATTTCAAGAGGAGTTCACTGTGTTGGGATGTGGATGTTTCAACCAGTATGTCACCAGATCGAAGCTTCTTTACTGACTTTGGAGAGCCAGCAAGTCCCTCGAGCCCCTTTTGAATAAAAAAAGGGGACATTTGCCCTAAAGATTTTTCTGAAAGAGAATGCAATATCAGAAAATGAGGTACGTGTGTTACTGAAGTTGGAGATTGCTGTTCTGAGTATTCGAGACGTGGTCGCTTACCCATTGACTGTTTTTTTACAATTTTAATTAAATTTTTTGAAGGATCCATAGGAAAGTGAAAAGTTTCGGTACTCACTGACCCCACCCACCATGGAGCCCTACAAGGGGACGCACTACAAAGTCATGCAAGGACAATGCAGCAACGCCAGGGTTTCGTGAGCACTATACCCAAACACCAGCATCAGGCACAATGTCCACAACACCCGTTGAGAACTTCCAACACTGGTACTTGGTTGGCTCTAGCCCAGGTGGACCAGCCGATTGACCCAAGGGGGGCCACCCAAGGGCCGCCCGTCTACAGGAATTCGAGGCCAAAGTGGTGTGTTAGGGTTGGACCCCTCAACCACCAGGATCCTCTCCTCCCCTTCACGGGTCGCCACGCACGGCAAACACGTGGGTGGATGTTTAGATCCCAGAGAAGGTAACCAGACAGAACAGAACCTTCCCTGGGAGGTCCCCTCACCACGTACAGGAATCCACTCCGAGGGGAAGAATATGAGATACCTAACTTTGTCATCCAAAGACCAGCAGTGACCCATTAAACAGACAGGTTGGATTCCAGTGTGAATTGAAGAATGTCTAGGAAGTGTTTCAAGGAAGAGAAATCAATTATGGGGCAGGGACACCAGAATTCTTAGAGACTAAAAAGATCTCCAAGTTCTGTAGTACTAATGTTAAGAAAATATGGAACTGTTTCAGAAAAAAAACATTTGCTGAAAATGGGATTCCAAGAGAGGGGGAAAGATATGTGATAAAGGGACAGAGCAGAAGAGAAAGAGAAATAAGCTCTTTAGAAAGAACCTTCGGAACCCAAGGATCTGTAGTAAAGGATTCCTAAACACTGACAACCTTTAAAGAGTCAAATTACCAATGGGGATACTGAAGCTGTCTTTGAATTAACTGTAGTTAACCTCAGAGACCCACATAGAAGACACTGGTAAAAGAGAGTAAGAATGGGGACAAGACATAGGAAGAGGGTGAAACAATTCAAAAGCCACTAGAGAAGTGGGAGATATGCAAACATGTTAACTGAACTGGGGTTTCCATTGAGTCAAGAAGATTCCCAAAGATATCTTTCCTTAAAAAGAGAGCAATGAACTAGTTCCATTAGAAGACAGGGGTAGACACACAGAATAAAAGTGGGCATTCCAACAACAGAGAAGCCATGTTTGTAATAAAATGGTGGAAAGATGACAAGCAGGCAGATGTGAAAGAAAAGTAGGACAAGAGTCTCCACAGAAAACTTCTCAGACTTCTAACCACACAGAGGAAGAAGAGAATCTGACTGCAGAGATTCCAAAAAAAGAAACAGACCTATAATGAGCCATGTTAAGTGAAGATTTAGACATAATGACCCCTGCACATAACTGGTTTGCAAACCTATTGACATGCACCTCAATATCCAGAAAGAGAAGAGAACAAAATATTGATTTAAAGGCATCTCATTTAAAAGGGAAAAGGAAAAATCATAGAAATCAGGGAAGGCAAATAAAATATAACATTCTTGATTTATTAACTCCAGAAAAGGAGGAATGGAATAGCCAATTCCACTGAAGCTAACTGTGACAGTGTGACATAGGAAAGGGAAGGAAAATAGCTGTTGAAACTCTCATCCTTCAAGTATACTTAAACAAGGCATAGTAAGATAATTCTCAAGTGAATTAGGAACAAGCATAAAAGTAGTAAACTCCTGTGAAACCAAGGCTGTAACGTCTTCCACCTTCAATTGCAGACACAAAGCTACTGTAGTCAAAGTAGAATAGCTACAGTAAAAACATCAGTGGTAATTATTGTAACATGAAACTGAGAATTCAAGCCAAATAAGAATGGAAGTACAAAAGCTTAAAACAGGGTGTTCCAAAGTATCACATATTAGCATAAGAGCTATGTATGCTAGCATGTGTTAAATAATATTACAGAACACAAGAATAGCAAATATAATAAAAAACTAAGTTCCCATAAAAAATAAATGGAAATAATCAAAAATTTCATAAAGGAAAGAGCAAGCAAAAAACGTGTCTTAAAATCATGAGTGCCATTCAAGAATTGAATTTGGGTTAAGTTAATTGTGCTCATTTGTATGCTATCATGCAGCTGCCTCACATGAAGACATGAGGATAGATGGAAGTATCAAGACTAGTGCCAAGAAAAATGTTCACATATAAAAGGGAGTATAAGTTGAGAAAAGTTATTCTATGAAAGTAAGATATAGTTTCAAAAACTGTTTAATTAGTTTTCATATCTACCTATTCCAATTTGTCCATGTAACTGAGCCAATGACAAAATTACATCTAGTACTTACAAGTTATTAAATGCTTCATTATTTTTCTTTAAACATTTATCTTTCATGTTCTGTGGCTTCAAAGCAGTCTTTAACCTAAATACTGAGGGAATTGGGTTGGTATTTATATAAATGGAGGGATATTAAATGAAAAGGTTTTTGACACAAACCTCTTTCCTTCATTGCATCAAGCAAAATCTTCAAACACTGATACCTCCCATGTTGTGCTGCTGTAAAAACTGGGGTCATTCTACATTCATCCTGTACATCTAACATACTGTTGGATGTTAATAATATTTGCACTATGTCTAAATTTCCAGTTGTGGCTGCTTCATGTAAGGGATGCCAACCACTACAGTCACCTACATTTACATTGGGTTGACCAGTGTCCACTAATAACTTGACCACTAATGTTGAACCAGCTCTACAAGCTGTAAATAAAAGCAATAAACTATCAGCATGATCACTATTCATCAAGTTGATCTTTCAATCCTATAATATAGATTTTTATGTACATCAATATTTATGTTTCAACATTGTTTTATTTATCAGCACAAATTATGATAAACTCATGCAAATAAATATACTAAATGATTTATTCCTTCTAGGAACCGTACTATAAGTACAAATTCTTAGTTGGTGATATACATTCTTTATTATTATTATTCTCTCAGTACAAGCTATACTGTCACATATCCGTAAAAATTCATCATAGGGAACCTGTCACTGTGAGACCCATAAACCTTTCTTGAGCATTAGTCAACCACGTGAAATAATAAACATAATACAAACTCAAAACTTTTCACATTTCCATTACACAAAGTTCAATTTTATCTCTAGTTAATGTTTAGTGCTGCAAGAAATAAAAGTTCATCACCTGCTAATAGAGGGGTTTCCTCTTCATTATCAGAAATATTAACATTAGCTCCATATCTCAAGAGCATCCTAACAGCAATGGCAGCATCTTCTCCATGTCTCCGTTTACATGCAAGCAAGAGAGCTGTTTCACCCTCATGAGTCTGCCAGTTAACATCAGACTTACCTATCGATAAAATATACTTTTCAGAAAATATGAAGGATTCTACCACACAATTTAAAGACAGAACCAAAACAATAAAAAAGAACCCTGTTTTACATTTAAACACTATTACCCTACAATAAAGTGATGCAAAACAACAGACTATAACTCTACTATTGTATAATGACATAATATAAGACAAGCTATATGCCTCTTTCACTCTTATGCACAACTACCAGTACTGAATTTCTCCATTTTATTTCATGACCACAAGCTTTTTGAACAACATTTTTAACAGCTGCACCTAGTGCCCAATTCAAATGAGGAAAACAAAAAGTAATTGGTGCTGTTAATGTACACAGATTTTCTGAGCACACTGTATTTGCAACATTCAAGCAATCACTCCAGATAATGTCAAAAGTGTCCGTTTTGTTGACAAATTCTTCTACAAAAACTATTTCTCCATTGGCATCACCAAGAATGTTTATGGCTATCATTTTCTGTTAAGGATACATCTTTCTCAGATATGTGAACAGTTTGCCTCTTATGAAAGAAAGTTCAACTTTTGAAAGCATCTGGATTACATGATTTTGTAGTTTTGTTTTAAATTGATTTTTTTAACTTTTGTTTTCCTAACAAAATAAGTATATAAACATGTAGTTTATTATAAATGGTGGGTACAAGCTATAATGTGGGATTATAAAATATACCCTAGATTATGGAGGTGACTGAATAAGTAGAACTCACACTGATGTGGGAATACACCATCTATCAGTCTTAATCTTTGTTTGCAGTCTCACATAAAGAAATAAAGGAACAGTAAGAGAACTTAAAATGAAAATAACTGAAATAGAAATTACAAAAGCAAGAGAGGTGGTTGCTCTCCAAAGTAAAGAAAGAGAAAAAAAACAGATTACAATTAAATGAAAAATACATGAAAAATAAAATAAGGTACTACCATTTGGAGGTAAGTAAGTTAAATAAACTTACCTCCTGAAGTTAGCATTCCAGCACTCATTATGGTAGTAAGGCACTTTATTTATCGCTCAGTAGATGAATTATACTAGTATGAAGGGTCTCCACCAGTTGCCTGAACTACCTAGTATTGCTCCCAACCACCACCACTCATTAAGTCTACTGTAACAATCATACTCTAAACAAGCCTTTATATGCAATAAGGTGTTTACCTGCATAAAGTAGTGCCAAGTTGTTCAATGACCTTATTCACAACTAAAAATAGTTATCAGAAACTTTAAGCAAAATTTCTTTATATGTTTAATACATTCTTATATTTGTTACAGATTATTTTAATAATCTTATTTTTTAAGTTTCTTTATTAAATCTATTATTTTATTTTACTGAACTCTTCAGTATTAATATTCTCTGCATGCACATGTATGTATACATACACAAAATGCAGTTACTGAAAAAGATATGTTGAAATAAACATTCCTACAAACAATTCTAAAGAAAACTGGACACTAGCAGGTCCTTACTCATTTTAAATTTATATAAATATATATATAGAGAGAGAGCAAAATTTCATTTAATAAATATTATTGTAAGAGCTTCTATCACTGGGCAGGTTTTTTAATCATTTGATAACAATAAATGTACTTAACAAAAAAGATGTGCACCTCATTTCTTCAACTGAAATTTTTAAACTTGTAATTTCCTGAATTAATGATAATGAAGAGATAAGCATAACTCACAAATAAAACATAGCAGTCACTTTTAAATTTCTTTTCATATCTATGATAAAAACTAAAACAACCTAACAGACTCCAAGCTCAGTGTCTAACTGGCTGACTCATTAACTCACTCACCAATATTTTTATGCAATATTTTTGGCATCAAATCTAGACACCAAAGAAAGGTCCAGGTATCATGAATCATCATGTAATGCCAAAAACTTCTTCTAGTAAATAACAGCATTTAAAACATTAAAAACAAACTAAAACACAACCCTATTCCTGAATTATTAGGTTCGTTGAACAATTCATTACACAAATAAGAGTAAGCTTAATGTAAAAAAATCCACAATTTTCAATAAAAGTACTTTTCATGATTCACAATATTAATATTCATCTATCTAACTTTACAATAATTTAATCAATACTGACATATACAAAACAAAATATAATCTCAGTTCTAATTAAAAAAAAACATCTTATTTACTTTCACTAAACTTTCCATTTACTAAATTTTATTTTTAATGGTTTTCTTTTCCATGAATTATGGTATGAAAAATGAATGACCTCTTGTCTTTTATCATCATCTGCTGTCTAGTCAGAAAGGGAAGACCTCTTCAGGTAGATAGCCTACAAAATCTACTAGTGACTCCATTGTAGGTAATACTCTAAAGGTTATCTTGACAGGAGGGAGTCTTTGACTGTTCTCCCTGTTAACTGTAGGCAAGCAATAAGCTTACATTCTTCCAAAAACTACCATGAGGAGTGACCATCATGTGGATCATTTATTCTTCTAGACACTAGTTTGTTGAACTTCACATGAAGTCCAACCTTCAGTAGTGGCATTGTCTAGTATATGGGAATTTTCTTGTCATAGACTGTGAGGCTACTATAATCATATATTCATAATCCATATTTCTATATGAAGTTTATTCTCAATAAGCAATGAATGTCAATTACTCATACATCATTAAATGTAGAAGAGCTTCCCACAGTATTGATTATTTGAAAATTCCCTCTTGCTGGAATTTTATATCCACTTTTTATTTCACATTAATCCAACTTCATAATCTGAAGAATTTTCCTATTTTTCATTACCATATCAGTTCAAACAATTAAAAATGTAAAGCCATTGTCAGTTAACATGTTGCTAAGTTTCCCATCAATAAAACTGTTGACTAATGGTTCAATTTCTTTAAGTACTACACTCCTTATTTCTACTGGATAAAAATAATATATTCATCTTCAAGGTAACTTGAAGGTAACTATATTCAGTAGTGATAACAGGTGTACCTAATGGGTTATCCTACTAGATATTTGAAGAATGAAACTTGGATGGATGTAGAGACAAGTGGTTGGTTTTATCCTTGTACTTGCAAATTAATTTTCCAGATGTTTTACTCTGTGATTGATGTTCTATTTTATATTATTGATTTCACCATTATAATTGTGTTGCACTTTGCTGATCTCCTTTTATAGTTTTTTTCCTGGTCTTTTAACATTTATAAATAACTTTTTTGTACTACTTCAGTTTTGCTGTTATAATCCTTCTGCATATCTCCAAGAATTTCTTCAGCATACTTCATGTTTTTGTTCTTAATTCTCAAAATTTTTATCCTTTTCTTCTTGGATTTCTTTTTTAGCTTTATTTACAATTTTTGACTCTTTCTTATTTGTTTAATGACCTGTCTCCTCCTATTTAGTCATATTTGCACCGTTAAACTATCTCAGATTTTCAATATCACTTCAAGTACAAGTAATCGTCATGAAGTTTAATCTGGAATTTATAATTCCACTTTAACACTAGTATCATAATGTTTGACAATCAATATTAAATTCCAATCAAACTAAGATACCTACTTAGATTCAAATCAAAATCCAACCTGACGTTTGTAACACTTAAAATAATTAAATATACTTTTATTGTTATTATTCTCTCATCTTTATGGTTAACAAACTATTAACCACTTGCTTTCTGGCTTTCTTAAATATTTTCTCCCCAAATGTATAAAGATTAGAGGCTTTATGTCGAGTCTAAAACACTAAAAAAATTTATATTTATCATACATCATCATGTCATATCCAAAAACTTCCTTTATTGAGTAATACAAAATGTTTCAATTAAATTATTTAAAAAAATCAGTAGGCACATTTCTGTATAAAACTATCTTAGGAGTATGTAGGTGCAAACAGCACTTTGAAGCAAGTGTGGCTTCTCGATTGTAAATTAAAATAAGGAATTAGCCTGGCTGGAAGCTGATTTTATAGTACAGCTCTGGAATAGTTACTGCAATAGAATGGTAGTGTGCTTGTCCATTCACATTGTAATGAGAAGGGAGATCACCTTTCATGCAGGTTGTTTAGGATACTGGTTTAACTGTTAACTTGGACATTATTATTTGTTGTTTACACATCATGAACACGTCTCTCAGTAACACCCTTTTTTAACTTCAAACTCAGTGATAATGTAGGTTTTGTAAATAAAAGCTCAAGAAAGTTGTATGTTGTAGGCTTGACAGTTCAAGAAAAAGTAAAACTAGTGATTTGAGTGAATGAAAGATTTCACAAAAGTAAATTATTTGTACAAATATTATTTCAATTAATTCTTAAAGATAGTAAATAAATGGTTTCATTCCAAACATTATGCACTAAATAGAATACTCAAATATAGTGATAATAAACATAAAACCATGCTTAAGAAGTTCTTCCAAGCATCGCAGATCTTTGGACACAGCAGCAGCTTCATGAAGAGGTCTCCATCCTCGGTTATCAGCTGCATCAACAGGTCGCCCCATTCTAACAAGTTGTTTCAACTGCTTGAAGCTCCCAACCCTTGCTGCTCTGCCAACTGATGAGCAAGTGTCTTCCCATGCTTCACAAAATTCCATCTAGAACAGGAGATACTGAGAAATGTATTTTCTACAAATAAGATTCATCATAAAATAGTTAACTAATATACATATTAATATAAAACTGAAAGACTACTTGCTTAATAGTAAGAATAAAAAGTTAGAAGACAAAATATTGTTTAATATTTAATAGGTAAAAGCCTACACTCTGATAAAGGAAGCTTTATGAAATCAGTTAGTGGAATGTGATATCACAAAAGAAGAACAAAAGAAAATACCAAAAGGAAATCATAACTTATCAATCCAGATTTTCCTATTTTTGAGGATGTTACTTATGTTGTATACGAAGTGAAATGGGTATGGAATTCTTTTTGTGTGGATTTTCAAAAAGCTTGTATTACTGTGCCTCAAAAAATAAGTTAAGAAAATTATATTAACTGAGAAATGATTAGTTAAATGGGCTGTAGGGCAGCTGCATGATGAATCATAAACAGTTATTATAAAAGGAGTCTTGTCCAGCTACACTTTTGTTCCTTGTGTCTCAGGGGTCAGTTCTTGGGCCTCTGCTTTTTATTTACATTAAAAGTATAGATAAGGGCATAATTCAGTAAATCGATAATGTTTGCAAATGACATTTACCTTCATCACTAATCCTATCTGCATTGAAAATGTTAAGATATATTATAGAATGAGTTGTATCAAATGGTAAGGTGAATGAACACATTGTACCTGTCAAATTAACTTTATACTTATTTAAGTGCACATAATCCATATGGGCTATCAAAATTTGGGCCACATTTAACATAGATGGAAACTTACTCTATAGAATGATACAGATATCTGTTGTTAATAAGAAAACTAAAACAATTTTTAAATGTATATTTATCTCTTATAAAAAAAAAACTAATTTTGCCTTGTGATGTTTTTATACATAAAACTTGTTTTAAGTTTTAAGCTGCATATTTAAGTTCTATATGAACTTTGTTAATTCAGTTTGAAAAGTTAGGACCAATCTTAAAATCTTGTAATTAAGTGAAACAGTAAACCAAAGTAAATTTTGAAGGTTATGTCAAACAAAAGACAAACACATTACTCAATTTTAAGAATTTATATTATTCTTAAAACTCTATTATACATATGCAAAATCTTAAACTTTCACACAATGCTTTCATAAATATGTATTTATTAAACTTTCTAAGCAACTTACAAATCTGTTAGATTTTCAAAACAAGAAATAGAATGTTCATAAGCAAAGATAGTTATTTTATGGGCATTAAAACCAAATAGCTATAATGAAACTTCTGTAAAAGAATATCTGCTCTTTCCACTGGTATAAAGATGTCCAAAAGCTACATAAAGTTGATTAATATACATACGTATGCTTGCACACAAGTAAACATTGAAGCCATTTCTACCTTTGTTGCACCAAGTCTCACAAGTTTGAGCATCCTCCTGAATTAATGTCATTAACATCAAGTTGTTGATTTTTATAAAACTTCAAATCTTCTCTTGTATTTCACCAATCCTAACCACATATTTTCAGTTTATAACTGATTGCCCCAAAAATGTCAGAGAAAGTTCTCCCGGAAAAGTATGAAATTTATGATTGAAGTATTTAGAATGACCATTCATTTATTCAACATATGAATAAACAGGTCGTACAAACTTCAAATCAACCAATAAAGGAGAAGAAATCTCAGCATATGTATCCACTAACAGAAAATACTTACTCTTGGCTAATTAGCATTCTTGGTCATGAAGTCTCTTTTCTCTAAAAATCAAACACTTCAATACAAAACTCAAGCATCAAAAAGGAATTTTCTGTAGATAAACTAGGAGTGATTGTTTGTTTTTGAACTAAGCACAAAGCTACACAATGGGCTATCTGTGCTCTGCCCACCACAGGTATTGAAACCCAGATTTTAGCGTGCAAGTCCGCAGACATACCGCTGAGCTACTGGGGGGCAACTAGAAGTGAACTAAACAAAGAATTTCTACCTGATTGCAAACTATACCAAACTATTTTTAGTCTGAAAATTTTGAAGAGTAGATATCAGAGCTCTGATACATCATGACAGAGATAAATGAAAACTTGAGAATTTATAAATGTTTCTTTTTTGAATCAAGAAGGCAAAATTTAGATAAAACATCATCTGAGTTATAAGGGACTTTTTACATTAGGTTTAATAGTATAAATTGAAAATAAAGTTGATTCATTAATTTTCACTTTAAAATGCTCACTTTTACCCACTTAGTCCAGAGTAAAAGAGAAAATCAATTAGAGGTGTTTGATAAAAACAATCAACTAATTAAAGTAAGATTTTCTGATTACTAATGTTAATGTTTTTTTATTATTATAAATATACTGGCTTCTCTAAAACGTTTATCTTAAGATTATAGATTAAATCTCTCTTAAATTTCAGTTAACTTATTTCCTCTTCAAAAAGAATAGTAAGAAATGATTTTATCCTTGTAGTTTAGAAGATTATCACTGAAATCCAATTTCATTGTGCCACTATCTAAATATAACAGAATGAGAAAATACTGGATAAGACAAGCCATACTCCAATGAATACAACTTTACTTTCCCAACACAAAAAAGAAATGTTGTTTGCTTATTGAATAATTTGCTCTTGCTGTTTAAACAAAAACTGAATTCAGCAATTATTTAGTCTAGAAAAAACACACTCAAGAAGACTGCAAAATGTTGAAAAATAATGGAAAAAAATGTTAAAATATATAAAACAAAAACTTTATCATTTCTTGCAATGTTTTGAGCAGAAGCCCTTTGTCAGGCAATACAAACATTGTGCGTCACTTTTTCATGAGTTTTACTTTTACCTAATAATATTATAGTTGAATGTTAATCAATTATGTAATAAAAATAAAATGTAATTGCAAGAATATGCTTAAAATTATACCAATCTAATGACATTCATGATCAATAAGTTTAAACTTGCTTAAGAAAGTGCTTCTGCTTGATACGTTATAACAACAAAATTAAAAAGCTTTAATTATAGACATGTTTTAACATTTTTTCATTACTTAATCGATACGAACTTAAAACTAAAAATCAAATGGATATTAACGAATTATTGGGAAAATAAAAGGTGGGTTTACCTTGACAGACCAAATGATCACTTGTTAACCACGTTATTGTCAGTTAAATTACAATCATCTGTACAACATATTTTAACATCTTGAGAGTTATCCCCTGAGATGTTACATTATCAGTTTACGAATTTGTCACATTACACAATTAACGCACTAACTCCAATGTCAATATTGACATTTCACTAGAAAAAAGCTTGCTGGAGAACCACAGCGCACTCTCATACAGTAAAAGTTTCATACAGCGCCAAATTTCAAATAATTTTATGATAAACAATTCTATGATTTCTATATGGTTTTGAATTCATTTTACCTTCACCTTGGTGAAAAAGAAAAGAAATCATTAACAAATTTGCACAGAGTTTGTTATTATATTTCTGATATGTTTTAAACCAATGATCCTTGTGTCAATTATAGGGATAGTTTTGGAAAGTCTAATAAAAGATGTTTTGTAAAGTCATTTAACAAAACTTAAAATTTTATAAGAGTGAAAAAGGTTTCAATAATGGAAAATCTTGTCTTACAAGTATTTTTGTGTTCAGCATGGCCAGGTTTATTGGGACGTAAGATTTGTAATCTGAGGATGCACGCAGGCTTGAATAGCCGTCACCCCAGACATGTTCTCTTTTTCAGCCATATGTGCGTTATAATAGCACGGTCAAACTCACTAAAATATTAGCGCAAAAGTTGGCGATGGGTGGTAATAAATAGTTGCCTTCCTTCTAGTCTTTTTCTGTTAAATTAGGGAATGTTAGTTTAGATAGCCTTCGTGTAGTTTTGCGCAAAATTCAAAACAAATAAATAAAACACAGTTTGAAAGTTTCTAAGTAAACTGTACATATTAAACAGGAGTACTATTTTGTGATTTCTAGAAATGATTTATCTGCATTATGAACCTTTGTTTTTAGTTGTAGTAATCACAATTTTAGGACTTACATTTTCTGATCTTTATTTTGATAAAATATGAAGGACTAACCAAATCACAAATTAGATAGCCTTCGTGTAGTTTTGCGCAAACTTCAAAACAAATAAATGAAACACAGTTTGAAAGTTTCTAAGTAAGCTGTACATATTAAACAGGAGTACTATTTTGTGATTTCTAGAAATGATTTATCTGCATTATGAACCTTTGTTTTGTTTTTTTGTAGTAGTCACAATTTTAGGACTTACATTTTCTGATCTTTATTTTGACAAAATATGAAGGACTAACCAAATCACAAGTTAGATAGCCTTCGTGTAGTTTTGCACAAAATTCAAAACAAATATATAAAACACAGTTTGAAAGTTTCTAAGTAAGCTGTACATTTTACACCACATGGAAAAACAACAACATGAGTTTTTACATAATTTGTAGATTACAACTGAGTATTTCTACTGGATATATATTAGATGGGATAAAACATCTTTATTATTATTTGACTAATTGTTAAACAGAGTACAGTCATGTGAAAAAGTTAGGACACCCTATGAAAGCCAGTGTATTTTTGTAACAATTTTGGATATACAGATATTTAATCTCAATTTCAACAATACTGAGAGATTATAGAAATATAACTGAACAATTAAAACTGAAGAAAGACTTTAAGATTTTCTGTAAATGTAATTCTACGAAAATGCATATTCTAACCGAGGAAAAAGTTAGGACACCCTACCCCCTAATAGCTAGTGTTACCCCCTTTGGTTGAAATAGCTGCATTGAGACGCTCCTTGTAGCCATCTACCAGTCTCTGACATCGGTCTGAAGAAAGTTTGCCCAACTCTTCAATGCAGAATTCTTTCAGCTGTGAGATGTTTGAGGGGTTTCTTGCATGTACAGCTCGTTTCAAGTAACCTCACAGCATCTCGATGGGATTAAGATCTGGGCTTTGACTCGGCCATTCCTGGTTTCTCAATTTCTTAATTTTCAACCAGTCCTTGGTGGATTTACTGGTATGTTTCGAGTCATTGTCGTGTTGCAGGGTCCAGTTCCGCTTCAGCTTTAATGTTCATACAGATGGTCTCACATGTTCCTCAAGCACCCTTTGATACACAGTGTTATGTATAAAGCGTTTGAAATGCCATGTTGTTGTTTATATTATTGTTTTAAAGTTCAAACCAATAAAATATGTTGTTATTCATGTAGAAATTTCTAGAATTAGGTAGATCGATCAGTTGTCTATAAATAGAATGTATGTCGGCCTGGTGTCTAGACGAGTCTTGTGCAAAAACAGACATGCGCAGATTACTCCGGAATTCTCTGGAAGTTACGCGATATTTCGAGAACACAGTAGGCCTACTAATATATAAACAGACGGCGATGTGAGGAGAGTCAGGGAGTCAGTCATTCGTTTTTATTCGATTCAAGAGATGTGTCTTCGTTTGAGAATTTTTTCAACGTTTACTGTGTGTTTATTCAACTTGGATTTGTGACTGGAGCTAGATCTACAGAAGCTGTGATTTTATTTCGTCAATCTTTACGATTCATTCGAATTACTGGTTATACTGAAGGTCAACACGTACAAGACTCTTTAAGGGAGACCGGGGCAAGTTGGAAAACAACAAATTTGAGACATTCATCAAAAACATCGTAAAAAGAACTTCGTCAAATTTATAAGACTGTGAATTGTTTCTGGACTTCTCCGTTCAAACTTCGGAATTTCTTCGTGGGACCAAATTCACATCCTAGACTGGAATTTTGGATTTCTGATCTGGACTTTTGGACTTTCATTCTGAATCATTATATTGGACACAGGCGAGTACCATTTTGTATTGTAATTAATTTTAAACTGAATATCTGTCATTGTTATTATATAATTTATTTTATATCTGTCACATATATAATAGTTTATTGTAATAAATTATATAGGCTGTTATCTGTGTCTTTCTGTTGCGTTCAGTCCACACATAAAAAAACGTAACAACAGTAGAATTCATGGTGGATTCTATGATTGTGAGCTATCCAGGTCCTGCTGCAACAAAGCAGCCCAAAACCATGACACTTCCAACATCATGCTTCACAGTCAGTATGAAGTTCTTTTTCTGGAATGCTGTATTTGCTTTACGCCAAACATGTCCTTTGTTCTGCTGTCCAAATAATTCAATTTTGAACTCATCTGTCTAAAGACCGATATTTCAAAAGTCCCGGTCATTGTCTACATTTTCTCTGGCAAATTTCATGTTTCTCTTAGAGAGCAAAGGTTTCCTCATGACACACCTCCCATGCAAATTAAACTTGTGTAGTCTTTTTCTGATTGTAGAGGCATGCACTTTCACATCAACAGTAGCCAGAGCCTGCTGTAGGTCCCGTGATAACGAGTTAGGATGTTTGGAGATCTCTTTTAGCATCTTGCACTCTGCTCTCGGGGTGCAATTGCTTGAGAACAGGCCTGGGCATTTTGGCGGTTGTTTCGAAAGCCCTCCACTTGTTGACAATTTTCCGGATAGAGGAATGGCTGATTTCAAAATCTTTTGGGATCTTTTTAAATTCCTTACCAGACTCACAAGCTGCTATGATTTTCTTTTTGAAAGCCTCAGACAGCTTTTTTGCTCTCATTTTGAATTTATTAACAACAAAGAATACAGGACAAAAAACACACTAAACCACCCCCTCCCAAACAGCCCCAGGGCCAGCGAGAAAACGAACCCCGAAGCAGATGATCGGGGAGGGAGTCCATTCCAGACCAAACGAGGAGTCGGCAGACAAGGCCCATTTGCCAAAGCCCCACGTACGAGACTTGGGAACAATAAGCTAGGCAGCGCTGGCTCGAGAGTAATGATGGACGACGGCCAGCGCTGAACCTAAGGATGTAAAGTTCTCAAGGAACAGGTTCACATCGTCTGCATGTACGACATACGTCATGTACAAACCCCCGGCGTCAGGAGGCCACACACTGAGACCGAGTGGTACAGATAAGGGAGCAAGCACTCGATAACTAACACATAAAGTGTTGGAAATAACGGGCAGCTCTGACGAACCCCTGTAAAATGGAAAAGGAAGGGCCCGGCATGGCCAAGCGCGTAAGGCGTGCGACTCGTAATCCGAGGGTCGCGGGTTCGCGCCAAACATGCTCGCCCTCCCAGCCGTGGGGGCGTTATAATGTGACGGTCAATCCCACTTTTCGTTGGTAAAAGAGTAGCCCAAGAGTTGGCGGTGGGTGATGATGACTAGCTGCCTTCCCTCTAGTCTTACACTGCTAAATTAGGGACGGCTAGCACAGATAACCCTCGAGTAGCTTTGTGCAAAATTCCAAAACAAACAAACAAAACTGGAAAAGGAAGACGTCAGGTACCCATTAACCAAGAGCCTGCTCGAAGCGGTAGCGTACAAAGTTTGCACATACCGGACAAAAACTGGAGGGAAGCCACAACTCCCCAAAACGTACTAAAAGAAATCCATGGTGAACTCGATCGAAGGCTTTGCTTTGATCGAAGGATAAAAAGACCACAGGAATATCCTGATCTGTGATGTATTGGAACAGGTCCCTAAGAAGCACCAGATTTTGTTGGGTAATTCTGTCCCGCGTGCCACAAGTCTGAGTGCAGCAGACCAAGGAAGGCATGACCGCACCCAAATGGGCACACAGGACCTTAGAAATAATCTTTGCATCCACATTCACGAGATAAATGAGTCGCCACATGGAAAGATTTTCTGACTGGCTGGGGTCCTTACAGATGAGTGTAATTAACCCATCCAACGTTCCCGGTAGCAGAGACCCTGCAGCCAGACAGTTGTTAAAAAGTCGAACGAAGTGGCGTGAGTGAGCAGTCAGGAAAACACAAAACTAAATGTCTGAGGTTTAAATAGGGCAAGTCTCATTCAAAATACTGAGTAACAATATTCTAATAATGTGCTCCTGTTGTGATACACCTGTGTGTTAGTTGAGCCATTTTAAGTGTGAATAAATGTGGGGGTGTTCTAACTTTTTCCTCAGTTAGAATATGCATTTTTGTAGAACTACATTTTCAGAAGATCTTGAAAAGTCTTTTCTTCAGTTTTAATTGTTTAGTTATATTCCAATATTCTCTCTTTATTGTTGAAATTGAGACGAAATATCTGTATATCCAAAAATGTTACAAAAATACACTGGCTTTCATAGGGTGTCCTAAATTTTTCACATGACTGTAGCTTAGAGATAGACGTAACAAGTGCATCTCACTTTTTAATTAATAGTTCCATGAGAAACATTGCTAGCTGCTTAAAAGATCCAGAACTCGAGCTCATAAGCGCGAAGTTTTTCGGCGTTTCACTATGTTAGCGATCATGTTTTGTTTTGTTTTCTATTCTGCTTTTCAAGATACCGAGTGGAGATTCAGCGCTCTGTCATAAAGAATCGGGACGCGAGCTCCATGTGTTCATGCTTACCCAGGCTTCTGAACTCCATAAATAAAAAGGCCTGGGAAAATTATATTGTTTTTTGTTTTTTAAATTTCGCGCAAAGCTACACGAGGGCTATCTGCGCGGAAAATTATATGTCTTTTTGAAATATCCATAGGCTTCATAGTAGTATCAATTTGTGTTAGACTTGTTATGTATTATAACCTATCTAGGATAAGCTTCCGATTTATTATGTTGCGTATTATACATAGCCTGAAATTTGAATTTAGAAGTTAATTGAATGTCGATGTGTGTCACATTTATTATACTTGCCAACAAAATTGATACATACACTTCTCTTTCTTAACACACATATATTTTAATACACAAACAATAATACAACTTAGAATAATGTTTATTACCAATAATTATTTGTAATATTGGTTTACATACAAGAGTTTAAAAAATTATACACTATATTGAGTCTCCGATTTGATCTAGAACTGAATATTTGATCGACGATCCAAATCCACCCCAAATTAATTCTGAGTTGATATTATTACACTTCTCTTAAGCTAACTAGCTGGCTTTTCTTAGCTTGCCTAACATCGCTTACGAGTTGACTTTTACAAAAATATTTAATGTCCTCGAATAAATACTAATATCCGAAATTAATTCACTGAATTTGAATGGTTTGTAATGTTCGAAATCTATAAACGTTTCTGATTAAATTCTGTAGTTTTCAGATTAATAAGCTTTAATCACAATTATAGTTTCTGAGGTTCATAGTATACTAACTATAGCTAACCAACAATATTCTAAATCTATCTCTCGGCGTCTTGCGATGGCTAGCTTTTATATAATCGTGAGGCAGGATTCTCGAAAGTTCAACAGTATTTGAAGATATGCTAGAATCCCTGTCACACCAAATATGCTCACCCTGTAGCCCAAGAGTTTCCAACGCATTGTGATGACTAGCTGCTTTCCATCTAGTGTTACACTGCTGAATTAGGGACGGCTAGCGCAGATAATCCTCGTGTAGCTTTACGCGAAATTCAAAACAAACAACCAAACCAAAGATACGCCAGTATTTTCGTAAAACATATTGCTGATAGATATTTTATTTGGGAGTGTATATACTTTTGTGTAACATCACATTGTTTTAAAGAAAAACAAACAGCAAACTACTCTATTGTCATAGTGAATTCAAAATAAAATATCTAATTCATCTCGTCAAGAACAAACAATACTTATCATGTAGTATATAACTATTTCATCACAACGTTCTTCCTTTATCATTCAAAACAGTTTATAAGATAGATTGATGGTAATAAGAAGAATAGGACTGATATTTCTAGCCAAATATTTAATCTTTGAATATTAGAATGAACTTCTTATAATTGGTTGCATAGATAAAAGATGAAACAATGGATCCAATATGGCTATCGGGTATAATGTGACTCAATCTCTCTTAATAAAGTTAAACCCCTGGCTAAATTCTTACCACATATTTGTTATAGTTTCAATCCTTTAAAAGCAAAAGCAGCGGAAACTTGCAAAGAGACTTAGACATTATTTACAACAATTCAAAAGATTTACCATCTATTTACTTGTAACTCATAGATATGAAGCATTCTTCTCAAGAATATGAGCTGTTCTCATCATGGACCTCAGGGAACTCGATCGGCAGACATAAATATTTTTATATATGTCAGAGAAAGATCTGCATTCAAAATTTACCGTCACATTATAACGCCCCATGGCTGGAAGGGCGAGCATGTTTGGCGCAACTCGGGCGCGACCCTTAGATTACGAGTCGCCCGCCTTACGCGCTTGGCCATGCCGGGCCTGTTGGATTTATATAAATAGTTCCGCAAAAGAAAAGAAACTCAGTAAAGTTTCTAAAGTGAGCATTTTTTTTCCAATAAACATCTTTATTGATGAAGTCGAATGGTAAATAATTGACAAAAACAGTTGAAAACATTAGATAAATTAAAGTATTTCTCTTTGCCAGAATGACAATGCAAATTTCAGAGCATCTGAATAGCAGTACAAATACATGGATAGTCAGACGTACAGTCGTTTTGTGTCCAAAATCGTTCTCAGGAGAATGGTGAACAGCTTCCAAAATTTTTTATTGTTATTGTCTTCACGTGATGCTTTGTTCCGTTTCGTATACAAACTTTTTCAGACAAGATGCATGTTTTTTAAATGGATTCAGTAAATAAGTTCATTCTACTTTTTAGATTGCACAGCATAGTAAAAACATTAGTACTGAGATTCTGCTTTAGTTGCAAAATGAGAAACAAAAGTGGAAAGAAAGAGAGAGAGAAAAATGCTAAAACGAGTTTTGGAGATAATCAAATTTCTTATGGAATAAATGGCACTCATTCTGAGGAGATGATGTTAAGTACGATGATTTTAGAGCTACTTCTAAATTTTATAACTTTATTGTAAGTCATGCATAACATATTTTCTCCACTGTCTGTGAAGAGCTTCTGCAGTTGACGATGAAGAAAATTCAGTTAACAATACAGAAGGAAGTCAACACTGCTGAATATTACTCTTTTTCAGTTGATAGCTCTTCCAAAGATTTTCCAAGTTAATCATTTGGTATTCATGGTTTATTTGTTGTTGTTGCTAGTGAAAGTGGAAAAGGGGGAAACTTATTGCATGTATCTGTAATTTGGGTTCATTTTCGGTCGTGATAGTGAAAATCTTGCAAAGTGTTTGCTTCTCTTAGCAAGATGAATATAAATATTTTGAACTGCCGTGGGCAGGCTTATAAAGATGCTTTCAAAAAATAATCTGGGCTTCTGAAACCTATAAGCAGATTAATTTTTTAGCAAATTATGTCCCTGGTTCGTTTTGAATTTCGCGCAAAGCTGCTCAAGGGGTATCTGCGCTAGGCATCCTTAATTTAACAGTGTAAGAATAGAGGGAACGCAGCTAGTTATCACCACCCACCTTCAACTCGTGGGTTACTCTTTGTCAACGAATAGTGGGATTGACTCTAGCATTATAACGCCCATACAGCTGAAAGGGCCAGCATGTTTGAAGCGACTGTGTTTTGAACCCACAATTTCAGATTACAAATCGAGCGCCTTAACCACCTGGCTATGCCGGGCCACTGCATGCGACATATTCTTGGCTGTGTATTGCGCAAGTCTTGCCTGTTCTCTAAATTTGTGAAACTTTTGGGTGTGTAAAAATCAATAATACTTGTTTGACGAAAACGTGCGAAAATATTGTCAAAATTTGTCCAAACTCACGTGTTTCCTATAAAAAGCGACTAGCTGAAAGAAGAAAAGAATATTATGGAACAACTACCTTCAGTGCACTATAGTCCTAGAAAACTATAATTGTGGTTAACGCATCTATTATTTGGAAAACTAAATGATTATATGACCAGGAACGTTGTAGATTCTGAACGTTACAAACAGTGGTGAACTTAAATTCGTGTAGGCTCTAAATCCCATAAAACAAAATTATCAATGGCTCCAATTAAGATCATGGGCTTTGGAGCTGAACCCCCTCTAGCACCTATTTAAATATGCCACTGATTACCAACCGTTCGTCTTCAGTGAAATACTTCGGACTTTATTATTTCTACGAAGACATTAACCTTTAAACAAAAGGAATGTTGCAGATAGCAGTATCAATTGATGATGTCCACTGTTTAAGGGTTAAGTATCTTTGCCAGTATAAATCAGCAGTGTGAAAATAGCCGACAAAAGACATTAAGTTAAACGAGTTGCAATAATACCAACTTATAGTTAATGTTTTCATCCTGGGCCTGAATCGTCAATACATTACAGTGGTACTTCGGTTCTCGAACGACTCCCTCTCGAACAATTCAGTTTTCGAAAATATTGTTTGAGATAAAAATGTCTCGGTTGTCGAACATAAATTCGGTTCCTGAACCAAGCTGTCTTGGCCCGAACCTCCAAAATAACCCGACTGATGACCCGAATGACACTTCGACCATTTTCGGCCCACGCCAAGCTTGGCCAGAACATTTTACCCTCACCTGTCGCTCAATCCACACCCCCGCTATAATCTGCTTTGGACGTTCTCGTTTTTCTTTTTTTTTTGTTCTTTTCTAAATATTCTGATTAAGTAAGCCACCATAGGTGTCAAAGAAGGATAATTAAAGTAGCAAACCAAAAAGAAAAGTTGTTAGAGCCACAATAGAGGTGAAAAAAGATATCATAGCGAAGTATAAGAGTGTTGTTCGTATGTCTGGTTTTGCTGCACAGTTTGGTATAGCAAACTCTACAGTCTGCACCATACAAAAAAATAAAGAGGTCATCAAAGGAGCTGATGTTGCAAAAGTAGTGACAGTGCTTACAAAACAAAGATCACAAACAGTGGAAGAAGTAGAAAAAACTGTTGTTGATTTTGGTAAATGAAAAACAGCTAACTGGCGATAGCATTTTTGAGATCATCATTTGTAGGAAAGCAAAGCAGTTGCATACTGACCTCCTGAAAAACACCCCTGGAACGAGTGCTGGTACGAGGGATGCCTTTAAAGCTCGTAGGGGTGGTTTGAAAAATTTAGGAAGAGAAGTGGCATACATAGCGTGGCGAGACATGGGAAGGGTGCCAGGCAGAAACAAACCCCATTAGACAAGTTTTTAGTGAGAAATAGGTCTAGTGAGTTTCAAGTCGGTTATAGCGGTGCAAAGAGACAAAAAAGAGAAAGAACCCAAGAAAGAGAGTTACCTGACGTTTTTATGGAAGGTGACTACCCTTTCAAGCAATAATAACCATCCTACTCTTCTCGTTCCTCACCACCTTTCACTTACGCCATCAGCTTTCTTCAGCACAGGTAAAGTGCAGTTAAATTTTCATTTATTGTTTTTTATTGTGTCTGTAGTTTTTGTGGTTGACTTTATGCATGTAAATATTATTATACAGGTATAAATAAGCGATATGTTTTACTTAAAATGCTTCGTAATGCATAATTTTTGGAGGTCTGTAACGTATTAGTTTCGTATAGGAAAAATTAATTCGGTTTTCGAACAGTCTTCTGGAACGGATTAAGTTCGTGAACCGAGGTACCACCGTACTAATTTCTAGACCGGATATAAGACTCTGTTAAGTTTGTACATAAACCATCATTTGTAATAACTATTAGTAATAACCGTTATTATAAATTGTCTTGTTTTTACGTTTCTATATTTGTATTAAAAATAAATTGTGTTTCAATATTGTTGCTAAATAACGTAGATTTCATATATATTAACATTTTAATTAACTGTTAAGCTCGTTTTCAAAATTTTGGTTATTTGAAGTGGAATGGGCCCGGCATGGCCGAATGCTTTAAGGTGTGTGACTCGTAATCCAAGGGTCGCGAGTTCGCTTCCCCACTGCATCTCGTCCTTTCAGCCATGGTGGCTTATAATGTTACGGTCAATCCCACTGTTTGTTGGTAAAAGAGTAGCCCTAGAGTTGGCGATGGATGGTGATGACTAGTTGCCTTCCCTCTAGTCTTACACTCCTAAATTAGGGACGGCTAGGTTCAGTGGGCTAACAACCTACTCACTTAAAAACCTGTTACGGAAACCGCAGTGACTGCGGCCCAATGTTCCTTAAGGAATTGAGTGGAAGATGATGACGATCACGATGAAATGGTACTCGTGCGTGTGTTTTCTTATAGCAAAGTCATATTGGGCTATCTGCTGAGTCCACCGAGATTGAAGTTGTAATAATGTACGTAACATAATAAATTAGACTCATCCGAAATAAATTATAGTACGTAACAACTGATATTAAATATAGGGATATAAGTCAAATAAATTGTTGTAAAAATTCAATATTAATATCACTAAAGTAAAAACCACCACGAATTCCGATTTCAGTTAACAAACCATCCAACTTTAAAGTAATTCTGCCAATGCTAGGATACTGGTGAATATAATATGGATAAATATCAATTTTATATGAGCATTTGAAGTCTTACATTTAACATGAAAAAGTATTACCTTACACACTCTTCAATTACTTATAAAGTAATTTTAACATTTCTAAATTATGCTTATTAAATAGCATTGACAGAGGGGGTATTAAGAACTTAACGAGGTACACGTGAAAAGTCGCAATGTAAGTTAGTGTTTTTATGTTATTTTTTGTTAATTTAATTGTGATTATCTAAGTCACCTAAACTACGTAAATGTTTTACCTTAGTATTTTCTAAGCTCTTGGAAATTGTACGAAATATTCATTGTTGCATGAGGAATCAAACGTTTTTTTTAAACCTCAGAACTGAAAAAAACTCGAGCTGTAGATATAAACGATCTTGTTATTTTGGTCGATGGAGAAATATTTTCCTTAAACTTTGCGTGAGATCAACTACTGGACAACTTTCATGTAGAAAACCTCTAATATACTATTCCCAACTTGGGGGAAAGACCCACGTATAGGTATATCTTAGAACGGCAGGGATGAGTAGTTAATTTTTCAAATAAAGCAAAGAACAATGTTTCGACCTTCCTACGTCATTTTTACCCTAAGATAACCCGTGTATAGGATAAAATCATACTCAAGATGAGGGATAGGGTTGAATGTTAAATGGGATAAAACATGGATGGGATAGAAAAGTAAATAGGAAGATTATGCTAAAATATGGGAGTTGAAGTTACTCTGTAGTGAACTCTGTTGAAATTTCCTATTACGTTCTCATGTCTTTCTTAAAATATTAACCCTGCCTTCTAATGGCGATCATCCCCCTTTGCAGCATAAGTCTGTGACTTACAATGTTAACAAACGGGAAATCTGGTTTTGCTGCCAGTGGTGGGCAGAACAAAAATAGTTCATTGTGTAGCATTGTGCTTAACAACAAAAATGTATAAGCAACAGTAATGGATGACTTTACCAGCTTATAATACATGCCATTAATTTGCATTAAATCCCACTTTACACTATAACCCAGTGTTTTCCTAAAGTACACATAACTAGTGTAATGAATATAATAGATATGTAATATCCAAGTTTGGATGTATTGGGCCTAGTAATAGAGTTGAGAGAAATTATCTGCAAAATGACAAAGTCTAACCATACATGCTTGACAAAAGCTGTTAAATGAAGAAAGATGGCAATAATGAAAAATCAAGTTGTTGTTGGACATCATAAATACTGATGGTGATGAAAGATAGGCAGCAGATGTTGAAGTTATGAGTTCTGGTGGTGAACATTGAAACTGTTTATTATGAAAATAAGCAAATGTCTCTTAAGAACAATCCATACACTGATACAGATCTCAATATTTATTTCTAACTTCTGTGGGTCTTGTATGCACCCAACTAAGTATTACCAGTCTGACTGAATTGACTCAAAGGTTCATTGTTATACAAGGCAAATTTAATTTTATATAACTTATGGGTTTAGACTGTACTATCATGGACATAAGTTAAATTTCATTATTTTTTATATACTTATGATGATATAGGCTTAGTGTAAATAAGCTGCATGGGAACTAAGTAGGGATGGAATTTTAGATATTTGAATAAAAACTGAAACTGTATTTAGTTGACGCTTATGTAAATGTGTGTAAGTAGAATAAGATAAAACTGCCTTGAAATTCATTTTATAAGAATAGTTAATCAGCAGTAATACTTCTCACATAAATGTATTCTTCAGTTTCATGTTTTCAGCATTTATTGTTTATGCCAACAAGGGACATAACAAGTAACAGTAATAGTTAACTTACTAAAACTTGAACCTTGTTCTGTATTTATACTGTAAGTTACAGATTGTTTTGTTTTTTTATTAACTCACTAAAACATCCTTTCTATATTTATGAAGATGCTCAACTATCTTTAAGAAAAGGTATCTATCTAATCTTTATATGATTGGCTTTGGTATATTTTAACTGCAAAGTCAGCTTTGAAATACTTTTAGTATAAAATGCAATAACCAAGGGCTAAATATTGGAATAATCACTCAAGTTACTACAGTATTCAGAGTGAAAGGAACAGTCATTACTTTAATAATTAAAGGCTTAAAGTCAAAGGTCTAATGTGTAGGATAAAATTTGTATTAATAATGAAAATAATAGCCATGATTGGTAATTTTATTAAAAGTATGTGAAATACTGAATTGAATATCAAACTTTATTAATACAAAAAGCAATAGTTAACAATAACAAGGACTAGACTTAAGAGGGTTGAATGGAATACACTAGATGGTCAGTTGATCTTTACACATCCTTTGGAAATTAAATTGACAAAATTTCTTTCACAAACCTCATTCTGTCTCTTTGTCAATTTATTATTTGATTTTATAGTTGACTTAAACCATAAAAAAACAAGTTATTTAATTATATAAACACTAAGATATGCATCTAAAGATTATAACAATGGTAAATATGCATTATACAAAACTGATAAGTGAGCATGTGGAAAGGGCAATTTATTTTACTTAATAAAATTATTTTAAAACTAGGTTTATAGTGCTAGAATATGTATTTAAAAATCATGTAGAAATATTTTGTCCGAAATAGGGTAATCTTACAAATGTGGAAGTTGTATGTTATTAATCTTTGTCTTTAAGAGGTCAGCACATGGAATGCTAAAGTGCGACTTGAAACATTTTGTTGAAAGGGTTATAGAGATAAGAAAGGGTAAGTAGGAGCTTCAGTGAACTGAGTCTATATATCAGTATTTTGCTAGTTAAAGGGAAAAAAATTATTTGTATCGTTACATTTAAAGGAACCAATGTTCATATATAAATTGCCACTTAAAAGGAGATATTGTTTGTAAGGAATTTGTTATTTAACAGAAAACATTATTGATAACTAGCCATTCACAAGAAAATATTGTTCACTTTTATTTTCCAATTAAATGAATACTTTGAACATCAGTAACTTGTTATTCAAAGAAAAATAATTAGTATTTCTCAGTGTGAAGAAAAACTGTTTATTGCTGTTTTAAAATTTGAAGGAAATACTGTTCATCAGTTTTTTGCTATTTACAGGGAAATGTTTATCAGTAATTTATTATTTACAGAAAAATGCTGCTTATCAGTAAATTAAGAGAAAATATGATTAACAGTTTGACAGATGGTCTTGGTTCAAAGGCCATGTCATGACGTTTGTTGACTTGCATTGAAAAGGTTATTGAACTACTACTTTATGAATTTCTCAAATTGTAAATTATAATTCAAACTTTAATATTATATGTGAGTTAATTTCTTAATTTAAAAGTAAATATAAAAAGAACACATTTAAATATAGATTTTAGTGAGTCACATGGTATGTTGAATGTAGCATCATTTAAAATCAGATGTTTGTGATGTCAAAATAATAAGTACAGTTTCATACAGATTATGAATTCAAATTACTAATATTATCAAACTATAATATAAAATAAGAGCCTCGTAATTTTTTTTTTATTTTGCTGGGATATGATTTGTATACTGAATCTAAGACAGTGGCCTTGTTCACCTCCTTCGATATTTGAAAATGGCCCCTTATATATACTTTAATATATGACATATGAATAACTAATCAACAGGTTAGAATTCCTCCAGAGTGGTTTCCCCCCATCATTTTCATGTTTTAAAAGGCTATTGCATTCTTTTGAATAAAATTTTCAAGAAGATAAGTGATGTCTTTAGTTTGTTCGAAGTTTCTTATTTTTTGAAATATAAATACACCTTAACTACTAAGCTTAGTAAATTTTAGTGGAATTCTGTAGTTATTTAAGATTTTTTTGGTTATTCACCTTTTGATATATGAAACCTACAAAAATATTGTTCTGTATTCTATATTTGCAAAATTTTAAGACTTAGCCATAGTGAGAAAAGATGATTATTTGCGTTACTTCTTGACTTATTGTTCTATATTTTAAGAAAAATGAATTTCATAATTTATTTCTAAATAATAATAATAATTTATATATGTATATAATGTATAATAATTGAAAGGTGACTATACATTACAAAATACTTGTCCACTAAAACACACCCAAGAAAGGGAAGACTAAAGGTCAGTTTTGTATTACTGGATAGGTGACTCAAGTGCACATACAGTGAATCAATGTAAGTTATACATAACTGGAAGGTCAGTATAATAAAATAATAATAATAAATACATCTGTAAATATATAGTGTTATGAGACTGAAGCTACTTAGACTAAACATTTTTGCATTATAATATGTAGTCATTCTGGAACAAAAGCGTAATTTATATTTCTTTTTTTTTATGATGGTTACAAGGTTGGTCAAGTGACAGACTCCACATAGTTAGAGTATAGAAAAATATAAAGTCTTACTGAAAATAAACATTTGTAAGGTATTTTAGAAGTTTTAGAGATTTGCACAAATATTATTTGAGATTTTTGAGACAATAGTTTTTTCACTTATAACATGTAATCACTTTGCATTTGGACTGGTATTGAAACAGTTTCTTATTTTCAAAAACAAATCTTTAGTAAAAATATTTCATTGAGAAATCTGATTTTTTATATGCAAAATACTTGTTATTTTTGCTTAAAGTCTACCAAATTTTGTGAAGATACACATGCTGTATCAAAAGGTATAGTGCAAATACTTAATGTGTGCAAGTGTGTAGATGAACTCGTATATTATACTGAGCCCATAGCGAAGGGGTTAACTCGTAGCATAATTAGAAATGTCTTAAGACATTTTATTGATGTATCAAAAACAATAAATGAGAGGATAGATTTCTTGCCCTTCTCAGTGGCTGAATTGACTACTGTACACTCATTAACACATCAGTTATTTGCTTTAAGTTTCATTTCACTTATAATCAGATCATATTATATAGTGTTAGATGTCATTTGCCCATAGAAATGTTAAGTGGCAGAAGGACATGAAAAGTAATACAGACTGAGATAACTATGAAATATATGTACTCTATATTGATTGGCTTTTTATAGCTTTTGTTATTTACAGATTTATGATGAAGTGAATTAGTTTGAGTTTCTAGAGTTAAGTTGATGAAAGCTACTTGCACATTCAGATAATATAGACATAATCACTATTCATTATTTAAACTATCAATTATTAGGGTGACAGCTTCTGTAAACTAAGGATAAGAGTCAAATGAGAGTGACAGCCTTTAAAATCTGAGGGTGAGGGATTACATATGACAGTTACTTCAAGTGTCTGGTGATTTTTGTATTTTAAGTATAATCAAATCATTGCTCATAAGTCTTTCAAGATATCCTTTTTTTAACAGGTCTACAATTTATTGAAACCACATGGATTAAGCTGGGAACCTTTTATGCTTAATGAAGAAAAACACTCAAAGCAATATAAGGCTATATCCGTAAAACTTTACCATTAGCATTGTGGTAAGTATTTAAGTTATGAATGAAATAAAGATGTGTTTTGCAACATTAATTAGTAACCTAAACAGAGCACAACAGTAAAAGAAAAAAGCTGTAATTTACAAATACTGAGTACTTTATTCAAGAAAATATTTGTGGCTTTTCCAGACCTAATAATTAATAAAATGGTTGATACTACTATTTATACTCAAATGAAAGTGCACAAAATTCATGTATCTCACTTGCAAGCTAAGTAAATTTTGTAAAATGTGTAAAAATAAATTATATGTATTGCATGGCATAAGTTCTTATTTGAACCATAGTTATGCCCTCTCGGGACTAATTTGTGTATGCAGTTATTATTGAGGCAGGATAGCTTATACTAGAAACATTGATAATAACTTAGAAGCTTCATTGTAAAATAGCACTGTTTTGAATAACTCATTCATTGCTATAATATGCCATTTATCTCGTTTACGAAACTTTTTTTACCCTCAGCCAAATAAGTGGTCATTAACAGGTTTTTTCATAATCAAAAGTAGAAAATGTATGCTGGAGTTGAGTATGGTAGGGACTTGTATGTCTTTTGTAAAATGTTGAAAGAACAACATTTACTATCAATAAATAGTCTGCAAAAATATTGATCATCAGCTACTGTGGAATATGTTTCAGAATTGTATTTTTTTTTTCACATTGTGCATTTATAATGAATGATGGCTATAACTTTTTTTGTTTAAAAACTTAATTATTATGTGTGTGCTTTTACAGGGGAGGGGATCATAAAAATGCATTCAGGGTATACACTTCTAAAAATGGCAAAAGTTCTGATAAACTTCTTAAGAAAGTCAAAAGTTTTTTGTTGTGTTGTGTGCATAATGTTGTGTTTTATCACTTTGAATTGACAATGATTACAAAAGCCCATTGAAACCATTTTACATCATTGCATGCTTGCTAAAAATAATCTTGTACAAATTCTCTTATTTATTCTACATCAGAAAATGTTTAACATTATAATAATGTACAGTGTCTTCTGTATATTGAATGTTTAACATTATAATAATGTACAGTGTCTTCTGTATATTGAATGTTTAACATTATAATAATGTACAGTGTCTTCTGTATATTGAATGTTTAACATTATAATAATGTACAGTGTCTTCTGTATATTGAATGCCTATTTTAATCATTTCTACACAACTTAGACTTTACAGGAGTTTCTCAGACAAACTGTGGTTAGCCAAAGGGAATTCAATTATTTTGTAGTTATGGACAGTGAAAAAAATAATTCCAATCATATAACTGTCTTTATCTTCAAGTAACAGTGTTCTGCTCAGTTATATTGGTGTGATAACTTAGAACTGATGAAGTTTTAAGTGTTATGATTGGTAACAAGCTATGATTATAGGGAAAATTGTTAAATTTCACAAAGGTGCATAAGGGGTGCCTACCTAACTGAAATTTGTTGTTACCTATTATTATTAAGACTTCACCTTATTTGTACTTGTATATCAATACACCTTGTTTTCAGATTTTGCTGATAATGGAATAATTGCATTTCAAAGATTGGTAAATTATGCAAATGACAAGTTTATGTTAAAACTAATTAGACCTCATTTGTATTATTAAGTTTGATGTATTTTTGATCTAAAGACATTAATCTTCAGGGAGAAGTATCCACAATAACACCTTGGATGTATAAAACTATTAAGAGATAGCATAGCTATTGCCAATAATTAGTGTTATATGTGACATTCTACATAATACACATAATTTAGGTAAAATAATCTCTCATTTAGAACTGTCCCAGCTGGCAGTCCACCTGGGGTGAGCAATGCAACAACAATCTTTTTTTAAAAAAAAAAAACCTATATTGGACTTTGGCCATCTAGCTTCCGTAAGGTTTGGAAGGAGGAGGTTGTTCTAACTAGACTACGCATTAGTCACAATTTTTTAACTCATCGTTATCTTTTATCTGGAACTGATGCACCAGTATGTAGTTTGTGTAACACTCAAGTCACTGTAAGTCATATTTTACTTTCTTGCCATCATTACAACTCTCAATGATGGCACTATTTCAAACTTGTTCTGTTCCAGGGTTTGTCCACAACATTGGACAGTGTTATTGGTGATGGTGACATTGTTCACCTTGATAAAGTTTTTAGTTTTTTAATGGCCATTAATCTTTTTAATCTCATTTAAGTATTTGATATTTATTCATTACATCTTTTTAATTGTGGTTTCCTTTTAAGAGTCTTAATCTCTCTAGTTCAATTTGAAATTGGAAAATGGCCAGAACATTAAATAACTCGACACCAGGACTGGAAAGGCCAACTTCAGGTGACTAACACTGCTGTTTGAACTACCCATTAGTCATCCTGGCAAGTTGTTATTACAATTTTGCTGCATGTCTTTTAACACTTATATTACTTTACCTTTTAATACTGGCCATAATGACGCACAACTCAGAACCAGGACTGGAAAGACCAACTTCAGGTGACTGGCAGTGGTTCTTGTACTCACCTGTTAGTCTTCCTGGTGGGCTATGATCATTACCATTATGCATCAGAAAGTCCTTTAGAACTTTGTCTACTGGATGTCAACATTGATTTTATGCCATTTTATGTTTTTAATTGCTGTTTTGTTTTCACATTCATTTCCTTTTATGAATTTTACTTTACTTTTATCTTTTCATCGGACATTTGGCTAATTTTTATTAAGGTTATGCTACATGTCTTTTAACACTTCTTATTTTACCTTTTGATAATGGTTGTTATGACAACATAACCCGGAACCAGGACTGGAAAGGCCAACTTCATGTGACTGACGGTGGTTCTTGTACTTACCTGTTAGTCTTTCTGGCAGGTTATGATCATTACCATTTTGTTAAAGAAAGTACGTTACAACTTCTCTTACTCTGCTTTCTCTCTTAACATTGTAGACTTGGTGTCAAGATTGATTTTATGCTTTTTCTGTTTTTTAATGCTGTTTTGTTTTACCTTCATTTCCTTTTATGTATTTTACTACATTTAATTTATTTTTACCTTTTTACTGGACATTTAGTGCAGATAGCCGAGCTGCTTTTTGCCATAAAACATGAAATCAACCAACCAACCTGATTTAGAAAGTGGTTGTGATATCTCTGTTGTGGAATGTAAAACAACTTAGTCTTTTTTTTTCTCTTTTTTTTTTCTATTTCCACAGCAAAATTTGTAGAATTTACATTTTGTGAAAACTTTATCTTCAAGGAAATAAAATTTCCTATATTTTTTCAGTTACAGCCATACTCTATCAATAGCTCTGACCATTGATAAAAATATAAAGCAGAGACCAAAACATAATTAATAATTTATGAAGATAAGATTCATTTATTTAAAAATACCTAATGTGTATTCAAGACTGTGTTTTATTTCCAAAAAGGCAGTGTGTGTTTATTTGCATGCTTACTTTGATCTAAGTAAAATGTGAAGTACTTGTCTGATAATGTATACTGATATTTGTCCTCCTAGATGGCAGCAGTTGCCCAGAGCCTGAGAAGAGCAGTAGCCAAATGGTGTAAAGTATTAGTGTATGGTTTACAGAGTGGATGTCTTGTCTACTGTACTCTAGAGTTTGTAGGAGACTTTGTTATTGTGAGAAATTTTCTTCTAAATTATCTTTAATAGAAATACTTTTGTAGTTTTAGTGTTTGTTATATAATTGCTTTCTCTGCCTTTCGAAGTACTGTGTAATTATTATTGTTTTGTTAACAAAGAAATATACTATTAAGAAATGTCTATTATAGAAATGATTGGAAAAATACATAATTGATGTTAAATAGCTTATGGTAGCATTACCAACTTTAATAAACTATGTCACATACTACTGGAGTTCTTGTTCTATTGCTTGACTACAGTGTTAAAATATTTCCACTGCCCTTTAAATTGTGAAAATTTTCTTTGTCACTGCTAGTTTTTCTGTTTCTCAGATTTGTCATTGGTTGTGGTTGTAGTCCATTCTCAATTTTGGCCAATGGTAAACTCCTTAAGATAACTTAAGTTAATTTCTATTGAATGAATTGTAATGTTTTTCAATGAAACAGTTGCACTGGCTAAACTGAGACATTCCCAGTGTGCCATTGAACTATGATGGCCTTTAATCAATATGACAGTCCTTGTAGCCTCATCATTCAGGAAGTAACTCATCAAATGCTAAAGTCTTTTGGCTCATCTGAATTAACAAATAATTAATATAATATCCAATTTTATCATTTAAATTTTAAAACATTGACCTTGTTTATTAGTTAATTTGATGTGTGTACACACAAATGTAGTTTTAAAAATGCCATATTGCTGTGCATGTAACATTTCTACTCCAGGCTAAAATTAGAGTATTGTAGTAACAGCAGCCAACAGGGTTACCCATTGTTATCTGAGTTCGTCTGCACATACAAACAACAGTTGATTGCATGGACAATACCATGATAAATAATAATCTGATATGAATTCAAAAGATTTTTTTCTTGGTAAGAATAAAAAGACCCAGTAGGCCCAGAACAGCAGCAATCATGATAGATTTTAAAGAGATTTCACCAAACCTACAAAACTCATTTTGTGTGCATTTTTGAGTATCAGTATGATGGTGCTTATCAAATTGAATTTTCATAATTAATTTGATTCTTGGTTAAGTTTATCTTGGGCAACAATTTGAAATTCTACATTAATTACAATTCATTATGACATTTGTATCTTATTTATTTGTAAGTTTAGAAATTATAAAAGCGTTAGTTGTTTAAACATAAACTTTTTTTAAATATCTAAGTTGTTGTTGTTTTTTATTTTATTTTGTCTTCAGTATTTTCTTGGAAATTTGAAGACAAAAGTTAGTTTAATTTGATATACAATATCTTAAATGAATGAGAGCCTCATATTTCATTATAGAACACCTCAAAACCTTCTTGACTCAGAATCCTGAGATCTTCTAGGCATAAGACCTATGCTAGTTTTTCTCATCATGTTTAGAGCTGGCTTGTTAACTTCAATTAATCAATTATCTATTAGTATTGGTTAGTGTTATATAAAATAGCATAAAAATATGATTCAATTAATGTCACAAAAGTAATCAACTAATTGAAATTGGTGTTTCCAACTCTCCAGGTAATTGAAATGTCAGTTATTACTACTTCTGTTGGCTTGATGTGTGAAATGAGATGATATTTATGCTTTATACTTGTACAAAATTTAAAAATGTGAAGTTGTGGCCCTGCATCTATTGTTACATAACTAGCCACAGTGATAACTGTTATATTTTGTGTGTGTGTCTAAATAGTACTTGTATACTTTCTTACTTATTAAAACATAATCAGTGTAGTGTTTGTCTGAAATTACTAGACACTAGCTAATAACAGTCCAGCAAGGTGCAATACTGAACTTTCTTTTTCAAACTGCAAATTTTTCTTTATTCCTCTTAATTTATCTGTAATGGATTCAAAACCAGAAGTGTGCAAAAATAGTTTTTCACATCTGTCTCTTATATCTCCTGCAAATGACTGTTTAAGACATCTTTCATTCAATACTAGAACATGCAATTAGATGAAGGACTCTCTGAAAAACTGTTTATATATGCAGTGTAATATTCTAAAAGTTAAGGTTTTGACAATCAAATCTGGTGAAGCAGTAGAAACCAACAGGCCCTAAATTTGTGATTTAAAAAAATCATATGAACTACAGCACATTTTTTTCTTACATATTTCTCTTAATACATCTATTTTGGATTCATAATGAGAATGAAAGGCATATAAAGATAGTTTCTCAGAGAATTAAATCTCGCTTTCAGTTCATAGCAGGTTTCCTACTATGTTCTGTATGATAAAACAGATTTCCTAGTATGTTCCGTATGATAACAGGTTTTGACTAAATTCTGTATTATATATTTTTATGTAAAATAGATTAGTTGTAAAGTGTGTTAAAAACACAAAACAGACTGAAAAAAGGAAGATTAGTGTCATTTGAGAATAACTGATTAGTTGAATGTAATCAGTTAATGAGACCAGCAATTAATTGATTTATCAACTATCCACTTAGGTGAAACAATGGATGCAGCTGATTTTCTGATGCTCCACTAATTTATGGAGTTATCTTCTAGAAACATAAAATTAGATGTGTAAAAGTCTAACATAACTATATGATAATGTTCTGGATTTTGAAGCTGTTAATATATGTTATTTTCATAACATTCAGGTATATAATAACTTGGGAAACCTTTCAGTGCATTTTAAAATTTTCAACATTAAATTCAGCTCAAGCAGACTGTTACATTCTGTAATCTGGCTTAGTAAAATAAATGCTTGGATATCAGTCACTTTTGGTGCCTTACCTCTGTGTAGTACTGTATAACTTAGGGTAGATATGATGGATATCAAATTGAGGTTTAACAAAAATGTTTTTAATAATTACTTGTGCATTTACAAACTGTTAAACATTGAGAAACTTAGTTTATTATTGATACATTTTTAAAATGAATTTATAATTTTTGAGTTATATAGTAACTTTTTTAATAGCCACCTGTTATTTATCTCTCTAGATGTGTTGAAGACATGCCTTATATTTAAATGTACTTTGTTTTGTTCCAGTGCTCTGGTCCATCCATGGAGCCAACAATATTTTCCAATGACATTATCCTAACAGAGCACATTACAGTACTGCGACAGAAGATTGAAAAGTAGGTTTGTCATTTGTTGTAAAGCACTAGTAGATGTAGCTAAGACTGTTCTAGATTCAGTATGTTTAGCTGTGAAACAGTAGTGAACATACTAAAGTGTTGTAGTTTTATCTCTAAAGCCAAAGTGGATTTCTTTGTAATGTTACAGGTTTGGTAAATTTGTCTGTAAAACAGTAGTGAGTTCACTGAAGTATTATAGGTTTATATGCAAAACATGAGGGTTTCTTAGGTTTTCAGTATATTATATAAATATACTATGCATTTTCTATCTCATTATTTTAATATCGTGTATTATTAAAATGTTATTTTTTTATGTACGGTTTCACATAACATGGTTGAGAAAACAGTGAAGTTGCTTTCATTCTAGCTGTCTTTGTTATTTATTATTCTCATGAGGTAACATCTGATCTACTTTTAAAGCTGTAATATTATACATCCTTTAGTATTACAGCATGTGACCCCTTTATTTTTTGCATTCCTTTATGTTTGAATTGGGATGGTCAGTCACCTAAATAATGCAAATCTAACATTACTGATGTAAGTAATGGTAGGTTTAAACAGTCTTGTTTATGATTATGACCAATACAGTTTGGAGAAAAAACATGTGACTATTGTATAAAAACAATTGTCCAGTATTTTAAGGAGGTATGTACAAACAGTGTAAATAATAGTCTTTATGTATTACACAGCCCTGGATTATGCAGTAGGTAGACTAAGCATGTGCTTAGGGCATCAGTAAAACTGTGGCATCAAAAGTAAAGAGAGAAACATTTTGAAAGAATTTGATATTCAAAATTTCAAAGAAAACATGGAAGTAGTCATCATGGGAAAAGTCAAAACTTTGTTAGACTTCCTTACACTCCATTACACACTTTTCTCCCATTTTTGTTTTCTTTTTATTACTTATCCTCACTTAAACCAGGTCTGCATTGATCAATATAAAAGTTTCAAAGTTGTATGTGTGTTTTTAAAACTTAATTCACTTTCTCTACTGTATTTAGAAGTTGGACATACTTCATCGACTCAACTTTGACAACACTATCCAGGATTTTGCAATAAAATATATAGAAAGAAGTTATTTTAATTTCAGCATACATTTAAGTTTTGTTTCACTTCAAAAGATAAAAATTTATTTTACAGTTTGGTATTGTTTTTATTTTAAATTACATATATATAAGGTAAAGCTTATTCTTCAATAGATTTGGTGAATTTTGAGAATAATCTTGTTGACAAGTTTATGGAAGGACTACCTAGCGAAAACATGATGCACTACCTGCACATAAGAAATCTTGTCTTTAACGAGGCAACTTCTGTAGTTATGCAGGTCTAAGTGGTAATTTCAAACCAATTGCCAGATAGGAAAAAGCCTGCAGCTTTATCTTGGACAAACTGTCATACCCACATCAAGGCAAGCTTGTCCAATCCAAGTGCAACCGCAGGTATTCAGTAAATGGGTAAGGCTGTCCCAGTCTTCCTTTAGTCTGCATGCTGCAGCTCATGTTGATGAAGCCTCCACTTAGTCTTCAGACTGGCAAAAATGAGTGAAATGTTTGATTTACCTGAAAGATGAGGGGTAACTTTCAAAAGAGATCCCCATGTGTTGGTGAGCAGCAACATAAACAAAGCTAATAGTTTCAACCAACATCTAGCAGGTGCATGAGAGCCTACAATACAATTGACCTTCTTTGGGCAACTTCTACAAGTTAGTCACACTGTTATCAAATCTAACTGAATTTGAATATTGTTACACACGCACGCACAAAGAGTATTGATGTTGAAATTGAGTCATCACATTTGTAGGATGGAGTAGAACATATAGTTGTATATGCTACTAACATGTTTGCAGCTCATGAATATAAATACCATACAATGAAAAAAAAACTGATTTGGTTGTAACTTTTGTAAAAACTATCAACATTACTTGTATGGCAGAAATTTCACTGTTAAAGTGGATTGTGAGTTATATAAATGATTGATGAACTTTAAAAGTCTGAAATATCTCTAGAGTATGATATATAGTAATTATAACATCATCCAGGCCCATAACTTGAAAATAGTGATAGATTATCTCACCATAAGGGAGACGGTGCTTTTTTTTATTAGATGTTCACATCCTAGACACTGTGTGGGAATTGAAATCATTTCTACCAGACTTATGACAAAACATACAATAGATGATTTTACTAATGGATTGATTCCATGATTAATACTTTGAAAGCTCAAAGAAGAGCATCAGAAAGACCTATGGGAGATCCTTGCCATGCAATAAATTAAAGCTTGACAGGCTCAGATTGGGGAAAGCAGCATGGACTCAAGCAATTTGTAATACTTATATGAGCAATTATCAGTGTAGGAAGGTATGCTATGCCATTTTGGTCAACTGCTGAACTGTGTTACAGCTAATGGTCTACAGTGCTTAGAAGCAGGAGATTCCCTAGACTTTGTATAATGCAAAGACTGGAGAGTAATCAGATGTTACTTGCCCATTTGCTAATATTCATTAATGATTCTGTCGACTGCATTTGAGTTGATACTTTTAATATAACCATTAACACTGTTTGGTGAGCATACTACCAAGAGAACGAGACTAAGTAGTTTTTCTCGTACAGATAGGCCATAAATATTGCTGATACACTTCCAGTAATAGAAAGGGGTAAGCTGAAGATAATTATGATCATTAATTACTTTATGAAGAGGGCCAAAGCTTTTCCATTAGTTAATATATTATGTAGTTAATGTGTAGATGAAACAATTGATACCCCAGTTCAAAATAGCTGAAGAGATTTGTATGAATCAGTAAATTAGTTTTAACCCACTGAATGCTGATTCACAGAATAGGGTAGTCCCCCTCCAGCGCTTAAATGCCAGTGTGTAATATATAATGTACAGCTTGAAAAAATTCCACATACATTTATAGCAACTGCAGTCAGTGAGTTTAACAGCCAACTATTCTTTGAATTGTGTTGGATGTAGCAAAAATAACACTGTATTTATTATCTTGTCACCTTTAATCTTATGGCTTAGTAGAGTGGATAATACAGACTGTTAAGTGTATGTTAGTTAGCATTTACCAAACAACATGACGATATATCATGCAACAGAACAGAAGTTAACAGTCTTTCCATAACATACTTGTATTTGAGTGGAAACTCTTGATCCTTGTAGATATGATGCATGTTCTTTTAGTGTGGACGTTGTACATTCTCTACAAATATATGTGAAGTTTTTAAGGTCTGAAATTGTTGACACATACAAATTCACTTATCAAAACCTAAGAAAGTTTACCATATGGCAGAAGAGGTGTTATGAAAAGACTGAAGAATAAATGTCCCTGTGTGGAAACTCGATGTGTCTTTGGTAATTGCAAGAAACACGTAAGCCATTGAAGCTGCATGAGTCCACCTGGACAAGACCTCATCTTGTGCTCTAAAAAGTTGGTTTATTAGCATATAAATTACAGCAAGCAAGAGGTACACAGTACATGCCAATTAGTTATATCTGTATTTTACCAACAAATTTCTTGTGAAGTGGGTTTGACCAGGAATGAGATGAGGCTGTTAAGTCTGAGAAGGTCAAAAGCACCAATTCATCCCACTATAACCAAGAAGGTAAGGAGAAAGGACAAAAATTTCAGAACAAGTCAACTGAAGTGCTAAATCTAGAGAGAACAAACAGGTCTAGACAATTGGTTTAGTGGTGGTATAAAAATCAATATGACTGAGTTTGTTTTTCTCATAACAAAGTCACATCAGACTATGTGCTGAGCCCATCGAGGGGAATCGAACCCATGATTTTAGCATTGTAAATCCATGTACATACCTACTAGTGGGGGACAATATTGCTGAGACTAAACTCTGTTACAGCAGGTGTGGCATTCATGTGGCTGGAAGATTAGTGATCTTGCATTATGAGCTGTTAGGTGATATTATAAGGTACAATGCAGTAACTACATGGTACATTTATCATTTGAGTACTTAAGAATTAAGATGGTTTGCTGATCATACAATCAGAGGGCTAAAGGGATTTTACAGAGTTTCACTGTAAGAGATATTTGTAGGATATCACATGTTAGCTGTTTAATTCACAGTTTAAAAAGGCTTCTGTTACTAAAATTAACACATGATGCATCAACAATTTGCACAACTGAAAACAACAGTTTGAAATGTCAAAATATAACTGAAAGGATGTTGCAGTCCTAGCTTTCCTAGAAACTTAGTAATATTCTCTTGTAAAATGTCATCTGTAAAAATTACTCACCTCAATCTAACTGAATGGTGAAAGCCATAACAGGAATACCAGAAGATCCTTACTAAATATTTTTAATACACCTGAAAAGTGTATGACTGTTTCACCTGCAGTGAGAGAGTTGTGTATTACTGTATACTGTTGTAACAGCACAAATGTTAATCTGGACTAATAAGAATTTCAGCTGTCTTCAAAGAATGTTTTAAATAAGGATTTGGTTGTAACCATTCAGTTACAGCATTTTATGATACATCATATTAATCTTCTGAAGAGTTGGAATTCCCCTGACCTCACATTTTCAACCCAAAGTTTTACTATTTCAGATCTAATTTTCAACTCCTCCAGCTTTTTTGTTTTACAACTACCTGGTAGTGTTTCCATTCACTCTGTGTGTGTGTGTGTGTGTGTGTGTGTGTGTGTGTGTGTGTGCGTGCGCTTAAACCTTCAGATTTGAAAGCTAGAGTAAGTCATGTGAGATAAATATGTGGAAGAAAGGTGACTAAAATTTTGGCAACTTCAGACTATAGTTCCGATAGACCACTAAGTATATCTTTTACCAATACAAAACATTGTAAATGACTGTTTTCCAAGCTTAACTGTTAAGATTTGGAGAGTTGATAGCAATCAAAGAAGTTTTATAATACAAAAACTTAAAAATAGAAAAATGCAGAATGTGACACGATTGAATTAATGTAATGTAGTCAAACTGAAGTGATGAAGAAAGGAAAAGTAAAATTGGTTATGCAGTTTTATTCCTAAAATGTTGAACAGAGTATTAATACATGCTAAATCAGAACAAACTGTATTGGTATTATTTATTCAGTTGTCCAAAGCTATTATTAAGATTGTTTTGCAGTTTAGTGCATTATATTTTACATATTTCCATATGCGACATATTGCCACTAGGGATGCCAATATTCCCACTGGCCCAGCATGACCAAGTGTGTTAAGGTGTGCAACTCGTAATCTGAGGGTCGCGGGTTCGCATCCCCATCTCACCAAACATGCTCGCTCTTTCAGCCGTGGGGGAGTAATAATATTCCTTGGTAAGAGAGTAGCCCAAGAGTTGGTGGATGGTGGTGATGACTAGCTGCCTTCCCTCTGGTCTTACACTGCTAAATTAGGGACAGTTAGCCCTCAAGTAGCTTTATGCGAAATTCAAAAATAAACAAACAATATTCCCACCTTCATCAACTGATGTTACTCCCATGACATGGACAAACATCAACATATGCTTTTTACAGAGGGTCTTTGCTCACCCCGTACTTTGCATGTTGATCTGTTTCTAACTCCATTGGCCACTGAGGAGTTCGTCATTTCCAAACCATGACATTTACATAGTCCTTCATGCTCTCACTTTACCTCCATTTGAACTGCTGTTTATGTGTTCCCTGTTTTACCTTTCTTTGAAGGCATACTTCTTCCTCTTTCTGGCCTGCAGACATCTTAGGGGGATATTTTTGTTCTCAATATTGATTACCAGAACCTTGTAGCACTCTTCGTACACTATCTTTTACCTAGATTGTGCTTTCCTTCCTCAGACCTGTCTGGCTTGAGGAGGTCTTTCTACTTTTCCCCTATCCTCTATTTTCTCATCTCTACTGTTTTCTTGACAGTATTATTATATTTCTTGTATGGCTTCTGTATGGAGTTCTTATTTCCCACCTTTTTTTATCCTTTGGTAACCTTACACTTCCCTTGATATTTCCCCAACTTATCTTGACCAGTTAGTTTCATTGTGTGATCCAGTTGGCCTCTTCCTCCTATCTCCTTCCAAGTGTAATCTATTTCACCTTTTTCACTTTACCTTCTCTCTTGCCCCTTGTCTTTGTTGGCTATTGGAAGAGATTCTACAATCAGGCATGTGAACTGCTCCACACATGTTCATCTCTCATTACCTACATCACATTGCTGTTTCTTCTTTTTCTGGGTATTGCCTATGGCTATTCTACAAACTTCAGTGTAGCAGTGATGTGAAGTAAGTCTTTACTAATTCTTTCTTTTTCTCAGGGGTACATGCTTCAGCTTCACTTTGGATCCTACTCTGTGGTGAGTGGTGCCTGACCAGGCATTCTGACTGAACTGAGAGTGGGTTCCACTTAATAGGTATAACCATTTGCAGACATCTTAGTATCAAATATGCACTGTAAGCCATGTTGATTCTTATATATTTGCAGGGTTACGTGTGCTCACTCTCGAGATGGGGTGTTTTACAAGATCGCTAGGGTTTAAATTCCTCATGATCATAATGTGGCTTTTCTGGACAGCACCACTCATAGATGGCATGGGTAAAGCAGAAGGGGATTGCTGCCCATCCCTACCAACCTTGATTGAAGAAATTGCAGTTGTCTGCCTATAAAACTAGCATTTTGTGATCATCTATTGCACTGTCTATGGTGCTGCTGTCTTTTTGAACACCCCAAAATTTATTTTTCCCCCTGTTTTTACAGTAAAGTATTGGTATCCTTATTGTTTACCAGTTTCAACCTGCTGGGGTGGATGACCATGGAGACATCTTGCTGGATATGTACTACATGATGGCTATAACCATTCAGTTCAGAATAGGATAGTAGTATTATGCTATTTAGAAGTTACAAGATTCTCCAGATGGTTGATTTTCTTCAAGTTCAGAAGCACAAATGCAGTTAATTTTTCTAATTGGATGCCCTTCCATTACCTTCATGTGGATGCTGGTACCCAGTGAGTGACATTTCAAAGATTTAGTGAACCAATCACATAACTCCTCACAGTTTTGAGCTATCTCCTACCCCTCTCAATGGGTCTACTGTGTTGCGGGTCACAGAAAAGCTTTGTGGCATATTTCCACTTTGGTCCTGGGTTTCCCTCATTTTTACAAGGTTGTTGGTGATCTGGATCATTTTGGACTTGTTTTACAGTTATGGAAATGTTGTGCATGCAACAGACTTCCCTCAGATTTTGGATGACACATTCCTTAGCCACCTTGTACTTTCCTGGAATCTTCTGATAGGTTCTTTCTGGAATATGAGGTGAATACAGTATGATCCTCCTTCTACCTTCATAAAAGGTGTCAGTATGCAAATGAGGTTTTGGATACAGTTGACTTACATAGTGCAGCCCATCACACCCTACTCATTTTGTACCATGGGGCACATCATGGGATTGAGTAATTCTACATTTTTTCCTGTTTCTTTCTTGCACCATCCTCTCCCACACGGACGAGTTCATTACATATTCTATCACATCTATCCCTCCTGACCAATTCACCTTTTGTGGCATTGAGATACCTGTCTCTGATGTGCCCCTCCTCAGATCATCTGATCTATTCCTCTCTTCTAGGTGATGTCCTTCAGGTGCTTACAAAGGATATGTCTGGGCTTCCCTTGGACAACTCCATTTTAATATGGCATTCAAGCTAATTTTGTAAGTGGAGGGAGAGTACCATATCAGAAGTTATAAGTTTCCTAAATGAAAATGTATTTCTGATAAGTTCTTCCCTCTTTTCACACTTCTCATTCTTTCTCCCCACACATTTCCAGTGTTTGTGTCTTCTGTCAAACTTCAAGGTGATAATTGGTAGTGGTGCATAGAGGGAATCTTGTGCTGAACTTTCAATTCCAACAGAGGGTCAGTGAAGGCTTGAGGCATGCTTTAAGAAAATTGCAAATAGGAGGCAGTACAAAACAAGAAAAAGGCTGTCTTTTGAGTGCTGGGAATTGCCTTTCGGAAATATGTTTTCATTTGGGAAAATTATAACTTCTGTGTAAAACAGTACTGAGTTAGCTAAAGTGTTCTTGGTTCAATATCTCTGTGTACTGAGGTGGCTGAAGATTTCTAGGTTAATTGTTGATCTGTGAGAAAGTAGTGCTAGGATTTTAATTAATGATGTTTATCTATTATAAGTGTTATGATATTTGTTAAACATTTGATTTATTAAAACCTTTATTATTACTAGGGGAGACATTGTAGTATGTCGATCACCAATTAATCCAAGACAGTACATATGCAAACGTGTGGCAGGTCTTCCTGGGGATAAGATTCAGAGGGGGATATTTTCTGAAGTAGTAAGTATATGTAAGAGAATGAGGGTGAATGTCTGAGGAAGTTTAAAGTATGCTTATGCATGTCTTAGAAAAAAACGTTTACTATATTAATTGCTATTTCCAAGCTACATAAATAATATAAGTTGTGCAAGTATTCTTATGGGCTATACAAGTCATTAACCAAACAGCAATAAACAGAAATATAGTAATGTACTTATTCTTACAGTTAAAGAAAGTCTGTTAACTAATGTCAATGGAAATAGAGGTAGTACTTAAAGTCTGTATAGTTCTTTTGGTGCAGAACATTAGGTAATACTTGTAATGTTAATGTAGTTATTTGTTGTGCAGTTACAGAATACTAGATTGTACTTATAAGTTAATATATGATATTTTGGTAAATTTTATTTTATGCAGGCTGTACCCAAAGGTAATGTGTGGCTTGAAGGTGACAACAAAACAAACTCAACAGATTCTCGAACCTATGGACCTGTACCATTAGGGTTGTTGCGTGGTAAAGCAATATGTAAAGTAAGTTTAACTAAAATCATCTATATTTAATGGAACCTGCTTTCCAATACACTTTTGCTCTATAACTGTGAAAAATGAAAATCATAAAATAGCTTTAATACCAAACCACATAAAATACATCAGGAAAGGTGTAGTTTATAAAGCTGGAAATAAGCCATAATTTTAATAGGTTTTTTTTATGATATAATTTTGAGTGTAATTTATTTGTAATATCAATAAATCAGGTTTTTTATAGTAAATATATTATACTGATATTTTATGTAAGTATTATTTCCACTTTAAAATCCAAAACTTCAAGCTTTAGTTTCATTAGTTAAGTAGCAAATTCCATCTCTTATCTTTTGAAGAAACACATGAAATTAAAAATCTCTGTATTAAGTTTAAAACTGGATTGTAAACTTTACATTTCTCTTATTTTTCTAGGTTTGGCCTTACAATGACTTCCACTTCTTTAGTAACAGATAACACATCCCTGTTACTTGTATCTTCAATGTTAAGATAATTTATTTTTTATTTTATCTATTTTCAATGTTAAAAGGTGTAAAATGACAGTAACAGGACTATTATTTTATAGCTCTCATGTATTTTAAGCGTTTTTATTTATGACTATTGTTGTCAGAACTAGTAAACTATACTAGTAAGCAAAGAAAGGGTCAATACTGGATATCAGTATGTTACAACTATAAGATATAATTTTTAAGAAAAAAGAATGCCTCATAGAAGCACAAAACAGAGGTAGTATTAATGAATTAGGGTGATTTTAGATATTATCAACATGTAAATAATTCAGAAGTGGGAATGTGTAGAACAACTGGTGTTGGTGATATGGAGTAAGGTACAAGTACCTACTCTATAATAATACAAGTTTTGTTATTCAAGATCGTGGTCTTCAAATTTATTATTAATAATACTTGTTACATATAGTGACTTTGTCTTCATTGTCATAACAGGTTTAATAAATACCCGTATTTTATTGTTAAAGATTGTTTTTTTTCTTTTTCTTCTTTCATAGCATCCATCTTATAAAAATCCAAAGACAATCTGCATTAAATAGTTTCATGTTAAGTTGTGAAAGAAACAGTTTTGGAAACTCCACAAAAAAATTCAATTACTATTGGTTTAATGTTATATTATTGTAAGAGTAATGTTCTTTGTCTATCTTATCTTAACATCATAATTTTAACCAGCAGTTTTTCTAGCTAATAAACAAATTACAGAATTAAAGAAAAACAGCTAACAACAATATTTTATCCAGGCAAGCAATTGAAGTGATGTATAATTATAGTTTTCTGTTTCTTCAAGTATGCCTCTAAGAGGCACACTAGTATGTTTGCAGACTTAACAACACTAGAAAATGGGTTTTGATACCATCGTGGGAAGAGCACAAATAGCCCATTGTGTATCTTTGTGCTTAATTTCAAACAAACGAAAACAAATTATTCAAGTATCAAAATGAAGAATCTCTGCTTTGGGTTATTAGTTGTTTATGAATTCAAGAGAGAACTAATAGCAACTACTCGTACTAGTGTTAAATTATATAAAATAAAAATGTAATTATTATATTAGGCCTACTAGTAAATATCTCCTAGTGAGACAACAATAAATTTACGGACTTGCACTGTTACTGCCCTAATATTTGAGGTTAAATTTTCTGCAGTGAATACAGCCCAATGTGACTGCTCTGAAACAATGTACATACAAGTGAAAGTGTTGTGACAAGCGTTATTGACTTAATAAATTGTGTTATTACATTGACTGGATGTGATATTTTAATACTATAAATAAACGACCCTGTAACACTATATTCTTTGTTTATTTAATTAGACACTGGCGTATTGTTTTATAGCGTCTTCAGGAATGTTTGAACAAAATACAAACCGTAACTGACAGTACAAAGTTTCAAGTGGTGTAAATAATAAATCTAAAAAAAGTAAAAATGGCTTCCAAATCTCCACCTCCTCTATGAACGTACTAACTAAGGTCCTCATGTAAGAAAGTCCTTTTCTTTCACAGTAACAACTAAACATCAAAACACTATCTTTTCTTGAACCACTATTCGATAGATTCATATCTATGAAAATAGAGAAATTACAAACTATCACAAACCCAACCTCCACTAAAACCAATTTCACAGTAACAACTAAACTTTAAAACTATCTTTTCTTGAACAAATATTCTGTTCTATGCGATGGAACCATTTCTATGAAAATGGAAGTGACAAAATATCATAAAATCAGTCTCCACTAAAACCAATATTGAAAATAACACCGATTCAGGTATTAATTTTATTTGTTCAACAACAAATGCAATAAGTCGTACGGCTTCCAAATATCTTAATAAACACCTACTTGATACCATTAAACTTTAACTTCCCCACACGAACAAAGATGTTGAAAAAAACCGTTGATATAAAAAAACGAGCAAGAACATTCTGCAAAGAGGTAGAAATCAACAAACGTAAATCTCCAAAAACTAACCCTGATACACCTTGAAAACGATAACAATATTACCATAAAAGAAAAGGACAAATGTAAGATGTTTGTAGTTCTGAGCATCAGAAACATTTAGAAACAACTTTTTTATCGCTTTAAAGAAAAGAATATTTTTAAATGCGTAACAGTGACTCTACCAAAAGATTGAGACGAAAGCTAAAGAGTTTTTCTATGAACTAAGAAAAACAAATAACCTGCCTGAGAATATAGTGGACGAACTTAATCTTCTATTGGACGGATTCTTGGATTATACTGTTTATCAAGGGGATGTAAACAGGATATGCCACTCAACCATAATCTCAGTAAATGGCAGAGCTATTTAAGCCAAGTCTCTCTTGGCTTACTTGTGTAATTTTGTACCGTTATTGAATTACATTTTAAACGTAAACAATACAGAAGATCAGCTATCGCAAAACTATGGTGTAACTCATATAGTGAACAATTCAACAATACTCTCTACCCTGGTCTTGTAGCTCTCTTCTTATTTATATTGACAAAAGATAACGTCAATGCAGTCGAACTACGTAAAACAAAGATGTATTGACCGATAACAGACTGTCAGAAAAATCTTATATTTCATTCTTCACAATGAATAATGTGACAGTGAAGCTGTATCTACAACTAGGCTCGTTGCTTTGCGCCAAAAATCGCCGAACAACAGCAGCATTTACAACTAAGTGGTGTCTTGGTTGGAAATAGAATCCCTGTTATTTATGCTATAATAGTTATGTACGTTCCTGAAATAACGGCTTTTAACAATGAACGTCAAGACACCGATACCGGTACCGATCTCTATCTTATACACACTGCTGGCCAAAATCTTAAGGCCAGTGAACATAAAGAAAAAATATGCATTTTGCGTTATTCGGCTCAACTACTTATATGAAAAGAGCTTCGAAAGATGAAAATAAGAAAAGGAAAAATAAAAACTTTTTTAGCATTTAATGGAGAAAATGTAAACATTATGAAATTAGCCTTAAATACTAGCTGGTCAAAAGTTTAAGACCATACTGACACGAAGCGTTAATCGGAAAACACGTAACGAGATTTAGTCATTTGTGTTGAAACATTAGCATTATCGTCATTTCCCACTGACATCTGTGTTACATTGGGTGAAAACATAGCAAAGGCTAAAAGGTTGACAGTTTGAACGTGGCAGAATTATCGAGCTGAAGAAACGAGGTCTCTCTCAACGTGTCATCGTTGGTGAGATTGGGCGCAGTAAAATTCCCGTTGCAGATTTCGTAAAAGACCCTGAGGCACACAGAACAAAAATTTCAAGTGGTCGGCCTAAGAAAATTTCGTCGGTGTTGAGCAGGAGGATTCGACGGGTTGTCTGGCAAGATACCAGCCGATCGTCGAACCAGATTAAGGCCCTTACGGACGCAGAATAGAGCTCAAGAACAATAAGACGGCATCTACGAGAGAAAGGCTTTAAAAATCGTAAACGTCTTCAAAAGCCACGCCTCCTTCCACACCACGAAACAGCTCGGTTAAACTTGGCATGTTGGAGAGAGCATCCTTACTGACGGAAGGACCTCACTTGTGTGGAAATGACTGGATCTTTCAGCAGAACAACACTAAAATCCACAATGGCCGCAGGACAAAGGACTTTTTTGTGGAGATTAACATGATTCTTTTGGATCATGCAGTGTGTTTGCCCGAACTGAACCCCATTGAAAATGTTTGGGGATAGATGGCAATGGAAGTCTATAGAAATAGGCGTCAATTCCAAACAGTGCATGATATTCGTGAAACCATCTTCACCACTTGGAATACCATTCCAGCTAACCTTCTGGAAACGCTTATATCGACCATGCCAAAGCAAATGTTTGAGGTTATTTGCAATGATGGTCGTGCAACTCACTACTGAGATCTTTTGTTGGACATTTCCTACCCTGTTTAGGACCTCTTTTTGGTATGGTCTAAAATTTTTGATTAGTTAGTATTTAGGCTAATTTTATAGTGTTCATATTTTCCCTATTAAATGCTAAAAAAGTTTTTTTTTTCCTTTTCTTATATTCATTTTTCGAAGCTCTACTGAAATAAGTGGTTAAGTCTAACAATGCAAAATGCATATATTTTTCTTTATGTTTATTGGCTTTAAGGTTTTGGCCAGCAGTGTACACCAATGAGTTATTTAAACGATGGGACTAGTTCTTCCATTTTAAAAACTTTCTGAATTCTGTAGATCCCACCATCTATTTCGCTCAAAATCAGTAGAATGACAATAGAAGCATAATTTTTTTTGACGTTACTTTAAGAATCGAAAATTACAATAATACTTAAGTTACATTATTTCACAATCCCTACCCATCATCCCCAATCTTCCAAGAAAGATGCAATTACTGAAGAATTAAACAGATAAATTGCAGATGTAATGATTGTTTTGTTTTTGAATTTCGCACAAAGCTACTCGAGGGCTATCTGTGCTAGCCGTCCCTAATTTAGCAGTGTAAGACTAGAGGGAAGGCAGCTAGTCATCACCACCCACCGCCAACTCTTGGGCTACTCTTTTACCCACGAATAATGGGATTGAATGTAACATTATAACGCCCCTACGGCTGAAAGAGCGAACACGTTTGGCGCGACGGGGATGCCAACTCGCGATCCTCAGATTACGAGTCGCACGTCTTAATACGCTTGGCCATGCTGAGCTTTTAATATAAATTCTCTATTTGATTGATCGTAAATAAAGTATTTCTGCTTAATACATTTTTTAGATAATTGTGGCTTAAAGGTGAATTTTACAAAAAAAATAGAAAACTTTGCAGTCAGAAGAACTTCTCATACTGATTAATTTTGCAAGTTTACATTTTTTATAAAAAATATTTGCTAATAAATGAAACATATAACTTGGTGCATAAAGAGCCCTTTCCGAACGTTTTAGTTTTTACGTTTGCCGTTGGGAAAAGTACTGTGACGTAATAGTTGCCAAACAAATTGCCAACGCCATCGCGTTGAATGTAAATAAACATGGCCAATGCACACGGAGAAACAAAGGCGGAGACTGTTTTGACTTTGTGTTCTGAACAGTGTCGAGTAGCGCCATATCATTTCGAACATACTCTAAACGAACTTAGAACAATTACTTTTTACACAGTTCCACGAGCGAGAGTAGCGGAACTGTAAGTGATACTGATAGCGTCCAGGCCGGTTGCGAATCGGTCATATCTCCATTGGAAGAATGGTAAGCCTCCGTCATGAGAACAAATATGGTCTGTATTATTTCACGTGCAATTTTAAGCATCTCGAAACCTGTCTGGTGTTTATAAATTATTGGTATCACTGACTGGGTTTTATATGTTTATACTTTGCCGACTATGGCAACTAATACTCGGCCCTTCCACAATCATTGTACCGGGTATTTATGCCTCGTAACAAAATGAATTTCAGTTATACGTCATAATTCTGTCTATAAAATCAAGCAAGATGTAGTATTCTCAATAGTTAATTTAATATTTGCCATAAATGTATAATTTATATGATATATTTTGTATGTTTGTGCAAGGTGTGGGTGTGGTTTATGCGAGCAGATGCCAACCAGGAAAGAGTGCATTTGTTGTCATTTGTTCTTTTCGTGATGACAAGGAATGGCTTCAGAGGTGTGGAACCTTTACGCTACAGGCTGAGATCAATCCTCTGAAAGATGATGGGGACGATCCTGCATACTACCGATGGTTTTTTCAGTCTCAACCTACCTGACTTAAAACCCACGGAATCCAAAACAGTGGGATCCGACACAAAACATGAACGTTCAAAGTGATCTTGACAAAGCTTTGCATGGTGTGAAGGAATCCAGTTCTTCTTACTGACCATCGGCACCCACTGTCGCCACCTTGCCGGCTCCTTCTCCTTGCACGGAAACAAAAAGAAGCTTTTGCTCGATACCGTTTTTACAACTACGAGCAACGCAGTAAACCATGGTATCATAAAACAAACATAAAGTAGCAATATCAAAACAAAAAATAGTCTCAGAAAGTAGGTGATCTGAAAAAAGCACCGATAGATTTACATAAAACATCAGCATTGAAAGGAACAAAATGGTCGGCGCCCAACGAAGCATGTTTGGTAACTATTTGCTTGTTTGTTTTCAAATTTCGCACAAAGCTACTCGAGAGCTATCTGCGCTCGCCGTCCTAAATTTAGTAGTGTAAGACTAGAGGGAAGGCAGCTAGTCATCACCACTCACCGCCAACTCTTGGGTTACTCTTTTACCAACGAATAGTGGGATTGACTGTAACATTATAACGCCCCTACGGCTGAAAGAGCTAGCATATTTGGCGCGAAAGGGATGCGAACTCGTAACCCTCGAATTACGAGTCGCATGCCTTAACACGCTTGGCCATGCCGGGCCTTAGCAGCTATTGTGTCATAGTTGTAAAGTGTCACGGAAACAGCCGAACAACCGAGAGAAACTTGAGTTCGAGGACCCTCATTTTTTGTTTCATTTTTACTCAAAAACTAAAGTGTTTAAAAATATGTCCACCACACAGAAATTATACCTAACCAAAGTACAGTTTCTAAGGGAATTATTAAATTTGTCGAAAATTCACCTTTAATCCACTGCAGTATCATAAACATGTATATTCGGTAAAAGGATTTTAAAATATTTGATTTTATCTTCCAGAAAGGTGGCGTTAAAGTTTAATCTTCCATAAGAAGAGAAGGGATACAGGTGAAGTTTATACTTTTCTGGATATAAAATTATTGTAATATCATATATACAGTTTCATCACATAGGAACAAGGCATTTACTTTAAAGTTATTGTAATTATTTATGAATTTGAAGGAAACCCAAGCACTGCTTTTTGTTGTACTTGTAGTAGCAATAAAATGACGCCGTTTTAAAGTAGACTAAATATTAACATGTATTATTAACATACTCAGTCTAATACTTAGTGTTACCAGTAATACCTTAAATTATGGTAAACGACTCTCATTGTTTATTAATAATAAATGCAATTGTATTATTTAAATTTACTACTGCTCATAGATTTAAACATCAGTGATGCAATCAATATAACTTAATGGACGACTATATGTTGATAATGGTAGTTTCTCATCATGGACTTCCCCAAAACCTCACAAGGACTGGAAAACATTACCATTAATACATTACGTCTTTATAATTAAATTATTCTAATTGATGAACTTAATGCTTTTTCACAGTGTTTCCAACATAAATTATAGACAAGTATATGTCCAGCAATCCAAATTTAATATCAAAATGATAGCAGCCCATACACACAAAAATATTTTATTTATAAATACACACACACAATTGATTTAAGAAAAGCCAGCCACTAAGATACAGGAATTTGATGCATTATAAGAAAGAATTCATAAACTAGTCAATGACGAATCAAAAAGACAGAAACAGACATGTAATGATGTATACACTGACATATTACTATCAACAAAATAACGACATAACAGCATTATTCTTGCAAGAGAGAAATTAATGGATGAGAAACAAATTGTAGCCTAAATGCTAAGTCATAATCAAAATGCTTTCATCAGGACTGAATCACGCAGTGAATATTAACATCATAAATATGTAAAGATGAGCAGATTATCTGGTTAGTCTTGTGGGATTAATTCAATTGGAAAAGGAAGCTTTTTGGAATTTATGGCTAACATTTAAATCGCCTTGATGGACTCAGCAGATAGCCCAATGTGGCTTTTCTATAAAAAAAAAAACATGCACACATTTAAACAGGGTAGGAGCTGACTTGGTTGGAAAGCCTATTAACAAATTTAAAGGCAGTTTCAGACTCTATCTACTTGAAGTAGATAGAGGTGAAGATCAGGATAATGCAGAAAAGTAAGATGTAAAGAAATGTTTAGTCAGAGGCACCCTAATTCTATTATACAGTGCTCTCAGCCTCCAGCTGGTGTCTTAACATAAATTATAATTGGAAGTCATGATCATTATCATAACTGAAATGCCAGATATTTCTGTACCAGTGAACCTGAGTCTTATTCTTCTAAGTACCTGGTAATGCCTCTGAGTCTAATACAGAAGCAGTTATGAGAATGGGTTAAAAGGATTACTTTAGAGTACTAGTCAAAGGATTTTGATAAATAGTTATAACTGACACAATTTTCTTTGAAATAATAGGTTTATAGGTTATATAATAGGAATACAGTGCTTGAAAGAAGAGAAAGAATGTTTTCATGTGTAAAAAGTGGCAGCTACATGGACTATCATGTGTAAATCAGTGTTGGCATAGCTACCCATCTTACTGGTCTTCATTGAATAAACATGAACTGGTGTGTTTTAAAAAATAATTTTTTAGATGTTTTACTATTCATGGCTCTTCAATGCACTTTTAACCCGTCCACTTCTCCTTATAGTGGAGTATAGGAGCCCTTGGCACCAGTTCCTAGTTGCTGGGGTGGTGGACAATGGATGCTTCCACCTGAATGTCATAAATTCCACTCATTAGAAAGTATAATGACAGTATTCTAACAGTATGAAACTTCCTATTAATGGACAAATATTCTTGGTGCTGTCATATATTGGGCTATGGGTGTAGTTTTCCCTGTCCTACTGTTGCACAGATGTCAGGATTTCAGGTGGCTTGGTGTTGAATGTGTACATGGTTAGCACATATGAGCACTTCCTTGGATGGCAGAATGAAAGTTCTATTTCCTCTCTGTTTCTTGGTATGGAAGGAAAGACAGTTAATGCCCTCTTCCTATTATGGAGGAAATGAAAATAAATTAGAGCAAACATGATATATCATGTTACATGTCATGGGTTCTTTTCAGGTATTTTCCAAAAGTAACTTTTGCACCAGTCTCTCTAGCATTTCATTGTATGTTTCTAGTTATTATGTAATTGGAAGTAAGGTACCATATAAGAAGTTAACATTTTCCAACACATAAAATGTATTTTTGATAGTTACTTACATCCTCTCATGATTCTTACCCATTCTATTTTTTGGGGGGGCATTTTTGTTGCCTAATCTTGAAGTGATGATTTAACAATCAGTTTTGAGGGAGTCAGCCAGTGCTAGGAGGGTGTGTTTCATTCTTATTGGTGAAGGGTTGTCTTATGCCAAGTTTCATGTTACAGCACAGCATTACCATATGGAAACATGCAAGATTAAGGGCAGCACAAAATCAAGGAAAGCTATTACATGAAAAGAGGTCCATCAGAAGTGCATTTTCAGTGCTGGAAAATTTTAACTTTTGTATAAATAGACAAAGGCACATTTATTTTAAGAGAAACAGAGGCAATTTTTTCACTGATAAAAAAGTCATATTTCTGTACAGAGAAATAAGAGCATAATTTTTGTATGTTGATAAGAAACTGAAATCAAAAAGGCAAAACAACTATAGAACTAGAACTTTCCTGTAATTTACATGATAGCTAGTTATTAATTGATATGCATGCAGTAAGAAAAATTAAATCGTTTTGTGCTACTTTTCATGTTTTTACATTACTAAACAAGTTGCTTTGAAAAACACACATTTACTATATGTTCAACAATAGAAAAGGTGAGTAACCTTTCAAAGACCTGGTTTAGAATGAGAACTTTCTTTGAAGGGGTACGAATTGGAGTATTCTAACATCCAAGTCCAAGTATAGAGATAAGGAACCTAACATAATTTATATAATATAAAAAGATCATATACGAGTGCTGTTCAAAAAATACATAGATTGATGTCATAAAACAAAATGCACTTTATTTAGAAGTTACATGTCTGGGACCCTTTCAAAGTACTCTCCTCCCCAACGCACACACTTATCCCAATGGTGTTTCCACTTGTTGAAACAGTCTTGGTACGCTTCTTTTGTAATGTCCTTCAGCTCCTTCATCGCATTTGCCTTAATTTCGGGAATCGTCTCAAATCTTCTTCCTTTCAAGGGTCTTTTGAGTTTGGGGAATAAGAAAAAATCGCAAGGAGCAAGGTCAGGTGAGTAGGTGGATGGGGAAGAACAGTGATCGAGTGTTTGGCCAAAAATGCACGAGTTCTAAGGGGCAAATTTTGCAGCAATGCGGTGAATCTTCAATTTTTCAGTCAAAATCTCGTAACAAGATCTCACTGATATCCCATTTTCTTCAGCAAGCTTCCTGACAGTCAGACATCAATTTGCCCGCACCATGGTGTTGATTTTGTTGATGTAGAAGGACATCCAGGACACTCATCATCTTCAATGGACTGTCGACCATTCTTAAAACGCTCATGCAACTTGAAACATGCCATACGCTTCATAGCAACATCACCATAGGCCGTGTTAAGCATAGCAAAAGTTTTAGTTGCAGATTTTCCAAGTTTAACACAAAATTTCACAGCAAGTCGTTGCTTCTTCAGGTCATTCATTCTGAAATCTGCCAAACGAAAAAAAGCACAATTTACTTAAAACCGCATAGCTAATACACAAATGAAGATATCTGCAATCGGGAAGTGGCATCGTAATTAGCTGATCTGCACAAACCTAGTGACACTAAGCGGATTCCCCTGGAGCTGCACAATTCAAATAGTCTGCGTATTTTTTTAACAGACCTCGTGTGTGTTTTTGTAGATGATTAGTTTTCAGAGTTCTTAATAACGTTAATAATGAAAAATTTGATTAGGTTTTTAAGGGAGTGAGTTCAATGAATGTATAAAACTGTTCAGTGTGTGATGGAAAAGTATTTTTTATGCATACGTTTCAGCAGAATGTTACTGGAAAGTATTTAGTATTAGAATTCTTAACAAACTCATGCCTAACACTAACTCTGCATAAAATAATGTAATATAGTTCACTTAATACATAGCATGAAATAATCAATAAAATACACATTTCTTTACCGTTTTAACATCATGAAATATCAGAAGGATATTCTGTGACTACACTATTGTATTAGGACTTCATGACAACTTGTGATATTCTCTCCTCAGCAAATGATAGCCTGTAATGTAATATGTTTGATCAGAAACATGACTGATTAACAAATAAGATTGGACAAGTGTTAAAAGGGAATGAAAGGAATTATCCTAGAATTATAGGCTTTTTAGGTGTATTCTGAATAAATTGACAAAATAATCTTTACAAGAGTCTTTTTGTGAAACATAGTTTAAATGGATGTTAACATGGGTTTAGTAATTCTTTATAATTTATTTTTAGAACATCACTTCTTTCCTGGATTTAGTATATTTAGATTTTTAAAGAACTTTACAAAAGGTACCACATGAAACTTTAATTATTTCTACTAACTCAGTAGATTACACCAATTTTATGACCACATATTAACCATCAGAGTTTCAGTTCCATTAAATTCTTTTGTGTGTCTACACTAAAATGTTCAAGCTTTTAATAAACATTGCAAGCATTCTGTGGACAATAAATCTGAATTTGAAATTCTTTTTACTAAAAATTTGTCTGTGAATATATGAAGTCAGAGTATTGACTGCTCTGAATGAAGAATGACTTTCTTATTAGGACTACAAATACGCTTGTTTATGTGGAAATTTTAAAATTTATAACCTCCTAAATAAATATCAAACTTTTTGGTTTTTTCATAAGACCATATTTTATTTGCTATTTACCCTAACTCTGTATACAGGAATAGTCAGTTTGGTTGATCTAATAACTATCATAAAACTTCAAAGGTTGATAAGTGCAAAATACAGTGTACAGTACTGTTCTGTCCTCTTTAGTATTGACCATGAAGTTTTAAAGTAATTCTGAGAGTTTCTGTTTCTAACTTTTTTACATCTAAATCATATGCTTATTTAACTGTTAGCAGCTGAAGTAGAAACCTGCTGAACACAAAACAATGAATCACTGCTTCTGTTATTGGACTGTTTGTGTTACTGTGATATGACAGTCAACAGTAAATACACTTGTGCACCACAACTTCCATAGCTTTTCCACATAATTTAAAAATAATTCTAATTTCAAGAACACAGAAGGGAAGTTTCGTCCTGCATGTTGACACTATAGTTGTTACAACGATAATTCTCTAAAATAATAAATATACAAGAAAATGTTTATTATCAAGTTCTGTACAATGTCTGAACCAATCTAATAAACTTAAGTATTTGGATGTTGTTATCCCAGAGCATTCAGAATTTAGTGGTAGAAGTTGTGTAAGTGCTTATGAACACATATATCTGTTGTTACTGTTTACTCATAAATGTTTGAGTTTCAGTCATTTTTCTTAAAACATCTCACAGTAAATAAAATATATGGAGAAAAACAATGATTTTCATAATTATGTGTTACAAAATTGATTTGTACACAAGACATAACTTCTAAGCTTTGCTGTAAGCTTCATTTATTCTTTCTTGTGGAAGGAAAGGATAAATTAATTTTTATAAGTTTTAAAGATACAGTTATGTACCCCTGCATCTCAAGTAGTTTTGTTTTTGCTCATAATTTAAAAAGTATCATGATCAGGCTGATAGTTGTATAATATATTATAAATATATTAACACATTTACATACATTTTTATGTAAATTAAATGGCAAATAAATTTGTTATAAACAAATAACCAAAAAGAGAAGGAGCAGAAAGTTTTTGTACATTTCAGAACATGTGAAAAAATTGATATTTTCATAAAAATATTGTTTAGTTTGGCAAATAAACTACATTATACCATTCCAGAACTAGACACTGGGTTCATAATTATTGGAATTTAGCCAGCAAAACATTTACTTCCGGTAATTTAGTGTTATCTCTGTCATTATCTGCTTAGCCATCATGGCAAACAGGAAACAACTTTCCAGTGATTTAAAAAACTGAATTATTGTAAAATACAAGTCTCATGTCTCTTTACGGTATTGCTGCATAACTTGATGGGCCGAAATCTACTGTTCAAAGCATAATTGTCAAGTTTTAGCTTACAGGATCAACTGCTAACCTCCCTCATTTCAGACAACCCATCCAATTTCCAGAGAGAATCAAGAGGAAGGTTCTCAGAGAAGTTAGTAGGAGCCCTTGTTTAACACATAATGACATACAGAAACTTGTAAGGGAAACTGGGGTTGAAGTAAGCACCTCTAAAATTATGAACATGTTTTATGCTCTTCTGTGTTCAAAGCATGCTGCCCTCGTAGAACTCCATCTTTAAAGTCTGTTCATTTAAAAGCACAATTAAGGTATGCAGATAAACCTTTTACCTACTGGAAGAGCATTCTTTGGACAGACAAGATTAAAATCAAGCTTTTCGGCCACAGTGATGTTTGCTATATTTTCTGTGAGAAGAGGGAACAAAATCTTCCAGAGAACATTGTCCCTACAGTTAAACTTGGAGGTGGCTCGATCATGCTATGGGTTTTTTTCAGCTCTTCTGGTGTAGGCAGCCTTCACCGCATCAACGGAATCATGAAAAAGAAGAATACATTGATATATTAGGCACTTATGTAAAATATCAGGAATGATGCTCGGAACTTGTAGCTTGGGTGTTGTTGGATCTTTCAGCATGACAATGACCCTAAGCACACATCAAATTCTGATTGCAGAGGAACCATATAAGCATTCTGGAGTGACCATCACAGTCACCCAATCTCAACCCAATTGAGAATGTTTGGCATGAGTTGAAGACCAGGGCTCATCAGTGTCATCTGAAAAACTTGCAAGAGTTGGAAGCCGTCTGTAAAGAGGAATGGAAGAAAATGCCAGTCAAGTAGTGTCAAACAATCATGGAGGGCTAGGAGGATAGATTGCGCCAAGTAATTCACCTGAAAGGCTACACAACTGACCATTAAAGTGGACACATGAACACTTTGTCCTTCCTGTGTTTGGTTATTTGTTTATAAACAGTTTATTTGTCGTTCAATTTGCATAAATATTTATGTAGATGTGTGTTAGTATAATATTTATAATATGCTATACTTTCATTATTCTAATTGTGATACTTTTTAAGTTATGAGGAAAAACTATGCACAGTGCAGGGGCATGAACACTTTCTGTTGTAACTGTACATTTTAGAAAACCATAAAATTTTCAAATTACTCTCCTATTATACATAAAGCCACAACAATGTACCTGGCTTTCTAACTGAGCTATTTGTAGGTTTAATATATCTCATTTTAATTCAGAGCAATGGATTAGTCAACATTCTTTATCATTTCATGAAAAAATTACAAGTTTCTCTTTCAAACCAATTACAAATTATTTTCAAATTTACATAGGTTAAAATGAGCTCTTTGTTATTTATAAACTTGTACTTAAGCACAAGTGAAAAGAGAGGTTTAAAAAGAATATAGTAGTTGCAGGGACTACTCTTGAAGGTTTCCGAAATATATTGATATGTCAGCAAAATAAAAATGTGGGAGATTATATTTCAGCTTGTAAATGTCTGAAGTTTGAGTTTCTAATTTGTTAATCACTATAAATGTTGTATGGTATGCATAATAAAATATAATTTTAACAAAAAGACATGCTATGTGACATATCAGAAAATATAGTTATCTTTATCTGAAGCTATTGAGGATTTACACTTGTTTTTAATACTTTCTGTCAAATTAGGAAATTAGAAAAAATATTAAAATGGGAATTATAAGTTATGTTGTGATGCCAGTTTTAGTAATATATGAAGATGAAGTTATTAAATTAAACTTTGAAAATAACTGAACTCTCACAACACCCATCACTTGACTTGTCAGTAGCGAGAGGGTTAATTAAGAAGAACACATGTTGGTAAAACACTACTTAGTTGGATGGTTGAATAATCATAAGCAGAAGGTTGTTTCTGAAGGAGTCTAGAAAATTTGAATATTTTTTTATTAGAGGAATGCCTCAGGGGTCAATGCTATACCTTTGATTTTTTATGTATATTAATAATATTGATAAAAGCATAATTAGTCAAGTTTACTAATCTCTAGATAAGTTAGACAAATATTTGGTAAATGCCCTTTAGTGATAGTAAGTGGAAGGAAATGGATTTAGTTTGTCATAACTTGAACCTCATGTTTAATATAGATGGTAATACATTCAGCACTGTGACTAAATGAAATGGTCTTGACATAACTGTATATATGTTACTTGTACCATAAAAGCAGTCCTGTGATGATGATATAAAAACTAATAGAATTTCACAGTGTGTTTGTAGATATTGATAACTACCCAAAAGAGGTACCTATCTCTTTTACAAATTACCAGGTGAGCCACCTGTATAGTACTGTAAACAGTTTTGGTTTTCTGATTTAAGAAATGATACTAACTTAGAATGCGACTAGACTGGTTCCATGGATGGAAAGGTTATCTCACAGGAACAAGTTAAGAAACTTAATTTTGTAAGGAAAAACTAAGGGAAGAGATAACTTATTGAACATTTACAAGTAGAATTATTATTGTTATTAAAGTACATTATTAGTAGAATCAATAAATTATTAGCCTTCACTATTCTGTGCTATATTCTAAAGATGATAAAATAATAATTAAGAAAGTTTATGATTTTGAAAAAATCAAGCTAGTTTAATTTACTCGAGGGTGGACGTACAGGGATGGCTTTCAATGGCAAAATGGACTTTGTCTGTAATTTATGGATAACAATTAATTTATGATACAGTGGTGTTAAATGTACATATATACATATATATCATTTTATTTGCAGAATTCTTTTTTGGCCAAATATATATTTTATTCTCACAAGCTTCTTTGTCTCGCAGAATGGACAACTTATGGACTTTGTTCTCTGATTTGAGGATCCATTGATCATCATGTTAAATGATTTAAAAAAGGGCCAGTATATTGTGTTTAGTATTTTAAATCTGAACTGTTATTATCTAATATGAAGTCAGTTTGAATCCTGCTAATGTGAGTGCTACTATTGTTGTATTTTATTAATAATGTCTGTATTTTCTGTTTTAGTACAACAATGTTGTTGTCATCTGTTAGAACAGTTGTAAGTGGGAAGCTTTTTCGTGCCAGATCAGGTTTGCAGATATTCCGAGCATTTCACAGATGTGCACCTTGTCTTAGTGAAAATACTCTGTTTGTTCATCGTGATACCGATACAAATAGCCCTGCTACTGTATTTGATTTTACCTCTGAGAACCTGAAGAGAGTCAGGGCTATCTTGAGCATCTATCCAGAAGGACACAAGTCAGCTGCTGTCATTCCTTTGCTTGATTTAGCTCAGCGACAACATGGATGGCTTCCAATATCAGCAATGCATAAAGTTGCTGATATGTTAGATATGCCAAGAATGAGAGTTTATGAAGTTGCTACTTTTTATACAATGTTTAATCGTAGTCCTATAGGGAAGTATCATGTGCAGGTTTGTACCACTACTCCCTGTATGCTGCGTGGAGCAGAGGACTTACTTGACTGTGTTAAGCAGAAACTGGGTATCAAAGAAGGGGAGACCACTAAAGATGGATTATTTACTCTTAGTGTGGTTGAATGTTTGGGTGCCTGTGTGAATGCTCCCATGATCCAAATAAATGACAATTATTATGAAGATTTAACCCTAAAAGATGCAGAAGAAATTATCGATGATCTGAAAGCAGGAAATAAACCTAAGGCTGGACCTCGTAATGGTCGATTTGCTTCTGAGCCCCTTGGTGGTTTGACATCCTTGACAGAACCCCCAAAAGGACCAGGATTTGGGGTTAGGCCAGATCTGTGAATGGCCAGCATGTTTATGAAAACATTAGTTTAGGTATTTAGTAAAGGACATTGTGCAGACATTTTTTATGGCAAAGTTGTTCATTTGCTGTGAAATAAGTATTTAAATATCCTTTGTTCAGAACAGAAGATGTAGTACAAGATTGTTAAAATAATAAATTTTCGTGATTATTGATATATTGCCTGATTATTATTTATTTTTTGACGTGTGTTCCAAGGTTTTATATGAAGGTTTTTTTTTTTAAGTGTAGTAAAATAAAAACTTTTAATGTGTGGATTCATTTTGCTAGAAATTTTGTGTTGTAAACATAAAAGAAAAACAGTATAAATGACAAAGTCTGTGAGCTAATATGTGAAACAATTAGTTAAGGAGTGAGAAAGAGTTATTACATCTGTTTGTCTAAAAGTACATTTATTTATATTGATAAGCATGCAATTAATCTTTGAATTTTTGTAAAAGTATTGATTGTTAAGTTATGCCTACAAATTAATATAGCCTTTAGCAATTATTATTGAAGAAATAAATTGCTTTATCATGCTTTTATGAACAGGCCTTTTTTCACCAAATAATCCAAGAGATTGAAACTACTAGAGATGATGAAACAGTTGTAATAAGAAACAAAGTTGAAAGAAGATCAGTAAGAAATAAAAAATTAGAAGAAAATTATGGAATACTAAAAGAATGCCAAAAAGGAAGATATAGTAAAATAAAAGGAGAAATTTGTAAGATTGTGAAATGAAATGCAGAAATTTAAAAAACAGAGTTTAAAAAAGATGTAATGAGTGAAAAGGAATCACAAAAAAAAAACAATAGTTTCAAGTGTAAATTGAAAGAACATATTGTCTAAAGCTGTACAAAACCTGTAGGGAAGAAATATTTCTGCTGAAGGATGTTGGAAACAAAAGAATTGTTATAAATGGTGAGAAACATTGAAATTACAACTAAGACTGTTATGAATCAACAACCATACTTAAGACTAAACAAATTCCTAATGATAAGTTTCAAGAATCAGAACTATTTTAATCTGGGTTTGTTTAGATTTTCCCTTCCCATGGTGTAACTGAGAAGCTACTTCTGTTTGCCTAAGTGAATGTTTTGATAGTGTCTGTTTGAAATCTGACTTTCATTCATGCTGGAATACCATTATCAGTGTCTCAGACAAAATGTGAAAAGTGTGATTAAATAACTCAAATATCATCAGTGAAGCTTAAACATCTCTCCTGTTACATCTATTTTAGTGTAAGTTATGTCTGCCACTTGAAAGTAGCTAGTGTAAAATACACAACAAACAGCAGTGCACAGAATTCATATTGAGCATATCTTGTGCTGAAAGCAGTCTTAAGTGTGCTTCTCATGTACAGCTTGACTTAGCACAGTTTAAGATGTCAGATTCAAAGTGTTAAAATGTTGGGAACCTTCTGACTTTTCAAGATTCATCCTTGCATGCTAAAGAGTATATGACTATGTTATCTGTTGGTCATTTATGCAGAACATTGGCATAACTTTACTTCCTGAAAATCGTTAGAAACAATCGTGCACTTTTAGAAAGTTGTAGGACTTTGTCTTGCAACATAAGCTGTAATTCAGCATTTGTGACCTCCCTAGTGCTCCAAGGAACTTTTTATGGTAGTTGCTTTATCAAATGTGTCTCCAGTGTGTATGTTGCTGATTTTACCCAGGTTAGTATTTGATCCCACAAGAAAAAAGCCACATCCACCAAACAAGTCACCAAGTTGCTTTCATTGCATTGAGTCTAGATTATCATAACAATAAACAATTAGAGGAGCACTCAGTAGAAAGCATACCTCCATCATGCAGAATTAATTAAATTCAACTCTCAAAATATAAGAAAACCTGTATTTTCAATAGACATAGACCATTTATGACAGGACAATGAGGAATAGCATTATGCATGTTTATCAAGCATCATCAAAGTTCTATCGTTTTTCACTGAGGTACAGAACAAAAATTATGTGAAAAATTGGTCCATATATTAGGAGATAGTTTTTTATGATCTTGACCACACAAAAACTAATCACTTCTAAGTTGAGTCATCCCACATGTATACCAACTTTTGTCTAAGTTTATTTAACTGTTTTTGAGAAATCTTGTTGACAAATATACGTGTGAAAACATAACCTTCATTGACCTTAAGTGGTTGAAGTAACCAGATATTTGATTTTGGTTTTATTGTGATAGAAGCATCCCTAGTATTTCTATTAACATTATTTACATCCACTTTACTTGCCGACTACATCTATGACAACTCCAGCATCCAGCTGGGTAGCCAATCATCCAAAGTTTCAAAACAACACTAGGACTTCGTCCATTGTCAAACAGATCACTACCTAAGCTATAACTGTCTATTTCTTGGACAGGAAACAGGTTAATTTATGCATGGCTTTGTAACTGTATTACAAGGCACTGATGTACTAGATTGTTTGAATTAAACCACAGAGCACTATTTATATTCTATATGAAGGTACTATTGTTCTCTTACTACATGCATTTGTGCAGTACACTTTTTGTGCTTGATCTAGGGGACATTGAATGTCTTGGAACATCAGCTCTTTCATTACAGTGGCAAAACTAACTGATAAACTATAATAAATCCATCCTGGGAATGGCAGTCCCAGATTCAAGATGAGAGAGAACTCTTTTTCTTTCTATAAACATTTAGATTGTACTATTTGCATTTCTTTACTAATTTCTAGTCTAATACTTTTTGAAGAAATAAAGTCAGTACTTAGTGACCCATAGTAGTGATATCAGTCAGAGATCTTTAAAGGTTGTGAGGCCCATCAGTATTCTTGCCACTTCTGTGTATGCCAGAAACTTAACCTTATACATCCTATCAATACATACCAAACTATGCCTAGCCTTACCAAAGCTGGATTGGCAACGAAACAAATGCAAGCTGTCTACTGTGTTCACACTAAGGCTGTGGTTGAGCAATACCAACTTGATTTATCAGTTTACAGAGCATTTACTACATTATCTACTACTTATTGTTGATCATCTAGGACCTGCTCATCTGATGGATGTTTATTGATATTCTTTTCTTCCTTACATCTATGCAAACTGTTTGTGTGGTTGGCAATCACTTGCTGATACATCAGCAGGAGGCTATAGCTATGCCATTGTTTATTGTGCTGTAAAGTACAGACAGTTCCTTTGCCTGTTTCCCACTAGTGCAAAATGAAATAGAAGCTTCATTCTTCCTATCACAAATGATATATAGGCAGAATAATTAGTAATGGTTGCTGCATGTGTTCCACAGATAGACATTGCAATTGTGTACACTCTTGTGATGGCATATACTATATGTTAGAGCTCTCTATGACATATTTTGTATGGATATATTTGCATAGCCCTATTCACTTGCTTAAGACTTATGTGATTTTCTTGTAGAGGTAGCTGGTTATTAAACCCCTGATATGGCTTAACCCATAGACACGTATTAATCATAACTGTCTGCTAGTGGAATTGCCACAGCAGGTTTCTTTCTTTCTGACAACTGACTTGAAGTGACCACTTCAAAGCATGTTATGATAGACATGGATTTCATCAGAGTAATTTTGTTTCTCACTTTCATGTGCTGTTATGTTTTAGAGAAACTAGATGCAATGTACAATACACTGAAATATTCATGTTAACAACAAAGTTGAAACAAGTGAATCTATAAACACTTTTACTGGACAACTCATAAAAGGAACAGTGTAAAATTGTTAGTAATTTAATTTTGAAATGTTCTGCACTGAGAAAACATAGCATTATATGCATAAAACACTAGTAATGCTATTTGTCACTCCATTAAATCAATAGTAAGTTTATGGATTTAGAATACTCAAATAGAAGGGATAGTTTCTCATGGTGAACAAAGTCCAAAAAGACCATTGTGTAAATTTACACCAAGAAGAAAATAATGCTTATTTTATGAGGGTTTCTGTGATACATATTTATGTGTGTATGATTACTGATCACTTTCTGCATATTTAGGAAGCTTGCATCATCGAGGTATGATTTGATGTGTAATAAGTTATCTGTTTCTTTGCTGCAGTTTTCAATCTGTAGTGCCCACAGTTTAGCTTGCTGCCTGGTAAGGAGCATCCACACTGTGTCTGCGTCCTTTGATTACCGTTCGTTTTGCTCCTGAAGCAGTGATCTTGGTATGTAACAATATGGCTTGACAACTGCTATGGCTTTATATCCCACATGGTCAGAACATTCAATGAAGTTCTGTTGAAATTTTTGTTGCAGGACTGAAATATGCCATTAAACAAAATCTTACTTATACAACAGATTTTAAAAGTTCATAAGCCACATCAATAGCATATCTTCAACTTGAACGATGAACTTACAGGTAGTGCTTGTTGTAGACCACAACTGTTTTTCCTTTGTCATACAGTGTGTACATTCTGGAGCCATGAGTGTATCATTGAGTAGCATATATCATCACTGTTCAACTTCATCTTGCAACTGCAATAACACTACTCAAATTCCACAATTGCTGACATTAGATGCACACGTACACTAGCTAGAGCTTTAACTAATACATATGCTAGAACAGTAATACCTGCATCCATTCAATCCATCCAGTGAGAAAATAAAAATGTGACAGTTTTAAACAAGTTGACTCCTACAACTCTGGCCATGTGATAAAAGACCAAGGAAACTAGAGTTTTCATTTGGTCATGAAATGAGGACAGCATTGCACTTCTACAGTCTTTGCAGGCAGGGATGTCATCTCTATCCACAATATAAGCGAGAACTTTTGCCTGCATGTACATAAACACACACTTCTCTGGTTTTGGCTTCAAGCTTTCTTCTCATCTGCTAAAGCACAATGATATGGCTATCAGAAGTAGGCTAGATATTATACACCCTTAATTATACGAGGCTTAACAGTATTGATTTTGTTTGTTGACCCAATCTGTGGTGATGAGCCATGAAGAGGCGAAACTAGAGTTCTCAGCAGAGGGTATGGCCAGTCGAGAAATGCATTAGGCCTCAACATCACAGATCTTCGTTTCAATTTCACCTACTGTAAAAAGTAAATAAATCTTTAACATAAGAATACAATAATTACATTGTCTGCTGTATAATACGGAATAATGAATTTGACGAAATGTCATGACATTATTCATGTACTTAATTTAGGTTACTATATGATGAAGTTAAACGGACTGACTCAAAACCCCATAGTTTTAGGTCTGCTTTCGTTATTCATTATCCAGATATAAAATTCAAAGTATTGAATCATCGGGTACTTTCCTATGCATTTATTCATCTGTCTATGGGAGTTGAAAGTTATTGATGCGAGTTACTGCATCTACTCATCTGAAATTGAAGAATGTTAGCGAACCTTCCTTCCTTCCTGGAAATTGCCACACACTATCTAAAGGCTATATGGTTTTCCCCTTTATCACCCATTGTATGCTTGAACTGGCTACCCCTTATGCAGAGAAGCCCACTCAACAGAAGTTTAATCAAATGTGAATTGTTTGCACCTTGTCTAGTCCCACAAATACATTGGTACAATTAACCAACAGATGACTGAGCTTCTGTGTCGAACTGGTACTGCTTGTACGTACTTCCACTATTGACATCAGGATTTTCAGAAATTGTGCACTCTCCTTGGATGTGGCGTAATGAAATTAATGATGTTACTAGTTTTAACTCTTTCACTTACCATTACAATGATCATTTCAGTAGTAAATTGTATAGACTGTGTTCAAAAACAGTACGAGATAAAAACTGGACTGTGATTATGGTAGAAATTACTTGTTTCTTGCATCTTTTTATCTTATGTCCAATATTGTAAATTTGTCACTGATAAGAATACAACAGAAAGCGGCATTACTGCAGGAGAATCTGATATGGCCAGGTAATTAGGGTGCTTGGGCGCAACATGGCCAGGTGATTAAGGCACTTGACTCGTAATTCGATGGTCGCGGGTTTGGATTCCCATCACACCAAACATGTTCGCCTTTTCATCCGTGGGCCCGTTATAAGTGACGGTAAATCCCACTGTTCGGTGGTAAAAGAGTAGCCAAATAGTTGGTAGTTATGACTATCTGCTCCAATTCTAGTCCTTCACTGCTAAATTAGGGACGGGTAGCGCAGATAGCCCTCGTGTAGCTTTGCGCGAAAATTCCAATTGTTTGTATAAGTAAACGCAAAGCTACATAATGGCATATCTGTGCTCTGCTCAACACACGTATCGAAACCCGGTTTTTAGCGTTGTAAATACGCTTGAATTTTTGAATTAGGTGGGGTTGTATAAATTAAACTACCTTCGAGCATTGCAAAAAATTCTCTAATCTTTAGCGTTATCATATATTTTGTGTTGAGTTACTTGAATGGAACTTTAAAAGATAGAAGTTATTAAAAGTTACATTAAGTCAAATTAAAAGGTCTTTTTTTAAAGTTAATTTTCTTGTCAGACAATGTAAAACCAGTATTTGTTTTTTTAATAACGAAAATGCCAGGTTCTATTAGTAAAATAAAACTATACAAATATAAAAATGATTATGTTCAAAATGTGTGAACATTTATATAATTTAAATAAAGATTTTGTTTTGATGTTTAAATTTTACAAAACTTAGAAAAATGTAAAAGTATAAAATACTAAACATATACAAGCTTAATTATTATACACTTAACATATAACTTTATTATTATATGCTTACACAGACGTATTTTATAAAGTTTTTATCTTGTATTATTTCTACTAATGTTCGCAGGCTTGTCGTGACCAGGTAGTTAAAGCGCCTAACTCGCAATCTGTAAGTTACGGATTTCGATACCCATCCTACCAAACATGCTCATTCTTTCAGTCATCATAAAAGCGATGATCAAAAGAGCAGCTGAAGGGTTTGTGGTGATGGTTATTTGCTCTCCCTCTAGTCTTTCGCTGCTAATTTAGAAATGGCTACCGCTGATAGCCCTCGTGTAGCTTTGCGCGAAATTAAAAAAAAAGCTAAACATCATGTAACTTATGGCGAAATTCTAAACTAATTAATGTTCCTTTTTACATATATATATTTAAATTTCGTAATGTTATAACGTTACTTAATTTACTTTTGTAATATAAAAGTAAATATGAATTCTTAAGTGCCATCTATTGGTTATCTAAACAGTTATGTTTATCAAAGCTGGGTTATGGGTCAAAATTATAATTTGAACATTTAGTTTACAAGTCAGATCACACTAAGAACAGTTCTAAGGTAACAAAAAGTAGTACCATTCAAGATCCTTCCATACAACAAGGTATACTGATGATACTCCCAAACTATGATATCTAGTTCAGGACACTGAAAAATGTAATGATTAAGTGTTGTATGCTCTGCCACATTATTATTATAATGACAGTGATGACAATCTCTATTCTGCAATAATTCAAATTACTATGGACTTGGACTAAGAATGTCACATCCACTAGACTTTGGAATTTAGAAAAGTATGACGATCTTTTCCAAACCTTTAAAGGCTTTTAGATGTTGTTTTGAATTAAGCACAAAGCTACACAATGGGCTGTCTGTGCTCTGCCAACCACGGGTATCGAAACCCGGATTTTAGCGTGTAAGTCCGCAGACATACCGCTGAGCCACTGGGCTCAAAAGCCTTTAGGCTTTTAGATGCATTACACAGTGATAGAGAATTTGGTAGCAGGGCCTTGTTAGCACAGCCACTTAAAGGTGGAGGTGATATGAAACAGGTAAATCTTTCATTGTTCAAGGGCATGGTAAAAAACGATTAGGAGCATTTCTTCAAACATTTTAAGTAAGAGAAAAGCAGTGTAATATCTGATGACGAGTATGATGAACAGTCTCACATCTTAAAGCATTTGTAAGAAGAGCAATATACAGACTAGGTCACAGTTCTCAATGAATTATGCTACATCTTTGATTCTACACTAAATCATTCATAGTTACATTATACAACTGACTTTTTCATATATAGATACATTCTACAACTGATATTAAATCATTCATAGAACACTATAAATATAATACTATTACCTAGTGAAATAAATAAGACACAGTTCTCAATGAATTACACTACATATTTGACCCTATAGAGAATACAAAAACCCAATGGGTTGAATTCAAAACTTAAAAGTGACCCTTCTCGCTCTTGATACCATATCCAAATAAGACGTTTATGGTCACAGTCTACATATAAATCTCTTCTCCTTGAGGTAAAAAGAATTTCTTATGTTCATTTAGATATCGTCTTTAGACAACCTCTGTTAGAAAGGTAGAGGGGCTTAAAATGCTTAATAAAACCATTCACACATTTCCTAAGAATTTCTTAGTATTGTGACATTTAATTTACTTACTTGTTGGCTAGTGCACTGTAAAAGGCCAAAACATTAATAAATGAAATAAAATAGAGGTTATTTTAAATTGTATGTAATGACCTTGTTAACTTTTACCTCTATCAGACTAGACATAATTTGCTCAACAAAAATGTAACGGTTTAACAAAATGTTTTGAAATATAAAAACATAGTAATCAGCGTTACTTAAAATCCTTACTTTTTTTTTAAAAAAAAAACCTCTTAATGACTGATGAATTAAAACTCTGAAGTTATACCGCGAGCAATGGCACATATTAGCTCTAGCCAAGTTGGAAGATGGGAGAGTAGCATTTCTAGTACAGCCACAGCTTTATCATGCTGAATGTTACTATTCTCTCTCCCTCTCTTTTATTTCACATTAAAAAATGAGTTAGTTTGTACTTCAGTGATTCACCAAAAATTGGTACAATTATTGTTTTTTTCTATTGAAAGCAAATAAAGTGTGAATGTCACAGCAATCACACATACAAATGTTGATCTGGCTTGAAATTTACATCATGTAGATTAATTTTTAAAAAAATATTTCATAAATTTTCTTAATTCATCTCGTAGCCACTAGGGACACAAATAAAACTTGATTAAACATGATGATTAAGGAAAGGGGAGAAAAGTAAAGGTCGTAAGTAGACCCGGGAGTCACAGATTACATACACGTGTGGATTCAAATTACACTTCAGGTCTTTTAGACATTTTAAATTACGTAACACGTCAGATATATTAATACAAGACTCAAAATTGATACACATAATTTATTTTAAATATTAAATTCAAGTTTTATGTTGTTGAAGATAATAATCCAAACAAAACTGAGGACTATTTGGTCCTCTTTTTCATATAATGCGAATATAAAATAAGACGCTTTGTATAACTTTGCCTTTTTTAAATTAGTTGTTTCACCATATATATAGTGAGTTAAATATATGCAATTAATAATACACAAAATTTCTATACTTTTGATACACACATACATGTGTGTGTACAATTTATTATCATTCTATTTCTACGTTAATCATTACAGTTTCGTTAATTGTGATTTATATGTTGTTGTTGTTTTTGAATTAAGCACAAAGCTACACAATGGGCTATCTGTGCTCTGCCCACCACGGGTATCGAAACCCGGATTTTAGCGTGTAAGTCCGCAGACATACCGCTGAGCCACTGGGGGGCGTGATTTATATAATAAAATAATACTTTGAAAGAATCTAATGTTTGTTCTCGCACGACTTCTCGGCCCAGCATGGCCAGGTTGTTAAAGCAGTCCACTGGTAATATGAGGGTCGCGGGTTCGAATCCCCATCGCACCAAACATGCTCGCCCTTTCAGCCATAGGAGCGTTATAAATTTAACGGTCAATCCCACTATTCGTTGGTAAGAGTAGCCCACGAGTTGACGGTGAGTGGTGATGACTAGTTGGCTTTCCTCTTGTCTTATACTGCTAAATTAAAGATGGTTAGCGCAGAAAGCTCTCGAGTAGTTTTGCGCGAAGTTAAAAACCAAACCACAACTTCTTACACTACACCTAAATATAAAACGGTGTGTTTTAAGGTTCCTTTACAAATAAATCACCATGATTTTTTAAACCCTATAGGTGAAGGACAGAAGCACTGATAACATCTGTGTAACACACCAGTACTTAACATTATCAGCAGTATAGACAGCGACAGAACAGTCATGACAGCGGTTGAAGTGATGAACAAAGTTTTTACATTGTTTGAGAAATATGGAAATCGTGATTACCTAGGGGAACCTGTAACTCAGACACAACATATGCTTCAGTGCGCCAGACTGGCCGAAAATGGTGGTTTTCCAACAGAGGTAATAAATAGTCTTTAAAACATAATTTGGTAGAGTTTATACGAGTATTTGAATAAGAAAGTAAGATATAAATTAGTATTTGTTTTTAAGAGAGAGATTTCTGAATGAATGTTTAGATAATTAAAAATTATTTGCTATTTAACTTGTACTTTTTTGTTTAGCCTCGTGAAGAAGTTTCATAAACACAGTCGATAGTCTATTGCGAAATCTTTTTTATATAGGGAATGTTATGCTTAGTCACTTCATACAACGTAAACAGTACAGTTAGGCCAGCAGCAGAATGACCTTGGGTTCTAAATAGTTACGCTAATGGCTTGTACAGAATCCATTCAACTTGTACACATTTGGTAGATACAAACTAGAAGTACAGTGTTCGAATATTTTGCAACTTTATTAGTGAAAAATTAATATGGCCAATAACTCAGCCATAGTTGATAAGATCTTCGACTTGTACGAAAAATATGGAAATACATCTTACCTTGGAGACCCGGTAACAAAAAGTGAACACATGCTGCAATGTGCCGCTCTAGCTGAACAACGTGAACTTCCTCTAGAGGTAGAAACATTTGAGCGACGATACCGTGTAATTTTCTTTACTTTTTCTTGTTCCTGGGCAGAAAGTGTTATTTCCAAATTGCTTATGACTAAAGTAAATGGAAAAGACCTATTTTTCTTTTCAAACTTTGCTTATGTGACCTGGATAATGAAATTTTCAAATTTACCAATTTTCCAGAACATTTCAGATAGATATAGTGCTGAGTAGCTGATAGAGAATTTTCTCAAACTTGCAAGAACTTTCCAGAATGTTGTAAAAGCCTCATTGCTACGCTGCTCCATAACGGGAATAAGTATCAGTTCCTTTCCCTAGCTTGTTCAGTGCACCTCAAAGAGGAATACAACAGCATCAAAACCTTACTAGAAGCCTTGACGTATGATGAATATGGCTGCAAGGTTATCGGAGACTTCAAAATGGTAGCATTCCTGATAAATCTCCAAAGAGGATTTACCAAGTTTCCCTATTATCTTTGGATTTGGGACAGCAGGGACACTCCAGCGCACTACAACAGGAAGCACTGGCCACAATGGACCGAGTTCTCTGTGGAGAGGTACAATGTCAAGTGGACTTCTAGAAGATGTTGTTCCCACCATTTCACATAAAATTGGGTCTTAAACAATTTGTCATTGCTTTTGATAAGGAATCTGCAGCCTTCAAGTACCTTTGAGTTGTCCCTAAGTTGTCTAAGGCAAAGCTCAAAGTTGGTGTCTTTGTTGGACCACAAATAAAGATCCTGGAATGCATAAATTCCCCAAAAAGCTTGGGGCAGAGGTTCGGGGCTTCTTGAGCAATCATAAGGGCAAAAATTATGTGGAACTGGTTGAGGCTCTAGTGAGGAACTGCGGCAAAATAGACTGTAGGATGTCCATATCCTTGACGGTCATCTTGATAAATTCAAGAACATGGGAGCATACTCAAAGGAGCAAAGCGAGCGATTCCACAAAGATATACTGGACTTTGAATGCTGCTACCAAGGAGCATATAACGAAAACATGATGGGAGCCTATATTTGGGGCTGATACGTGAAAGTGATTTGCATAGCAGTCGCAAATCTCGAAAAACTACTCACTTCTAAATATTTTTGTATAACTTTAGTATAAATACATGTAAATCTTTTATTCAGGCCTTACGTAAATGAAAATGCGCAAATTTGCCCGTTTTTACATATAAAATAGGTTAATTTCTAAATTTAATTATTCAGGTCACAGAAGCAAAGTTTGAAAGGAATAATGACCATTTTCTGTACTTTTACAACATATGCAATTAAGAAATAGCACATAATATCCAGGAACAAAATTCGTGTTGCAAAGTGTGATCAGCCTAGAAGTGGGATTGTGTGTGTGTGTGTATAATTAATTTTGGATAGGCCTATTTACTTACAAAAACACTTTTATTCTTTTAAGTTCTTTTTTCTTTTAGATATATTACTGTATATATGTTTAATACGTTGTTTAAATCCTGTTTTATATTTAGAAGTTTAGCTTCAGAGAGAAATTCCTTTTGTTACCGTGCCAAGAATATCACGCAGCCATTAAATCGATCGATTTTATTTAAATATTGTCAGGATATTTAGTTAACAAGATTCAAACTGAACTACACTTTGCTACAAACACTAAACATTAGTAATGTGTACAGCTAAGAAAAGCTACACTTGATTTCCCATCTTGCTTGTTGCGAGTTATTAGAAAAAACAGGAATTTCAACTTTAAAATAAATGGAACACTTGGGCATGTAGGACTTTGCAGCAAAATAATACTGACAATTATAATATGCTGTCAACTGCTAAAATTCATTGTCTACTTTTAAAACATAAGTATTTATATTATTTGAACGGGGGAGGGACAAGTTTGCTTCACATGGAGTATCCTTATGTACACTAAAAGCCACATTATCCTTAAAACTACCAATTTGTTTCTGTACACTGGCAACATTCTCTCTAAAATCACTAAGTTTTTATCTACGAGCCCAGTTGAATAAACTGACACCACTATCTCAAAAACTACCAACTTGTTTCTTTAATATACAGTAATACTTTATCCATCGAATTCCTACCTTGTTTATATATAGTTACAACACTACCCCTCAAACTACTGGCTTTTTATATACCAACAACTTGTTCTTCCCTTAAACTGCAAACTTATTTCTATATACTTGTAGTCCACATACTAATGAAATTAAAAACTTTTACAAACAGAAGCAAAAATTAATGCAGTAATTTTTAAAAAACAAAATTACCAATAACTGCAAGTCATTATTTAACATGGAAAAATAAATTTATTTTGCAAGTTTTCGTGACAATGTTTTACAGGTAGTGCTGGGAGCCTTATTTCATGATATAGGCCACCTTGTGGGAATGGACGAAGATTTAGATACAATGGTGACTAATGAGACGTGTCTTGGAGCTCAGAGTCATGAAGTAGTGGGCGAAAGATTTTTGAAAGAGATTGGCTTCCCATCAACCATAACAGACTTAGTTCGAGGACACGTGGATGCCAAAAGATATTTGGTGTTCAGCAACATGGAATATTACAAAAGTAAGTATAAAAGGATAATCCTAGTTTTGTAACAAGGAATGTTGTAACAGTGGAAAAAACGCCCAGCTAGTAATATTTGTCTTACTTCCGTAACAACAATTGATATAACAATGAGTAAACTGAATAGAAAGATATTCTTTTAGCTTGAATCTTGGAAATATAGTAGTCTATAAACTGTTTTTATTTTCAGTTAAAAAATATTTAAGTCAAATATCTTTTCAATACCATTGAATTAAAACAGTAATAAGACTATGTTATTTATTCTCACTTAAGTAAATAAAGTCAAAATTCATAACATTGAACTTTTGGTTGTTTTAAATGATTAACTAGGTATCCTAAGTTTAGTAACACAGACTTCAAATCTCAGAGGTTTGAATATGTTAAATAATACTTTTGGAGCCCTCACCACATCATTCCGGTCCATATTGTTATGCCTAGTTATACTCTATGTAACAGTGTGTCATGACTAAAAGCCATGCAATGCCGTATCCACTGCAAAAGCTCAGAATAAGGATGTCACGTCTAAAGCACACCTTCTTCCTCTCCCTTATTTAACCATAAGCTATTTGGGTATAGGAGTATGACAGTTTGCCAGTACGTTCATCAACAGTTTCATCATTTGAGGTGTGGAATGGCTGAATGGGGAGTATGGCTAGAAATCTTGAACTTGGTAAACAAATATCCTACTGGCTTAGTACCCAGATGGAGACACATGGTGACTGTGTTGTGGACTATTTTATGGGACAAGTGGATGGATTTTACCACTGACCTTTCTGTTTGTGATTTCTCATTTGTTACAAGATGCCACTTCTTGCTAACCATAACTGAGTATTACTTGTTCCACATATCTTCTTGGTACTTCAGGTTGATCCATATCCTTTTATTTTTCAATGCCAGCAAGTACAAGAGATATTCCCATCTTGGAAATTTTAAATCTCCAACCTGAACACACATTATGACCTGAGTGCATGAATATATTTTGCCTCACAAAAGCTATTACATACCAGTTCGAAAAAATGACCAATTTTCTGTAGCACATCACTACTTAACAATGCCACACAATGTCAAAATGTACTTGCCAAGTGACTTATTGATTTGCTCATTCAAAATTGTTAAATATAATGATTTCATCCTGTACATTGTCTCATGGCACATAAGAAAAGTTCCAAAACAATAATAACTAAGTTAGGAATGTTACTTATCACAACACATTGTCTTGTTAACATTGATGTTACCATAAGAAAACTAATGTCTACATGATGTAACTGTTGTTTTTATCAAAGTTGAAATTTGAATTGAAGAACAAGACATTTTTAAAACATTATATCATCTTTTTTAACTTTCTATGTGATGTAGTGTAATAAAGATATAAATAGTGCACATGTAAAGCTGCTTTATAAAAAGTTTCTCTTACATCAACCTAGCTCGGCTAATAAAAGAGAAAACTACATTCCTTGGAATGGGTTTGATTTGAATTTTGAACAAAGCTACATGATTATTTGTGGGAATAATTCCTAATTGAACAGTGAGAGACTGTATGGAAGGAAGCTGGTCATTATCGCTCTGAAAACTCTTGGGGTACTCTTATCAACGAATAGTTGGGCTGACCATCACACTACAATGCCTCTATGGTTGAAAGGGCAAGTATGTTTTACTGGTATGGGGATTCAAACCCACAACCCTCCTATTACATGCACCCTAATCACTAGGTTATGTCAGGCCCCTTAGAATGGGTGTAAAAATCCCACACCTTAAAATATGTATCATAAGTACATTTACTTTTATAGTTAGCTTTAATGCACAAAGATAATTTGCAGATAAAAAAATTTTTTAAACATTCACTTTTAACAAATTATGTAAACTTATAAAGCTCTGGTTTTAATAAATTGTTTTAATGATGTTACATTTCTTCAGAACTTTCAGATGCTAGTAAGCTAACATTGGTCCACCAAGGAGGAGCTATGACCCCTGAAGAAGCTCAAGTATTTTCAAACAGTCCAAATTTTAATAGTATTTTACTGATTCGAAGCTGGGACGACCAAGCAAAGGATCCCAATATTCAAGTTAAACCTTTAGATTATTACAAGAAAGTTTGTTTAGAATATCTGGAAAACTTGCAAAAGAACATAAATATTTAGTTATAGGAAACAGAAGATGCAAATTATCTTTAATAAATTGTACAAGTCTCCTAATATAAAATATTAAGTATAACTTATCATGAAAAATATAATCATTAGAAATAGGACCTCTAGACTTAAATAAGATGATGGAAAACTTTATACCACAACAATGTTTAAAATATTACACAATGAAAACTCTAATTTGTTATTAAGTGATGAGCTGAGTAGTGGTTAACAGTCTTGCACTTTTTGACAAGAATATGAATTTTATGAGAAATGGATTAACTGAAATAAAGGCTGTGCTTACAATCAATTGATTAAATATAGCAGTTCATTGACCCATGTATTCATATGAAAAAAACAACAACTAAACATTCTGTGCATATTTCTGTTCAGTTAATAAAACACTGATATTCACAAATAATCTTTTATCAGTAGACTAGAAAATACTGATGCACGCAAAGTAAACATCAGATAACAAGTTCTAGGTTTAAATGCAAGTGGTAGACAAATGAAGCATCAGACTGTATAAATATGTGTTTTTTACACACCTCTGATATCATAGCTGTAACAGATTAAATATAAAATTCACACACTATAAGAACTACAGTTGAATGACATTTTAATAATAATTATTAGATCTAATGAATTTTTCTTTTCCAACAGACAAATAGTTATAAATCTATGGAAGAAATCAATGAAACCTATTAACAATGTGAAATAGTTTTAATAGTTTACTGTGTTACAACTATTTTGATCATAAATAAAAAAAAAATTTGTAAAAATGCTATTTTAACCTTGACAAACTGATTGTATATGTTGTTGAGATGTGATGAATTAAAAATGACTCTTCTTTTCTTCATAACTCAAGGTCAAAATCCTTGAAAGCATTAATCCAAATAGTAGTAACAATGAAAATCACTTGCTGAAAATGTTCAAAATAATAATCTTGTATGTGATGCAAATTAAGTTTACAACATTCGATATCTACTGAAAGTTACTACACAACCGACTCCACATAAATCTACTGTTCCACTAAAACTAACATAAAATGCTTCATCTTTGCTCGTCATCTGAGCTGTCACTGGAGCTATCTTCTTGGGATCTACTCTGTAAAATACAAAGTTTAAAGCTCACTAAGTGCTCCTACAACTAACATAATCTAAATGGTAGAAAAATAAGATTGATAAAATTTAATGAACATGAGAAACAATGTCTAAGCAATGAAAATAACAGCTGTAGATAAACCATTTCGTTAAACTAATTATGAAAGTCAATATTTAAAATCTTACTTGTTGCTCTGGCACTTCAAAAGGAACCTGCAGTCCTTCCTGAAGGAGGTTAGTCTTCAATCTAACTAAAGATGATCTGTTAAAGTCACTCAACTTTAAGTTCTTTTTATCCTGAAATTCTTGCAGCACTGCTAAACCCTCTTCATTTTTCTGTGTATTGGCTACACAAAAGTAACAAATGCAGTTCAGAAACCTGTATTAGTCACTTTATCCATGCAACTTTCTGACACAAATTGAATTTTCTTAAAATGATGAATGTGAACACCTTTTTATTTACTTGTAGCATCCATCCCCTGTCACCTTAATTGAACGTTTTTTCATTGTTTCAACACAAGGCTACACAATAGACTGTATTCCACCTTGGGGGAATTGACCCTCATATTTTAGTGCTGTAAGTCTATAAATTTACCACTGATCCACCAGAAAAGTAAACAAAGTCTACAAGTGATTGTCATTTTCTTTGAAGTTAAACACAAAGATACATAATGAACCAGCTGTGCCTGCCCATCACAGGTATCAAAATACAATTTCTAGAGTTGTAAGCCTGCAGACATACTGCTGTGCCACTGGGGGCCTTTTTAGTTATCTAATAATACATAGTTACCAGCTGTGCCTGCCCATCACAGGTATCAAAATACAATTGCTAGAGTTGTAAGCCTGCAGACATACCGCTGTGCCACTGGGGGCCTTTTTAGTTATCTAAAAATATATATTTACCACTTCTATATAACACATAAGACAACCTAATAAGTTACAGATTTGTCCTTTCATTTTAACGTTGAAAGTTAGTATTGTATTCTTCTTACAACTTACAACTGAAAGCAGTTGCATGGAATAATTATGAAATTACATATTTATGATACACAACTTGCCTAAGTTATCATTGATCAGATTTTCAAAGTAGTCTATTTGTAGTAAGAATTAAAGTTCAGAAACTTGTACTCTCAGTAAGAGATGAAAACCCTCTACAAACAAATAAAATATTCCCTATTATACTTATCCACCAATTGAATTTCAGCTACTTTACAATTGGTTCACATACCATTATATTTCAAATGTAATTTACTGTATGTTGAACCTGATGATGAGAAGAAAGATCACAAGCACTCAATTTGTCTTTCTTGTGACAGAATCATTAAATTTTTATTCAAACTTTTGTTAAAAAATCAAGTAAAGCATTTATAATAAATACACTGCAGGTTATTTTTGAATAGCATAATTCAAATTTACTTACTTAAAATATCGATCAAACAACTACAAGCAACACCTATTGTCCGTGTTGATACATCACACTCCAATATTAGATCCACAAGTTTTCTTGCCATTGTTTCCTGAGTAACAATAGATGAAATGTAAGAACTCACCAAGTTATGTTACACACACACACACACACAACTGTAACAAAATGCTTAGTTTGTTCCTACTCACATTATTATCTTCTCTTGCTTTAGACAGGATGTTACCAAACATGATTCTTTCTTTCATTTCAGGACAAGACTGTAAAAAAAAATTTTGTTAAATAACAAAAATGTGAATTACAGAAAACACAAGAGGCATTATCATAACACGCATGCCATGTTATACTATTACAGCTGTGAAAAGTAATTATTAGAATAAAGTAAAAAAAAAGTTTTATGTGGAATTTATTATTTAAAAAACATCTAATAACATCAGAAGTGACAGTTTGTTTATCCCTCTGGACAATTAAAAAATGTGCATCTACACTTGACTCTCAAATTACTAACATTTTTATACAATTAATTAGCTGAATATTACATTATATTCAGTAACTTTTATGTTTTGGCTTCTTGACTATTATAACAGTAGCTATGCCCAGTGCACAAAATAACTAACAAAAACATATGGGTGGCATTACTAAATTAAATGTAAGAAACACAGAGGAAACCATCAGTAATTAATGGAATTGCACTGCTGATGACATTTTTCAATTTTCTATGTAGTTCATATGTAATTATAGAACCTGTTAGCAATAAATTCACAGATAATCAATACAATAGTTCACAGAAAGTTTAGTAAAATTTGTTTAAAAACATATGGTAAAAATAAAGCAAATATGTATCAGGCTAATAACTTCCTGGATAGAGTAAACATCAAATATGTCAGTAATAATTTCTCATTTACATGTTTAGGCAAACTAGACAAATTTCTTACAAATAATACAATTGTAATCAAAATACACACTAAAAAAGTTTAAGGGTGAATACAATTATGGACATTTTTTTTATTAAGTTTCTCTGCTCTTCTAGATATGCAACACTTTATGGAAAATGTTTCAATCTTACCCATGTTTTAACTGGGTTTCTTTACTGTTCTACATGTTCTAAACTTTTATGACCAACATGTTTCTATGCTATCCTATGTGCACTTCATGCTTTTTGCATGTCTATACTTCACCAGATCTGCAACATTTCTTTCACTAAGTTTGAACAATGAATAAGAAATAAAATCACACAAAAAAAAACATTGTGTAGAATAGCTGTACTCTATTTTGAAACAAAAGGTCTGGAACTGTATGTTTTCTTTCCTCAGTCCACCTTGTTTGATAAAATTCCCAGGATACAGTAGATTTCACGAGGGAATGGTATTCAAGGAAAGGGACTTAAACTACAACATATACTACCCTTGTCAAATTAATACTTGATATAGTATAAACTTGAGACTTCTTTGCAAAAAAAATATACTGGAGAATAATACCTTGTGACCTTACATAAGCAATTTCTACATGAACTGATTTATCCATAAGCTGGACCATTCAAAAGGTTTCTTTCAAGTATGTGCAATTTCATATTTGAAGTGAAGCAAAATATTATCAATAACAAACTTCTACAACATTACATATACACACAATGTCAAGGGTTCTCAGAATTTTTAATGGGAAAAAATTCAAGATCCTTTCCAGACAAAACACACAAAAAAAACGAAATGAATGACAAGATGAGCAGTTTTACACTTCTCTTTGAGATATGTTTTATACGAGAATGAAAACAACACTTTCAAAATCAAACAAATTAATGATGCTGAAATGTTAAATATTCTGCAGTATTAGGAGAGTTCTATCACTGAGTTTTTTAAACTTTCCATCCTTTTACTTAGAGCATCTCCTTAAACTATTGACAGTGGAAACAAGAGTGGTATTTCCTAATATTTCAACTTTTTCATAATATCCGTCAGCATCTTCAATTCCTTTTGCACTTTCATTTTTTTTCTCAATACAGTCAAAATCATCCATAATTTTCTTTACATTACATCAGCTTGTTGTGCTTTTTATCTCTACTTTTCAGTATTTTGATACTTTTGTCTTGCTCCATTGCATGAAGTTACAAAGAGCTCATTGTAATTCTGCACTCTCTCTAAACTGCTGCATAAATTCACCAAAATCTTCAATGTTCACTCTACTGGCATCTATTAAACATTACAAGACAAACGTGATGCATAATGCTGCTTAGATGTTGGGGATTAAGAAAAGGCAGATTGCAACTCAGTTGATATTTAATTAGAATTTTTTCTCCAACATATGTCACCAAATAAAGAAGTAACCATGTTTACACTGTAATCGAACTTGAGATCTTGATGTTCACTGGTACCACGTGCTTTGTTTTCAGTATGGAGAAGATCCTTCATCAAATTGTCTGCAACAAAATCAGTATCAATTTTCTTTACTTCAAGATGATTAGAAAGTTCTTTTACAATAAGCATCTTTAAAACTGTGACTGCTCTTTCTAAAATGTCTGGTTTACAAAACCTCTCTAACAGGGTTCTGATGAGCTTTCTTTTCTTCACCTTGTACTGAAAAAAGAAGAGTCACCCTATTTGTATAGTATACAGCAAAGAAATGTTTTAAGGGTTTGGCATGGAGTAGTTGATCTTGATGAGCCAGTTTAACTGCTTCAAATGGTTTTGTATATGGGAACTTATTTCTTCCCATTACAACTGCTGATATACAACACTTAAATGTTGAAAGAGTATTTATTGTCTTCCTTGTAAACAACACCGACATTCCCTGGCCATCAGTGATGAGAGAAAGAATATAGATAAAGTCCATATCCTGGATAACAAATTGTAACATTGTTGAAACCATCTCTACAAGATGGTGCATCATAAAAGACAGCAAGCAAACAAAATAAAAGGTAACTTATATTTCAACCTGAAGCCTTTAATCTTACTTTGAAACTGTTGTGTAACACATGAAGACCAAAGGAATCTGTGCTCAAAAGATGAACATGGTGATCTTTGGCAAAACTAGCACAAAATTTGTCATACAATTATAATTATCATTAGGGCCATCCATGGAGCTTTGAAGGTTTTAAACGTCCACATTTCTTAAAGAATCATCATATTTGTCCTGCAAATTGACATCTGCAGCATGACTGAAGAAACTCTGCTGTAGTATCTTATCCTGACAATGTTAACATCACAGAATCTTATTATAAAACTTTCTCCTGAAGGTGTTCAAATAAAACCATCTAGCTCATTCTCTACTTTCTTTTGGAGTAAAAATTTGTAGATCTAATCCATAACATATTAAGTACATGAATTCTGTCTCTTCACAAGTTGCTTATGTTTTGCTATTTCACTTTCTGGGAGCTGCTTTTACCAAATAAGTGAAATATCACCTCTTAATCTAAATTAACAACTACAGTCAGTTGTTGTTAAGACCCACCAAATCTCAGCTCTCAATGAATTGCTTTTTATTTTATAGGAAGTTATCTTTGATATTCTTGAAGTTGATGGTGCAAAATTAGTAAATAGCCATTTTGGGAAGCCATTTCTCTTCTTTCTTCATATTTTTACCTTTTCATGTGACTGTAAAGGGGGGAAGTGCCAATGTTGATATGTTTATCTCTTTCATACACAAGCTGCAAACTGCTTAATCAAGATTTTTCTCTCTTTTGATTCACTTTCTAAATTTGTCATCTATAACCTATATGTCTTAAAATTTGCAACTTTCAGGCACCTCAAAAGTAACTCAGAAATAAATCATGTTTTTAAACAATAATCCTACTTAAAGGACAGTGTTTACATACATGAATAACAACTTCTTAAACAGGCTTTAATAGAAATACTGATATTGTCACTGGAACTAACCACTGAAAGGTACAATTCAAAAACGAAATATAAGCCATAGTTGGTTTAAAGTTACTCCATGGCAAGTCCAGTTGGCTAGGCCTACATTAACAGTTCTTCAACAAGACCCAGCTTTAAGAACTATGACAAATCTAACCCTAATAGTGAAGGACAACTTAGCTCATGTCATAAGGAGAGGCATTTAATGAGCTATGAATCTCAAACATAGCTTGCTGAATACAACCAAAATTTTTTAAATGTTAACATTACACTATATTCAAAGGTTTCAAAAATAAAATACACTGAAAAACACACAGTGGAAATCACACAAATTGGTTTTCTTATCACATACTCCACCAGAAACTAGGCACTTTAAAAAGCCTCCTAAATTTTGCATAACTATATATAAGATAGAAACATAAGATCTGAATGTTGTTGTCACTGTTGAAAAGGAGGAGGAAACAGGAAATAAATTTTATCTCTCTGTAGGGGATACACAAATAAATAAAACTAATTTAACTACACAATACCTGGAATATCTGGTTAGCTTTATCATACTCTTCTTCTGTAAAATAGTGCATCCATAGCATATTTTTAGGAATAAAAAACTGTTCTTGGTTGGCATACTTTTCTGTCAATTGCACAACTAGTATAAAGAAACAAAGTGACAATCTTTACAGAACCAAGTCATACAGAATTAAGTGACAATTTATAAAAAACAAACAATTTATTTAGAAACAAGCATATGACAACACTTACAAAATCAAATAATCCAGAAACAATATTTACATAAAACTTCCAGAAATAAACGATATTTTTTACAAAATCCTCAAGAACCAAAATTTGACAATTTCTACAAAAAGCAAACTATTCCAAAACTTTAAATATTTAAGCCACACATTTTAGAACATTTAATACAAAAAAAAGCCTGTAATCCTTAAATTAACTTAAAAAGAGGCATCTGAAAATTTTCAATATGAGCTAGTCCTAATCAGACTTTGATAAACTGGTAAAACATTTTGTTCAACATCTTATTACTATTAACAGACAATATACATTTAGTGAAAATTCTTACGGTCAAACAAAAATGTAAGGGAAAAGAAAAAAACAGTTTTTTAAAACAAAAGCAGCAAATTCAATAAACAAAATATGTACCTGCATATCACATGCATTAATACACTATTATTTTTATTGATATTCCTTGGATTATTCCAAATACCAAACTGGTTCCAAAATTTTAATTACTGATAAATGATATTTTAGAGCCTGTAAACAAGTGAAAAAATCATCATAAATTTTTTGTTAGAAGATAGGAATAACAATTACACATTTTAAAATTAAAAAAGAAAAATATTCAGATCACATATTGACATACTGCTTTCATAAAACAAGTATGCATTCTGTCAATATTTGGTATACATCAATCACATATAGTCATACTATAAGAAACCAATAGTCATATATAATACCATAATGTAACAAAACAACAGTCATAAACTCTTATAATGTAAGAAAACAATAATCACACATTATGTCAGAGAAAGAAAAACAATCACACTTTGTATAATAACAAAAGTAATCAACAATCACACTACATGTAATAATGCAATGTTGTCTAAATTTTAAATAACGGTAACCCATAACCCAACAAAGTTTCCCTTGTGCACTCCATCCCCTTCACATTAAAATCGTTTCTGCAAGTGATAGCAGAAAAATGAACATTTTAAATTTTAAACCATTTTTAAATGAAAAAGTACTACTAAGAAGTAAGGTAAACACAAGAAAAATTTTGAGAGAGAAGCAATAGTTTTATTAGGCTATCGTCATCTCAATCACTTCTCTTTCTTCCATTGTTATTTTTGAACTCTCCTGCCAAAATACTGCTACCTGTACCCTACCAACCAGCATACCCTAAAGTTTGGAAAAAAACTGTGCTATATTATTACACAAATTATGTAATGATGTAAGAAAACAATCACACTGTAAAAATTTAAGGAAAAAATAATTACATATTATGTTATGATGTAATAAAACAACAATCATACATCATGACACTATCTAAAATATCAACAATAAAATAATAAAAATAACAACCACACTTTATGTAATAATTTATGGAAAAAAGTAATCATTTATCATGCCAATGTAATAAAACAACAATTATACATTGTCACAATGTAAAAATCAACACTCACACACATTTTACCTAGAAACAAATAAGTAATCTGAGAATTATGTTAAAACATTATGTAACTTAACCATTATTCATATCTGGTGAAGTAATGATGATCTACCTGAAACTTACTTTCATTTTCCAATTCTGGATGTTTCTTCATTACACCCAAGATTCCTCCAGAAGGAAATTTGTTTTTACTTTCGCTTAAATCTTTTCCTAATTCAGCTAAAAGTTCTTTGCTTCGATTACTATGAAGTAAACATCACAAAAACATTTTTATCCTTAAAAGAATTAACTGATGCAAAATTCCAATTATTTGTACTTGTTGATGTTCTCAAAATATGCAGGTAAATATTTTAATAATCCCTTAACAAAGTTAGTAAAACTTTAACACCCAGACTTTCAGTTAATAAGAGACCAAATTTGAAGGAAATTAGGTGTACTACAGAGGGGTGTCACATTTTCTGCTATTTGCAATTGAAAACCTATTAAAAATATTCCAATAAAGGGGTCAATCTTTAACTTTAAGAAAACACTTTGATGACAAATTAAATCAATTATCAATAATGCTTTGCCATGAAAATGTGAAATTTAAGGGGTTGTTTGGATAGTATCCTAGTTTAAGCTTAGCTTCCTTACAGTAGTAAGTTAGCTTCATTAAGGTTTCCTCAGCCACATCTACAAGTAGAATTCACAAACACCACAGAAAAATGGTTTTAAAGAGCTGAAGTATCACATATTGCACTGCAAAATGAGCAGCCACTACTGTTTTGTGTGGGAACTTGATAGAGGTGAGAGTTTTATTCTTCATAGCCTGGAAACTAGTACAAATTTGGCATGTTGATGGGTAATTCAAATTACAGACACTGGAAGGAGTTCAAATCTCTATTCATAATTTTAAAAAAAAAGAAATGATACTAAAAAACTGTGTCTAGGAATCAATCTACCAAAGACATTTCCTTCACTCATAGACCAAATGTTAAATTCAAACCAGATGGTAAAATACCATCAAGATTTCAAAGATAAAAATTATACCATAATGATAAACTTTTAAAACTAACCATTAATTAAAATGCAGTAAAAGCATATTTTACCAATGTTTTTATAGCCAATACTTTTCTTTTATTAAGACCGAGAAATTTTAACATATGCCAAAACCAAAGAATCTATTTGTGTTCTAAAATATTCTATTTCTAGCATAATTCATTTTGTAAATAAAGAAAATTCAACTGTGTTTTATATGCAAGGAAGAAAGGTTCAGAAGCACTTGAACTTAATTAATTTTAAGCTTATTTTTGGTATTAAGGTACTATCAAGTTCTTCTTACCACAAAAAAAACAGTATGTCACTGACCTATTAATATATGCATTAGCTAGGAAATTATCAAATGAAACAAGCTTCAGTACAGATAGTGGGAGCACAGGCCTCATATTCTTTATGGTTTCAACATCTCCAGCTCGTGCTAATCGGTTTAGAAGAAATTTCAGGACTTGTGGTTTTGGAAACATCTGCTGCCTGAAAAGTTCTTGTGATACATTGGTTGCCTCTGAAAATAAACCTAATACTGAAGTGTTCTACCTTTTATTACATCAAAAAACACAAAACAAAACAATTATAAGCTTTAGAAAGTTTAACAAATATAAATAAAAGGAAACATTAATTATTATTCTGGAAAACAATAAATCACAATATTAACAAATATCACTTACTCCTATAATGGTACAGAATTATAAACAAGTAAAAATACCATGCATATAGAAGAGATATTATAAACCTAGACTTCACATTAATACTTTATCTGAACAAAAACAATTTATATTAAATACGGTATATTCAACATACTGCAAAAACAAGCTAAAATAACATATAAACTGAACTTTAACCATTTATTCCTCTACTGTATTACATAACACATTTATACTTTCAAATTATTTTGAAATTAAGTATACGAGTACCTAGTAATCGATCTTTACGAAGTAATGCTTCTATAAGTACTGTACTCATCATCAGATTAAGTTTCTCTCCACGATCTTCCATGCTGTAAGAAAAAATATCAAATTTAAGTAAGAAAATATTAAAATTATATTTAAAGATTATAATAATATTTGTGCAGAATACTGACTTCTAACATATGAATCATGATGTTTGTACAAATGTTTAATCATAGCTTTAGTTGCAGCAATATCAATTTAGAAATACTTTGGTTTATCAAATTTGCAGGCAAAAGTGTAATTTTCATTCCTAAGTGTTTCAGCTGTAATACAACTTGAAGCATCAGTCAGTAAAATTAAACAAATTTATTTTAAACCAACTGATGAGTCTTCTAAAGTGATTTACACAGAAATTCCAATATTTGATTTCAATTAGTAATTAATTATAGGCCACTAAACAGCACATACCATAAAAATAATTTTAAACAAACAAATCCTGACTATTACACTACCATTATCATAAAATGTAATACAGAGACATGATAAAAATACCTTCTTTTATACTCTAAGGCCTTATCTACATCTTCTGCCTTAATATAGTCCATAAAACTAATTTTTCCATTATGAGATTTCTCAGATTGCAGCTCAGGAATCACAAATGGGACTTCTTCTCCATTTTTTTGTAGGAATTCAGCTAAAAATCTAAGAGTTTTAGCACGAGGCTGAACATTTTCATCTTGCATTGAAGTCCACACAGCAAGGGCTTTCTTAACATCATTGAGTTTTGCTATTAAAAAAAAAACAGGTAATTTTATGTATTATTTCTTGGCATTTGTGTATAATGTTAAAATAATTATTATTATTATTTATTATTTTAATTTTATGTATTAAATGTAGTTTGAAATAACTTACAAATACAATGAATAAACACCATAGCAGGACCATTAGTGGAATTTGGAAATTAATTGTTGGGCTCACTAATATAAACTACACTCAATCAATTATTGTTATGTGACTAATCTTCCTATTTTCTGTTAGTTTGATCTTCTCCAATATGATGAATATCTTCAGTGTTTCCATTTACAAACTTTTCACATAAAATTGATTTTTAACCTGAAGTTTTAGTGCAAATGTTTACAAGATAATATAAACATTTTCTGCTTGATAAATCTCTAAGCTCGATATGAGCCCATGATCACCACTTTGTTTATTTTAAAAACATGAATTGATTCACACAATGATATAGTGCAAGTCAAAATGATCAGATAATAAACAAAAGTCACTGACACTAATAATTGTAATAATGATTTTAGTTAAACCACAACATGACTGCCTTTAGAAATAATTAACTATTCACTTAGTCTATTTATTGTTGAACTCTGCCTGAATACATAAAAAAATATTCAATAAGGATTTGTGCCATCAGAACATTTAGCTGTCAGCTATTATATTTATTATGTTACATATTTAACTTGTACTTATGTAAGCTATACTAAAAGCCACATTTATTTTCTCCCTTCAGAGGCTAAAATAAATTTTTAGTAGTTTTAAAGATGCATTTTAAAGAAAAAATCAAACTATTATAATGATACTCATAAAACCACTGTAATTCATCTGGCTTTGTACACTATTTTCAGTCTGAAACATTAAAATACATATTAAAAATAAATGTCAAAGGCTTAGTAGTTGAAACTCTCCAAACATTTTAGAATATATACACAAGCTGATAAAATCCACATACTGTTGTCAGCATAAATGTTTTAACTTATTCTAGTGCAGCATGATTACTGATGTTAAATTTCCTAATAAACACTGTAAGATGTATAATCCAATACAATAAGACATTCTGTTCTTGGAGAAGAAGTCACGTTGACTATATCTTTAAATATGCTTTTTGCTTTTAAAGGTATTGTGTTGCAATGTCACATAAACAGTCCACTGACATCAACAGTGATTTACTGCTTTATTTTCAGCAACTTTCTATTTCAACCCAGACAGTAAAATACATATAGAAAATAAATGTAAAATGATTAAGATTAGAAATTCTCAAGAGAAGCATTATGAAATCATAAAAAACAGGACAAAACTGCTCTTTTTAATTCTAGTTTACCACTTTTCATTTTACCTTGGTTGTTTGCCTGTTGGCTGAAAAATAAAATGTACTGTTAAGGCAGAGGTAATAACATATGAAATATAAAGCTTCAGTGTAAAAGAAAGCTTCATATTTACTTAGGTGGTTTTTAGTTATTACAAAAATGAAAGTTGAGATTTTGAGACAATGAGAATTATTTTTAACCTTTACATAAAAATCACTTTGCTCTTTGAATAGTGTGTGTGTGTGTATAAAATCAATTTATGGACAAATTATTAGAAAAAAAATACTTCGTTAAATGTTTTTTTTAAAAAGGCGTAATGTGTAGAAAGTCTGCCAAATTTCATGTAAGTACACACACTGCATTAAAAGTTATAATATCAAGACTATATACAAGTAAAAATTCATGTATTGAAAGAGTTGAAAACAGATTAGTCAACAGACTTCATCATTTCCAAATAAACTGCAAAGTTCTCCTTCCACCCAATTAAAAGGAAATATCAAATTTAAGTACCTTGGATCATGCTTTCTAATGGATATAAACATGTACTTAAGAGAATTACATATGAGTGGAAAAGAAGTTTCAAAAAAATAAAAATATAATGATATATCAGCAAATTAAAATGGTAAGAGATTATTATTTTACATTCTAGTCTGAATTCCTAATTTATAAACCACTATAGACATCATATGGTAGGAACAATAAAATATAAATTGAGCAATAAGATAAGAAAATATGCCATATAAATACCTAAAGAGTATAATTGGCATTTTTAAAAATATTTTCTTTTTAATAAAGAAATTAAAACAAAATTTGAATTATATACTACATTATGATACCAAACGTATTGACATACAATACTAATAAGGTTGTTTAACCTTTTCACAGTGAGCTTGGTATAATATACCGTAAAGTCCGGCATATTAGACCCCTCGGCATATAAGACCCTCCCTTAAATTATAAAGTAAAAACTAGGATTTAGCATATCCTTACCGTATAAGACCCCTCATTTAAAATGTACGTACTTGAAGATGAAAAAATCTATTGGTAGTTGTTTATTCGAAAGAAAAATATTTGGCATATAAATATAATAAAATACATTAAAAGTAATAAAAAGACTAGCTCGGTAACAAAATATATTTGTCAAAATAACAAAAAGTTTAAAATTAAAAATTTCATTCATCAAGTCCAGCAAAATCATCTTCCTCTGAGTCTAATTCATTTACGAGCTCTTCATCTACTTCGGCTAAAAAGTCATCATATGGGCCCTCGTCATCAGATGGTGTAACATTAATTTCATAGTCTTCATCATTTTCCCAAATGAGAGTGTCCTCGGTGCCATCCATAGCAATCGAAATACAGCATTTCTTGAAAGGATATTTAATCATTGAAGGTTCTAAATTATTCCATGCCTTTTCAACAAATTCGCAAAGAGTATCAAGTGAAGGAGGACGCATATTTCTGGCTTTTGTAAATGATTTTTCCGCACTGGTAAACCATTCATTCCACGGCTTACACATATGATCTTTAAAGGGCTTATTTAAACACACGTCTAGAGGTTGCAAAACAGACGTCAATCCTCCAGGAATAATAGCTAAGTCAGTTCTATTTGTCACCAATCTTTTCTTAATGCCAGTATCATATCGTATCATATTTGAAACAATTTCTTCCAAAATAGGCCAATGCGCTATGCCGCTTCTCATTGCGCATTTTCTGCGGGGTAACTATTTTAAAATATCTTCTTTTTTCTTCCAATCTCTTACCATTTTGGTAGCAATATCGAATTTTCTTGCCATAGCATGAATCGTATTTTCCTTAGAAAATTCGATCACTTTTAACTTAAAAGCTGCTTCATAGGATTTTCTTTCAGACGAGAACATTTTTAAGGGTAATTGGCCAAGTTAGAATCATAGAAATGAATTTTTGCTTTCACTCACTTTCTCGTAATGCTTCAAAAACTGTCACAGAATTGGCAGATTGAAAATCATTATGAAATGCACACTCTTTGCGCAAGGCACACGTCATAATATCCCGTGACTTTAGAATTGACGTATAGCGCTGTTGTAAAGAACTGTTGTATAGCGCCAAATTCCTAATAAAAATATATACTTTTACACAATACCCTTTTTTAAACAAATTAAATAATTTTATGCTACATTTTAATTTAATTTAGATTTTTTTTATTGAGTTATGATTTTCTTCCTCGGCGTGTAAGACCCCCTCAAGTTTGGGGCTAAATTTTGGTTATTGAAAAGGGGTCTTATATGCCGGACTTTACAGTACATAAGTTTGTCTACATGTTTGCTCTTGTTAAGTATTTGCACTAAAATTTTGATACAGCATGTGTATCTTTACAAAATTTAGTAACTTTCAGTAAAGATTACTTGAAAAAAATAAAATTTGTAAAGAAATATTTTTAATAAAGATTTGTGAAAAAGTTTTCCATTACTAGTCTAAGTGCAAAGTGATTTCATATTATGATTAGAAAAACATTCTTCTTTCCAAAAATGTCAGATATTATTTTTGTAACCTCTGAAACACCCAAAATACATTTCAAACAGTGCTGCATTCAACATACCATGTGACCCCCTAAAATCTATATTTAAATGTGTTAGTTTAATATTTACTTTTAAATAAGGAAATTAACTCATACATAATATTAATGTTTGACTTATAAATCTACAACTGTATTCCAAATTTACTGATATAAATTCACAAAACAGTTCAAACTTGAAAATAACTCGAGATCATCACGTGAACCCTTTGATCTGTCCATTGACAGAAGGGTTAACACAAAAATACTAATTATAGCATTGAGTAATAAGCTGAGTAGTAGTTATAAATTAACATAATGAATAAATATCACAGTGACTAGTTAGCTAACAAGTAGGTACAAGTTAACATAAAAATACGTCACTGAATCTTAAGCCAATTAGTAGGTACAGGTTAACAAAAAAGTTAAATATAACAGTGATTAATACAACGAAATGCTTATAAATGTTGGTTCCACACACCCATGGATATCATTAATACATATTACATATAAAACTAAAATAATAACTACAACAGCACTGTATATACACTATAGTACACACTGAAAGTTCATTTTTATCTTACCGTAGCCACACAAAAGGTAGTAATACATCTGGTCCCTGTCAATGTCAAACAAGTCACGTGTGATGTTCACTAGATCTTCTAACTCAGTAATCTGTCAAGAACCAAAACAAAAACTCAACCTTGTACAAATTTTAACACGCACTATATCGGACATCATCAACAGCCATGATAGATGAGGTCTATAATATTTAAATGATTCACAAATGACCTTCAGATGTATAACCTAATGATTTCATGTTAAAACATTACTAAAATAAGTATGCATGATTCTCTAATGATTACCATAAATTTAAATAAATATTTTATGCAAATACCACCTCAGTTAACTAAAGTAATAATTGTTAACATAACTAAGATACAAACAACTAGTTTTAACATGCCAAACTTGTCAGTCTCAAGGGATGAAATAAAATTGTTTTCTCTGTCTTGTACATTCAGATTCAAAACAGTTCCAGAACATTCAATATTCCTTTGATGATTGTAGGATTCAAAGAGTATGTTTTCAAAATTAACTTCCAAATATGGTTGAGTTCAAATTCCCTCTTCATATTATACATCTGTTCTCTATTTTTAAAATTTTCTATCAATTTTATTGCATTACATTGATATACAACTTTGGTTAAGCAATGATATTTGATTGATCGAACATATCCAGAATATAAAACTGAAAATACAAGTTGCTAAAATATAATCTAACACAACAAATAAGCAGGGTAAAAATTATCTAATTAATAATGCATTTAGGATTCCATCTACCAGAACTTTGGTAAATAAGATTTTTATTTTAAGGAACACCATCAACTTTTTTTTACCTTTATTTGTTAACTTGGAAACAAATTTTCTATAGTATATTTAAATTCACTAAGATGAGAGTCTTTAGAGTAAATATGAGACATTGGGTTACTGTTACAACTGGTCTAACTTTTGTAAACCCTCTTCATACAGTTTGGAAAAACACAAAGTTTGAGAAAAAACAACATTAAAAATGATAAGGATTCATTTCTCTTTTCTATTAGAACTTTTTACTTTCTTGATTCCAACTTTGAGTTGTATAGACCAGATTTCAGTTTGGCTTTAGCATTATATTTACCCAAAACCAGCCACATGTGAATTTGATCAATCAAAATCATTTCAAAACAAAATTCTTCCATCAGTAGAATGCATGAGAACTGATATCAGTATTTAAAAATGGAAAAAAATACGTTCATTAAAGAAATGGGATTTGAACTCAACTCTATTTAGCAGTAGTTTTTCAACTTAATACATACACTTTATTACTATCAATAATCATTGATCTCTTTAGACAGTTTTGAGCTTGAACATACGAGACACTGAGAACAGTTTTACTACATATTTTGAGAATGACATCCTTGGTCTATCAAAACTAGTTGGGTTTTAAGTTTTGTTAATTTTTAATCATTAGTACATTATTGTGCTGATGTGGTACTGATGTTTTTTGGTATGAGCTATCACTTATATTTACTGAATAAAAGCTCTGGTTAAAATAGTATCATTAAAAAGAATCAGAAACAAGAAAACTACTAGAAAAATGGCAGTCATTGAATCATGCCAAACATACTCCACCAAATCATATTCTTACAAATAACAATTTGAAGACATACACAAGTGTACAAAATCTGTAAGAAATTAACGTTTAATTAAATCAGCCTGCATTTGTTGTCTTGAAATTTTTAGAGATTCTATAATTATTTCTCTAAACTGAATTTGAAAATTATATCAATTTTTCCCCACCTAACACACATTTTCACACAGTATCATATGTACTTTTAAGAAAGTGGATCATTTTAATTGAAATAAAGTTACATTTTTATATGCTTAAAATACTGACAACCACTGGCTATACGTTTCTCCAGACAATCATGACATGAGAGTTTTATAGATCATTCTAGAACATGCAAGAAACACCTCTCTAGTATATGAACAGTTAACAGGCCACAAGATGTGTCATTTCTGGATAGTACTTATTTGCATATGCACCTCAACATTATTTCTTTCTTTTCTGTATAATTTATTATTGGGTATGGCAACAAGAAGTTATGTACATGATCCAAACATATTTGTGGTGAAGAAACAAAGGGAAAATATTGCAGACTTTGTCAAAACAACATGAGTATTTTGGAATACAAAGTGGGGATTAAGACAATGGGCTCTGCACAAAATGTATAAATAATAGACTGAAAGTAAGAAAAAGTCTATGCCTTTTGGAATTCCAATGGTCTGGAGTTAGCATAAAAACCAAAACTGCTATTTTTGCTCACATAATATGCAAGGCTAGAACACTCAAAATAAAGATGAAATTTCTTATCTGGACTTTCATCCTGCTATAACACCTGTTGCTCATGGACCTGATGTACTTATATTTACTCTAAACTCTTGATACATTTTCATCCGATTCTGAATATGATGTCAATAGAAATAATGATTGGGACTGTTTGATTGTTTAACCTGAAATGTCTAGAGGTTTCATCATCACATCAGAGAAATGGAAAGAAGGTATCAGGTAAGGTGGAACATCAGCATGAAAACTAATTTTTGATGGTCATTGAAAGATGCTCCAGACAAAATAAATAGAAGACCACAATATGCATCCTTGAGACTAAAAAATATAATTTCACAAAAATATCAGGATAATTGAGGATACATATTCATTTAACATCACTATTTTTCACATTCCTTCAGTATGTGTTTTTGTAAACAAATGTAATGATAAATTTTCTATTCTGGTAAATAAAATAATAATTTGATATAAGTTCTAAATTCTTCCCAATTTGTAAAAAATCTTTATGTTAGAAAAAAAATCAATATTTTCAAAATCTGCATGACTGAATTATGGAAAACTCCACAATTAGAATCTAAACTTTTACGAAGTTTAAAGCTGCAGGACTGTGTTATTAAAATTAATCTTACAGAACATTATCCAATGTTAATATACCAAAATAATTTAACTTTTCTTTAGTGTTAATATTTAGTTTGGCCACCTTTGGCATCAATAAAACCTTAACATTTTTATTTTCTTAAATTTTCTGGTATAATTTGATTCCACTTTTCTTGAAGTTGTATCCAAATGCTTTCTTTGATACAATTGGTATTTTTGTCAAGTAGGGGTACAACAAATTTCAGATTTGAATTTAGGTTTAAGTTCAGGAGTTTGTGGTGAACATTTGCTAGAGACATCCTCATCTTTCTTTCTTTGGCAAATAAGTTGGAAATTTCTTGAAAGCATGTTCTTAAAATAAGAAATTCTGCCCAATCAGTTTTCTGGTCTAATATATCATGGTATTTACACTGAAACATGAGAATTTTTTTAAAACTTTATCTGTACCTGTCTTGTTAATGTCACCAAAACGACTTTTCACAATTTTCTTGATGTTTTTCAGGGAACTGATTTTTATATATCAAACATATTTCATTATGCTTTTAAGCTCTCTTTGTATCTGTCTACAATGCATGAGATCCCAAAGTGTTTTGCATGTTTTTCTTAAATCCAACTAACTTTACATAAAAACTTAACGTGGATGAATAATGTTACGTTTCTCTCTTTTGCTCTCTTTGGCATTTTAATCATAGCATCACATTACATTATGTATTATTTATGTTTTATACTGCGTAATTGATAGGTTTCAACATTTTTAAGTATATAACATACCTTGTACTAGTTTTCAAGGTTTAAATTATTGTTTGGTGCACAAATATTTTGCCAAAGGGCTGTGTATCTCTGCCAGAGACACTGCAATATGCCACAAGAACATAAGTGATTTGTAGCAAGACAAAGGATAAATTGTAAAAGACAAGGAAAATACAACATTAATAAATGATTACCTTAAAAATCATTTGATATTCATTCAGGAATTCCTGAAGGTTAGGCAAATGAAATATGAAAACTATAAGATGAAGAAAAGTATTTTTATATGTAAAATGAAAATCATCTCACATTAAACTTGAGTGCATGTAACCACTACACTACAGATAACATTTTATTACAAAGTAGTAATTAAAATAATGTCATTCTCTTACTGACAAGTAACTTGTACAAAATACTTAAAGACTTTCACAAAATCTTAACAGGTTTTGAGAAAAATGCTCAAAGTTATTATATGTTTGTTGCATAAATATCCTTTCCTAATCAAGCTTATGTGAAATATGTCAATTTGTATCAAAATAGTTAAGCTATTACCTTACAAATAAAATACCAATCCTCATTGTTTAGGAAATGGCAACAATACATCAATACCATATACAGTAAAATATGATAAAATAAAGGTATAGTTACATGCAATAAAGAAAGGCTGAACACAATATAACAATACTGGTGGTAAAATAACTGACCACACTATACAGGAAGGAACCTCTTAAAAACGTACAAGTAAATACAGACAAGTGGTCACATCACATTGTATAATAGGTTGTACAGGTACATGTAGTAAATGAAAAGCAACTGCAATAACACATAGAAGCATACTATAAATGTATGGTTACATGCAGTAAAAGATAGATGGATATAATTCATACGAGTAAGTTTTGAAGACAGTTACAAATAATAAAAAGTGATAAGAACACTGCACAGCAGCAAATTATAAAGGTTACCACAACAATGTAAACTACAGTTAATTGAATATCCTCTCATTAATAAAAATTACCATATTTTGTTGAAGGTATCTCTCACAGAAGGCTTCCAGTCTCCTATTTCGAGCTCTTAGGCCTGGGGTCTAGAAAAAAGTGGTTAGAGAATCTTTTTAACACAAACTTTATGTAAAAGATAAACATGTATCTTTATTTTATATACAAGTATCTGATTTACAAATACTATTACTAAACATAAATTTAATTCAAGTTAAACAATAACAAACAAAATACTGTCATTTTATACAGCATGAAATGAAAACAAAACAATGTTTTAGTAACACTAATAATGCACAAGACAAAAACAAAAATGTTTAAATATGGTGATAATTTTAAATACAAAAAACTGTGTGCAATTAATGCAGGTTTAAGAATAGTGAGAGATAATACAAAAGTAATATTATTTTATATTTAAAATATGGAATTGGCCTAAAATAAATATGCAGATACGAGAATGTGAGTGCACAACTGTACTGTTATTTTTGGCTGGCTCTGTACAATTCCATCATTGTATATTCATAAAGAAGTACCTCAAGTATTTTCTTGGCTTGTTTAACTCGTCCACACTCAATAAAACAACATGCTAAATCGTACAGTGTATTCATCTCCCCATGAACCTCTGAGCTCAGGTCCATAACTACAAGTAAAGAAACAAAAAAATAATAATAATAAAGACTGAAACACTGTAAACACTTGTACTATCAAAGTCTTTCAGTTTAATATTATATTAAGCAAATATAACATACATTCTAGTTCATGAACCCACGTTCCACTAAATCAAAATCAAGAGTACACTGGAAATTTCAAGAAACATTTTAAAAGATTGTTGTCATACTGAAAACATCACTGAGGATGAATTGTGTTATTTCTACATTGAGCAAGTTATTGCTAAAATTCTATAACATTTTTCAGGGATGTACACATTAAACATATGTAAATAAAGTATGTTCAACTTGAAACACCATGACTGGGTCATGCGCACTTTGATAATAGCATCATAAGTCATATTTCAAAAATTTGTAGTTCATCAGTAATGTAACCGTACTACAAATGCTCTTATCCTTTATTCACATAAACAACAGAAAGAACTGTGATAATAGTCATTTATCTAGCCTGTATCAGTGTAGCTATTATTCAGTTGCTTTTTAATGAGGCTTGTCAACATAATAAAGTTTTAGTCTCAGTTTGGATTTATTAAGAATTGATGTCAATAGCCTTGTAGTTGGTCAGAAGTGAAATGACTGTATTAGAAAGACTTAGTCCATAAAGTATATGTCAACTTACAGAAATTTGTGTTCAAAATGGCAAATGCACCAATAAGTTCTCAACGTATTGTTTTCAAGTTGACAAATACATTAAAAAAATTGTACATACCTTACTATCTTATAGTTAATTTCCTACATTTTGATTTAAAGTTTAAGATCAGTTGAGATCATTTATTGAGTTGAGCCTTTATTTTACTTTGACCTACCCAAAGTCACATACAGAATTTGACCAACTGGATACTTTGTTTGACTGATCCAGAGTTGAGACCCCCCCCCATTGCTGCTCTTCTTTTGCCAACACAATCTTTTATTATCTAAATACAATTTATTATATTCAAATGATATTGTACCACACAGTGTAATGATCCTACTATTAGCTAATTAATTACCTATCTCATAGTGCAAAAGTGCATTATTTTTGCTTTGATTTCATGTCATCTCACTTTGGCTTCATCTGCAAGAAATAACTGCACCTGCTCTTTCTGCACATATGATCAGCAAACCTCATTTTTATGGATATGAAATAAATACAAAATACTTTTCTCCTTGAATCAGCACAATTAAAACAATTGTTCTTGTCCTCATAATAGCTTTCATAATTGTCTTAAGTACACTAATCTTTGATCAAGAATATCTTATATCCCAACTATGGTGGTTAAGATAAACAAAAATATTAATACTTTGAAATAAAGAAACTTGTTACGAAAAACAACAGATTCTGATTAACAAGAAAATCCAAACTTCAGACTGTAATTATTTAGGGGTAACATTACAGACATCAAGAATGTAACCAGAAGAAATGTAAACAACCAAAACAACAAATAAACATATTTCTATCAAACACTCCAATGTCAATTTCGAATACTACAACATTACTCCATTAGTTGCCTTCATTATAATGAAATGCATCTCAAAAGGAGAAATGAACTAAATAGAGATGTGTAAAAACTTGTCATTTTTTATTTATTACATGGTTATCAAAAGAACTGAATATTAAAATGCTATGACAACACAGACCAACTAATATATATAACTTACATGACAGATAGAATAAAACACATCTTTTGAGTTAGTCTACATACATAATACACATTTCACCACTTATATTCATATAAATAATCTGTTATTTTAGATCCAATATGTAAACTCCAGTTAGTTCAAATGAAATGTATTCAAAAATGTAAATAAGAAAATATATTATATGACAATGTTTAAGTATTGATTACTTGTTTGTGAATAAACTATCCATCACCAACACAAAATTGAAACAATACAAAATCCCAAACCCTATTCAAAAAGGATCAAACCTTTCTGTAAACTCTCTGAATCTTCAAGTTGAATTAACTTTCTGAAAAGTTCACCCTTCCATGGTGTTTGTTGAAATCTTTTTGCTATTTCCTTAAATTCTTCAACAGCTGCAGACAAGTTGTCACTGAGTTAATAAGAAAAAAACAAAAAACAAGAGTACATATATGACAGAACATATTTCTCTATCCCCACTCTATGAAAATAAGAAAAAGTATATAATGATATGACATGACATTTTTAATGAAAACAAAGTACGCAATTTTTTAACTATAGAATTTGGATGCAAAAAAAGAAAACTAGGAATTTTTTAACAAAATTATTTAAAATTAAATATTATTCAAATTTCAACACAAAGCAACTTGAAGGTTATTTACACAAAATTTAGCTCGGTACATAATGATTCAAAGCTACATAATGATCTACCAGTACTGGGCCCACTATTGAACATCTACTTTTAACATACAATCCTTCCAGTTCATTATTCACCCACTGGAAAAGCAAATGAGGTGAACTTCAACAGCTTCTTTATTATTAGACATGGAATTATTGGAAACACTGCAATAACAAACAAAACTATTATAAGTGGTGGTGATCTGAACTTGTAACCTCAAAGTCATTAAAAATTAACCAAACGACCTCTAACTATATCACATCTTGGCCAAATATACGTATGACTTTTAAGAAAAATTACTGAAACAGATACAGATGTAAGAAAAAGTCACATCTAAAAATATAGGTATTATAATTATAACAATTAATCAAAAAATTCCCAGATATGCAAAGGTTAAAACACAGAAAAAATGCATAATGTTTTTTTTAAAAAATAAGCACACAGACATGTGAATTAAAATGAAAACTACCATGAGTGTAAAAACTTACTTATCGATGTGAACTTTCATTAATGGACCTAAGACCATGTTGGTTGGTGTTGTGAATCCACACTCAATGACAACAGTATGGAACAACTCGCGGGTACGTTCCACACTGCCTGTATTGGCAACTGCAGTTAATAACCGCCAAACATTCCTCTGGAGAAAATCTTTACTTTCTTTCACTCCAAAGTTTGAGTAATGGTTTTTGATAATCTCCAGTGCCTCTATTATAGAAAAAGAATAACATATAATTCAACTACTTCATCATTACTTTCTTTCACTTCACACTTATAATAACAGTTTTTGACCATCTCCAGTGCATTTATCATAAACCATAATAGTGGTTCATAACAAGCATTACAAGGAATTGCACAAAACCCAAATAAAACATTCTAATTAAAATCTCCTTAAATAGTAAAGATTAAGTTCAAACAACACTTCAAACATTTATTTCTAAGACTGTACACAAAAAGGCATGTTGTTAGACTTAAAAAGAAAATCCAATTTTTCTCAAAATGATCCACTGGTAATTTTTATTATTCTCTTGCCAACCTACCACCAAATGGTTTGGTAAATTGTACTCAAACATTTTGTAGAATATTAAACAAGGTACTGCAAGGATCACAATAACAAAATGTCAACGTGTTTCTTCTTTTACATAAGCTAAAAAATATCATAAGTATAAACATTTTGTTTCTTTAACAGGATAAAACAGGAATTAAAAGATATTAACAGATGAACATTAACAACTAAGATGAAGATGTTCAATGATTTGTACACCATACAGTCAGTGACTTTAGGGAGCCAACCCCAATATTGTGCAAGAAGTAGAGGAGTTTAAAAACAAAACAAAACACTACACACAATACTAAATTTTATCAAACATTCATTGATTAATTATTTTAAAAGACACCAAGGTTTATTTAAAGCATTACTTTAAATGTAAATATTTTATTTGAAAAAGCTTCTTTCCTACTTTTAAAATTTCATACACAAATAGTGGGGGTCATGTCTTAGTTTAGGCATATGTTTGCCCACTGCTAAGAATAATATCATGGTTAGGGGTCTGCTGACGTCACAGTGCAATGATGAGTGCTATTTATAGTGAGTGCATGTGGATCCAGAATGTACAGGCAAACAAACCAGCTCTTTAGTTTACAGAATAGCACACGCAGGGTCATTTTTTGAGAATAAAATTGTTGAAAGAGGATGTTCCAGGAACCAAGTATTGTTATGAAGATATAGATCAACGTTCAAAAACTCTGCTGAAAAGAGGGTTGCAATTTTGTCGGCTCCCAGTCACATGAAATCGCGTGATTCTGTTAGAAGGATAAGGCAGCTTTATCAATATTTTTTTTATTCACACAAGTTACTTTCAATTTTCTATCATCCTATGTAACATTAAAAACATATACCCAATGGAAAGAAACTAGTCTGTTTTCATTGTGATTATATACCCATATATATGAAATCAACTCAGAGCAAGTAATATTTAATCTGCAGACTTGTTACACAGGTATAATTAACTTAATTGTACAAAATTATAATTGCTCACATTCGTAGCAGTTTCACAATAGAATTTCCATTCTTTTGGCCCAAACTCACTGTTAATTTCTAACTTATTTCATATACTAGTGCATTGTATATTCAAAACCCATTTCTTCTGGCCTTTTATCAATGAGGAAAATCTTATTCCTCATCGTGTACAACCCACTATATTGGGTAGGAATTAAAAAGATGAGTGTAGATAAACTAACGTACTTTTATTGTTCAGTGTTTTATGATACCAAATTAAATGATATCTAAAGCACAACTCACCTGGAAAGAAACATGCCTATAATTTCTAAATTACTTTCAATTGAATAGAATCAGAAGCAGCCAAGAAAGACACAGAGATAGATATAACAGATATAAATGAAATTCTTTGTAGCTCTACAAGTATTGTGACTGGGAATGTTTGCCCAGTTTTTCTGGTTTGTATTTGCATATGCACACTAGTGTATTACACCATGATAAACAGCACAAATCCACAACACTGATAAGGCCTATAATAAATAGAGAACTTAGTTACATAAAAACCATAAATGCTCACTATACTCTTAAGTTAATCTATACCTGGAGCTTAACATTTTACATGAACTAATGCAAACAGTTAATTGATAACTACAGTAATCATCAAAAGCCATATCAACTAGCTATGTTTATCATCATAATGAATAAAGTTAGCTATCACGTGAAGTTTACCTTTACCCATACTCAAATATAAAAAATCCAACAAAAAAGATAACTACAAATTTAAAAACCTGCAAATATGGATCATAAAAAAATGTAAGGTAACAAGGATGGAGATACTGTATTTTGACTCCACCAAGGATAATCCCAGGTGACAACAGGAAGTCAAAAGAGAGACTTGTAGTTTGAGTAAATAAAGTGTACAGCATCTCCAGCCTTATTAATTTACCTTTTTCTGCAATCCATATTTACAAGTTCTGAATTTTATTTTCTTATAGTAAAAACCAACATCTAATTCAACTAGTTCATCTTTACTTTCTTTCATCCCACACTTGAAACAATTGTTTCTGATAATTTCCAGCACCTTTATTGACAAATAACACAGAATTCAACTATTTCATAATGTGATAATAACTTTCCTATATACATGACATGCCTCTACTATTTACAAGACATTTTACTCATTTTCTATTTTTCAATTATGTAAGATAGAAAGTAAATTTAAAACTAAACTAGGTTTTAAAAGCCACATTCAATATCAAAATACCTACTATCTGATACAGACCTTCAAATATCTGCTGAAATAACATCACATTATTTACTGTTATTAACATACAAACACTTGATAAACAATATTTTGATTTAACAATTAATAATCAAACATTTCACACAAAATATATGGTCTTTTCAATTCATATGCATGCAAGAAACCCAGGTACCATTAAAACCTCAAAATCTGAACATCAACTAACCTTGATAACGGTTCCTTTCTGTAAGCAATGTTGCAAGATTCAAAATCTTATGTGAATCAATTGCAAAATTTTTGTCTGTCTCATCTCTAGTTAAAAAAAAAATCCCATTAACTTCTTAATATCTAGTAAAAAAAATCAAATAATCCAACTATAGAGAAAAAAAGACTTCTTATCTTTACATCTGTGATAAAAAAAAACTTCTCACCTCTGGAAATGTGTATGTCAGTGTGTTTTATCAACTACTGTATTAGATCTAAATGTTTAAGCATATGTATCTGCAGATTACTGTAGTACTGGGTGTGTAGGTGTACTTACAGACAAGTGTAGTAGCTCGAACTATGTGTACGTGTTCAAAGACTACTGAAATTTCTCTAAAATTATTACATCAGTGGTGCACAAACTTTTTGAGTCTGGGGCCACAAACAGACTTCTTGTGACCATTTGGGGGCCACAAAAAATGAAGATTAAAATCGTCCCACAGTTGTTTCACACAAGATGGACATCACATTAAAGAACACACAAATAACGATTACATCAAAGAGTTTGCACATTACTCTAAGAAATGTTATGACACATCAACTGTCACAAAGTCAGTGCGACGGATGGTGCTACATGTCATCTACGAACTTAGAAATGTCCGACTTGATGTTTGACATTTAAAAACACAAGACTACATCCAGATTATCATCAGTCAGCTGATTGTGAGTGTTGTTTTTGTTCAGTTTCATATGTAAGAAAGCCTGTTCGCAGCAGTACGTGGTGCCAAACATGCTGGTGTGAATGAGTGCGTTCTTTTTCAGATTAGCAAATGTATCAAGCAATGTTTTATACAAGTCAAGCAAACTCTTTTCTCGGTAAATAGCATGCAGTTCATCAGATGCCTGGAGATCAGTAAGTTTAAGCTGATATTCTGCTGACAAGTTATCCACTGACACACAGAACAGATCAGCAAAAGGTTTCATCAACAATCTGCATTGGTTAAAATCACAAAACCATGGGTTTAAGGATTCAATCAAGGTATCTAGCTTCCCAACATAAACCTGTGTGTCAATGTCCTGATTCTTCTGTAGTTGTGACTGAAAAGTGGGAAAGTGCACGAAGTTGCCTGATGCTGCTTGCTGCCAGAATTGCAACTTTGTCCTGAAAGCTGAGACGTGATTTGCAAGCTGACAGACAACCTGATTTTTGCCTTGCAATTTCAAATTCAGATCATTCAAGTTTTGTGTCATGTCAACCAGAAAATCCAATTCAGCTTGCCATGCTGGATCAGTCATGGAAATCACTTCTGTGTCTTTGTTCTTGCTTCTGTGGAATTCTATCCCTTCATGAATCAACTCCCAGAATCTTCTGAGCATCTTCCCTCGACTCAACCAGCGTACTTCACAGTGATACACAAGGTCACCATAGTCTGAATCAATTTTTTCAAGAAGACGTTAAAACTGACAGTGATTGAGTCCTCATGATTTGATGAAATTAATGGTTTTTGTCACTAATGCTATCAGTGAATAAAAACCAAGTTCTTTACTGCACAGGTTCTGCTGGTGAATAATACAGTGCAACTTCACCAATTGTCTGTTCTGCTTCATCAACAGTGCTACCAGCCTGCTACTTTCTCCAGTAATGGCTGGTGCTCCATCAGTTATCACACAAACCAGTTTTGTGAAATCCAATGAAACACTATACAGTCGTACTGTCTCCTCAAATAGAGCAGACCTAGTTGTTTGCTGACCCTTCATGGAACCCATCCCGATAGTTCCTCTGTGATATCAAACAATTACAATACATCATGAACAAAAACTAGTAGCTGTGCTGTTGAACTGATGTCAGTCGACTCGTCTGCTGCCAAAGAGAAGTAGATAAAGTTGGCTGCTTTATTTGTAAGCTGCCTTATCACATCCGCTGAAAGGTGTGAAATTCTTCATTGAACTGTCATATGACTCAAAGCCACCATCTGAAGCTTGGGAACTGCTTCCGGACACAACTTTTCCGATGCAGTAATCATACAATGCTTGAAAAAATCACCATCAGTAAACGATCGGCCAGATTTTGCTATCATCAACGAAATATCATAACTGACCTCACATGCTGTACTAAATCTGCTGACTGCTTTGAGAAAACGTTCTGCTGGTGATTCAGCGACCATCACAGAGATTCAATTCAAGTTGTTCGTTCATCACCGACAACATTGTGGAAAAATTTACGCTTCGACTCATAATGACGCTTTATATTGGATACCTTTGCCACTGTTACTGTCAAATGACACAGCAAACAAATCATCTTCTTCTCTTGTTGAACACAACAGTGTTGTGCAGTCCAATCATCATGAAACTGCTGGTTTTTGTTGTCAACTTTTCTTTTACGATTAGCTGCCATTTTTGTTACGAAATAATATCAAAATAGGGCTTGTAAGTAAATCTTGAAGAACAATTGAAATATGTGAGACTTCGTAATTACAGAAATATTATGTCATTGCACCAATGATTAAATGCCTATGCATTAAGGAGATTTGCTTATTAAATTTTCTTTATTGCTCGACACAAATATGGAACCATCCAGTATCTAATCTAATGCATATTCTTCTGCAGTGCTTAATCTTTGCACAGGCGCAAACTCTTGATGTTTGACTTTTCCCGTTGAACATCACGAGCCACTTGGCAACTCGTCACGGGCTGGACTTTGTGCACCACTGGTGTATGATGTCTTTAAAAACTACTGCATAAGCATAAAATGTCTGTGTACAGATGTTTAAAAACTACTGGAGTACATATAAATGTATGTTGATGTAGTTACCACTGTAGTGTGTGAACACCTCTTATGGCCAATTTAAAACCTGAATTTGAACAATCACTATGGAAATCAATGAACAACTGCTGAACATAAGATAGCTTGACCAATCAGATGCTGGAGTTGCATGTATGATTTTACGTAAACAAATTACACATCTAGTTAATGATAGAAATGGCGATAAGTGAAATATTGCAAAAATAAATTGCATTAGGACAAAAATTTTTTGTCTGCCTATGAATAATGTAATTGTGTAAATAAAGCTTGTTGCATACTAAAATGTCACAGGAAAACATTTCTAAAGGGATAATGAAACAATACCATTCAAGTGATATTTGTTCTGCACATTTCAAAGGCTCAAGACATCAAATCATGGAGTTACTTCTTACTATAAACATCCCAGGAACGTTGTGTAAAATATTTTTAAAACAAAATATCTGAATTTATACAATATGTCCATGAAGAAATTACTTAACATCAAAACACTGATAATAAATCAAATTTTAAAATAAGTTTTAAATTTTTAATTTTATAAGTAAATATTTAAAAACCTCAATCTCCCATAGTGCAAGAATTGTGACATTTGACAAATTTATTGACAACCTCTCTAAGAAATATGAAATTTAACACAAATTACTCTGAATAAACATTGGTACCCAAAAGTTTTAAGTTTGATCTAGATTCCTGCCTGACAAAAGCTCTTGTGCACATTTTGGTAAAGAATTTAAAAAAACTTCTGAGATTAACCTGAAGTCAGTTTGAGTTTGGAGAAAGTAAGTAAAAACTGTTGATATGTTAAATTTGAAAACTGTTTCTGATAACTCAAAAAGCATCATTTACTTCAAAAAAATAATTTGAATTACTTAGTTCAATTAACTGTTTATCTTTATTTTACTCCAGTATTTCACTAATTCCTGTCGTGACCTGAGAACTGCTGATGATTCCTGAACTTTTGGTTAAATTGGCTACTGAATAGAGACTACTGGAGTTCCTCTAAATTTATTTATGTTACGCTTTCACACTACTGTGATAGTTCTAACCACTTGTATAAATGCTTTACAGATAATTTTATTAGCTTTAGATATATGTGTAAATGTGCTTGCAGATTACCATAATATAATAGCTCTAAATGCATATGTAGATATACTTAGAGATGAGTGTAGTAGCCCTAAATGTGTGTAGATGTGTTAACAGACTACTGTTTGTTCTAAGTTTATCAACTTCCAATAATATACAGCAGAAACTCTACTATCATCTGCCTCTTAAAAATGGGCGACTCCTGTAACAGAACCAAATTGTTTAGTCCCGTTCTTTTAGTCTACTCTTTCTTTTATGAATTTTATTATTCAGACCACCTAACTTCTAATTCTCAATAACAACATGCTAATAGATAGTCCCATAAGTGAAAATGACACTTCCATTAAAGACCAATATGAAATTTCCATGTTCCAGTCAATACATTTTTGTAACTAGCTGACTTACCCCTTTCCAGCTTCTTTACTTAATTTTTTATACACGATAAACATATTAAAAACTCTCTTTTTGATTAGTCAATTTGCTAACTCGGAGAGTTTAAAGATCACACATTTGACAGCCTATGAACAAATGATCAGAGTTGTAAAACCACTTTATTTCTATGAAATTTATTTCAGTTGAATGTGATGAGAATATGAACCAAATCTGTACACTACTAGTGTAAGCACTACTCTTATTTTTGTTGCCTTCACTTCTTTTTCACAAAAACTATCTGTTTATGGAACATATTGTTCTATGATCAAGACAACTGAAAAACAAAGTCAACATAAACTTGCAAAATTCTTCTGAATAATCTAGAAAACTTAAATTCAAAACATTTTTAAACAAAGTGAAAAACATGAGTAAACTAAAAGAAAACAATACCCGGGTACACAGAGCATTTGCAATTTGTGGGTTGACTGTCAACTGAAAATTCAGAATATCAAACAGCAATGATTAAAGACAGCCATAGAAATCAATGAATTGGTTAGTAGTTTGATCTTTAAAGAAGATGCTCTTCAATTTTCTACAAAATCTGATGTCAAGTAAAAGGGTTTCATCACTGCTCACTACAAAGAAAGACACATTTTCCCTCAATTCAACTGTTAAAATAAACCATGTCAGTATGTCCACTGCTGGTATTTGGAAATCAAAGCTTCATGATATCGCTGATGATTATGATGCACAAGATATCTTTAATATGGATGAAAAGGGATTATTGTTTCTGTGGTCTAAAAAACTTTTAAGTTTACACTAAAGTTGACAGCAGTTTTGCAGCCTCTCCATCAGTTGTGTGTGTTACTAAACTGATGAAATGTCATTATTGTCATTGTCCATCCTAATCAAGATATACAACATCAATGATGTTAGTCAGTCTTCGATACTTGTCACTGGATCAGTCAAGTGATGAAGGAGATCAAAGCCTCCACAAAGAAGAAATGCTTTACAGCAAAAGGTTTACTCACCTCTATTGCCAAAGATGTGAATGAAGATAAAATTCCATTGTTGCAACAGTAGAAATTGCTTGGAGGTACCAAAACCCAAATGAAAGTTAATGAGTTCTCTAGAGAATAGCACACCCCCTCAATTGATGTCAGTGCCAAAAACATGAAGACTGTCATGGTGACTTTCACAAAATTTCTGAGAAATTCTTTAGTTTGTAGCATCCACACAACCAAGCAACTCAAGCGACCAGCCAATAACACCTCAACTAGTATCAGATGATAAAACAGCAGGGAAATATACAGTCAAGAACTCTGCTAAAATAATGAAGTAATCAAAGGCACTCTTTTTTCAAGATCCTGCAATCATTCAAACTCAGGCTTAAGGGTGGATGTATTGCAGAGGTTCTACTGCACATTTTGATTATTTGAACTAGCTGATTTTGTTAATGATAAAGTACTTAGCTACAAATTTAGTATCCATTTTATGATTTCTTTAAAGAAAAACAAATCTCTTTAATGCTTACTAATAAAATTTATTATATAAGAACTTACATGATCTTTTTACATTTCAGAGCTTCTTCCAAGTTCTCATTGCTAATATGAAGTTCCATTATTTGAGCATACATTGCAGGAGTAAAGGAGAAGTTTACCTCTTCAAGTTCAGTAATTATTTGTTGAGCTCGATCAACATTCTACAGTGAAATAGCAGGTAGTGATAAAGTACTTTTCTCCCAAAAGTAAAAACATTTCTTCTGTAACAAGTCATGAAATAACTTATTAAAAGTTTCTTTAACTGTATAAAGCACTGTTCTTGTAATGTCTGTGTGGCACATTATTAGATCCAAAAATAACTAATTTTTAATGAAAATAACATAATTAACAAAACCAACTTTATTTTATGACTTACTTACTCAATTTCCATATTTTCCTTCACACACACACTTCAGAACTATCTATCACATACAAAGACACAAGCAATTACTTTGTACCACACAGGCCTAACAAGATAATTACACAAAAATACATTTTCCTTAGAGATGCACATGCTTAGAAATACATGATCATGCCAGCAAAGCTATATCAAAACCATGTAAAAATTATACCATTTATTCAAAGATACAAAAGTATCATTTCAATGTGAAAGTACCTGTGTCTAGTTTGAATCTTTCCTTTTGATCATGTATAATGGTGACAGTTTTGGGGTATATGATAGATTTAAGTCTATTGCCATGGGTATCCTTTCCACAATGTTTTTTGGGTCTTATATTCATAAATCTATTAAGCTACTTTTGAAAATATTACACCAACTAGTGTAACATAAAATTGTAGCTAATAGTGTAGATAAAATAACAGAGAATATAAAATTTTACTGAAAACAAATATTTGAAATGTATTTAGAAGGATTTTAGAAGTTACACAAATGCAAGATTTTTGAGATGAAGAAAAGTATTTTTAATCTTAATGTGAAAATCACTTTGCACATGGAACATTTGAAACAAATGCTCTGTGTCCACAGCTAGTTTTTTTATAGTTTAATAAAAATATTTAATTAAAAATTCATTTTTTTTGTATCTGAAAAACTTGCAGTGTTTACTGATAGACTGACAGAATTTGTGAAGATACATTACATTGAAAGTTAGAAGTATTAAACACGTAAAGACTAAACAAGTACAGAGTTGACATGGTCAGTGAAATTGATGAAGCCCATATTGATAGAGTTAACAGAGTGGATATGTGATATATATGGTAGGAGATCATTTCTGGCAGGAATCATAAAAGTTCTTGGAAAAAAGCTCTCTCTGTCTAAAATTTAAGATCATGCTCCCCTTGAAACTTAGATTTTCACACTAAAAATGCATTTAAATTTATTAACATCTCAGTTACCTGCATAGAAAAACATCAGAACTAACATTTTCCTAATTTTAAATTGTATACTTACATCTTCTGATACTACATCTATTTCTCAATCTCAAGTTTCCATTCTCTACCCATCTAATCGAGGACACTTCCCCCAGTTTTCATACCCCATTTGAATGTCTTAGGTAAATTCTAATTTGCAATTTTCTCCACCACCTTTAATGCACAAATAAGCACCTCATTCTGATAATCTAATCATTTTTTAGATAAAAATTGGCTTTAAGTAGGGAAGTAAGGTGGGAGTGTCAGCTGAGGTAAATATTATTGGAAATAAATTTTCAGTTTAGAAAAAGGTCAGCTTCCAAAACATACTTACCATCTGTGACACTATAGCTATATAATCCCACACTAAAAAGATGAAAGGGCTGGTGCAGTCATGATCCATACAGAAAACATACATATGGAACAGAATTGTACCAAGATAGAAAATAATAAAAAAGTGGATGAACCACATAACATCCAGAACAGGTATGTTATTCACCTGAAACTTAGTTCCTATATCAAAGATGAGATACAATACAAGTAACTGAAAGTATAGACTTGTTTCAACATGATAGTTCAAGTTATACAACTCAGGGTTGGAATAAAGGTGTCATAATACATATATTTCATGTTGGTGGCTATGGCCATTAGACCACGAGATTATATACATACTTTTGATTGGAACCCAACCTGTAACCACAGAGTGATGCATTTCACAACACCAGAATCATGATGACAAGGTAAGCAACATCTAATTGGACAAACTTCCTCCTCCACCTGAAAATGTCTAAAAGGCAACACGGTAGGCTCAAAATGACAGGATTGTGTATGTCGTACTCAACCAAAGGAACAAAACTCATCTGGTCTGAATATATCAACATTCATCCTCACTCCCAAAACAATTGGACAAGGAGTATTTTGCTTGCTCTTGGAATTATGTTGAGGATGTGGAACTTAAGCTCAATTATGAATCTAGGATGGGACCATTTTGCATTAAGAATTGAGGAGGAAATATTTGACCAACTTCAATGAACAATATATGAAACTAACACTGATCAAAAAGAAGGGTTATGTACTCCCCAACTGAATAGTTTCATGTCAAATCTGGACCAGAATCACAAGTAGACTCCCACAGAAATTGGTGCCACTCCTACTGAAATCTAGGAAAAACTCCACTAGGAACTCCAGTAGGCAGGCCTCTACTTTATTCTGTCTTCCAAGAATAGAGGTACGTGCTTAAATACTCTGGATGAAAAGTCTTTTTGCAGCACCCCAGCAACTAGAAAACAGGGAAGTAAGCATTCCCACTTTTCTCTAGTTGAAACCATGGGGGTAAAACATGATGAAAAGTATGGATGAGCAGTGGTCTGGATACTGTGCAATAGGGTGAACAGTTCCCTACATTTTTAGAATCCCAATTTATTCAACCTAAAAATCAGCAGGGATGGGTAGAATCCTTTAGCTTTACTTATGATTGTCTAGAAGTGGCAGTCTGTAATTAAGGTGATGCCATCTGGTACCTAGTTTGTTTTATATAACACCCCATTTCTATAATGGTTTAAACCCATAGTAATTATGGTGCAAGTGGTTGTGAGTGTGGAATTGAGCAGAGAAGGCTTACCTGCTTGGGCAACAATCACCATAGGGTGAGATCCAATGAAAAATAAATGGACCCTGGAAATAAAATAGTATATTATTGAGAAAAATACTCACCTCTGGTTAAAGTCTAACAGACATAGTCAAATAGCTACAGGGGGTATTCAAAAACCCTCAAAAGAAAAAAACTACCAGGTAATATAATAAAACAAGTAATGAAATAGAAGTGAATTAGGGGTTTACATACCAGGCATTACATTGTTTTCCAGATGGTAATTCAACTGGACAGTTAATGACATAGAGATGTTGCAAATCTGTTGAGATGTAAGATATAATGATAATCTAATACAGGCCCTGAGAATCAATTTGCAAAGTTACTTTAAAAGAGTAATGGGAGATAAGTCATTGGAAATAGGATGACACCAATGAATGAAAAATCAGTCCCTAGTACCTTGAAATGAATTAATTACGAGCCACATAACATTTGAGAGGACGTAACAAATGATCAGGATTGGAGTAGTCAAAAAAGTGAAAAATGGTAAGAGGGGATGGGATAATGCATGTAAAACAACTGTAACATTCCAATTTGGTAATTGAAAAGGTTATTTGGGCCAAATAATACAAATGGATTTAAGTACTGAAGAGTAAAAGAATTTTCTGATTGAGATATGGAAAAATTGCAGATATAGATGCCTCATGTAAAACCACTGCAGATGAAGCAAACCGCCTCTCAAATACTCAAGTCATAAAAATGGATATGGTAGAAACTGTAGGATGAAGAAGGTTTAAATTCCTTTTAAAACATTATTGATAAGTATGCCATTTCCTTGGATGAACATACATACTTGATATATATAGATAGATTTAGTTAAATAAAGAGAAACCTTAGAAGTTAAATCCTGATGTAGAGCAAAGGACCACATAATTTCCAGGCATAAAGACTGAGATTCCAAACATTTAGGCAGAAAATACCTCATCAAGGTTATCTCAACAGAAACAGCCAGAGTGGAAGAATTAGAGGTTGGACATATCTGCAGATACTTAAAAAGGGTAAAACATGTTTGATCTAGCTAATATGGTACAAGCAAAATAACTGGACAAGGAGTAAAATAAGCCATAGTAAGAAACCAAGTAACAGCTGAATCTGGGAAAAAACACACAGATGTAAACGTGTCCAGTCTTGACTTAATACGTCTACTTCTAATACTTGAGTACAAGGTACCAAAGACCAAAACAACCAGTTAAGAATTCCAGTAATTCCTAATTGTTGAAAACTTGAACTGAGGGCAAATTCACTGAAAATACTCTTGATATAGCACCCATTTCATTGAAAGAATCTGGTTGGATTAAGATAAGTGATCTGTAGTAAACTTCATCATCCTGGAACAGAATAAAACACTCCAAGAGACTCATATGAGGGGAATAAGCCCAGCAAAAATCCATGTTATGAAAAAAAACAAAAAAAAACAACTTAAGAATATAAGCCTTCTTCACAAGAAACTTGAGGTGCCATCATAGAATTGTTGGAATGGATTAAGAAAATTTTTGCCTTCAAGAAAGATAGACCAGTGTAATGCAAGGTGTTCAAGAACATCTATATGGAGGGTAAACCCACTCTCTGTTCAAATACTCAAACTCCTGACCTTGATGATAAGCTTCCGATCGCTAAAGAGATGCAACAGATGTATTTCTGAAGAAAGAAATTGTGTTCTGCTACAAAAGTGATGTCACTAACCTACCATTATAACAGTCATTCTGGCTGTTTTTATTGAACATCTCTAAATGGTTACTTCACCTGCAAGCCAAGATTATAAATAAAAGCATTATTTGGAAGCCTAATTTTTTGTCAGTGCCACAAGTTGTATCTGTAGGTATGTGATCATGAAAGTTATTTCTTCTTTTTGGACCTGCAGGCTCTTATTTAGAGGTAGCTTCTCTGCCTATAGTAGACAGCTTTTTTAACATTAGCTGTGCAAAATGATTTGTTATGTGGTGGACAGCAGCGACTGCCTGTATTGAGTTTCTGTGGCATTTAAATTAAACATGGTCCTTTAATGCACCAATACCATGTGTGCTATATTTAAGGTCACATTTTGGCAACTACAGCAAGGTATTTTGATAGGAATATAGTGTTTGTGAAAAAAATCATCAAGCACATTCCACACTTTTATCATTTCATCTTCCTACACACTTTTAATTCAATTTCAACATCTTTGTCAATACATGCTCACCTCCAAATCTACATAAAATTTTATCAATTTCTTGAATTTTATGGTGTTCCTTGTCAATTCTTTTCAAAATTCAGTCCATTTTAGTAGAAACTATAAATGCTCAAATGTACTTAGACTGGAAATGATTCAGAATTGAATCTAAAAATCATCAACAAAGCAAACCAATAAGAAGGTACTATTTAGTATAAAACTGTAAAAATAATCAAAATATAAAAACAAGTCGCATACTCATTAAGACTTAAAATCTGTAAATTGCCATAAACTGTTGTAGGCCTCAGGTACAAAAATAATAAAATAAAACTTCACTCACTTGAAGGGAAGTTATTGGGAAGATTTCATTCCCTCATGTGAAGTTGCATTTCTTTACTAATTGGTTTTTTAAATAATCTAAGCAATATGTTCACTTTCACTTGTAATAACTAGAGAAATGCACAAGGATCACATATTTTTGATTAGGAAAGCCAACTAAAAAGCTGAAATTTCTAGAGCAAAGTTAAATCATATATTTTTTGGCACGTACATCCACAATAAAAATGTTATATTTTTATATACATATTTCAAATAACTTTTAAAGAAACTTTGTTTATTAAACACAAAGTATTTTTCATAAATACATTTGATCTGTAGAATTTTAAATGTTGATGTTTATGAACTTTAAATGTTTTCATTTGAAATATTAATTACAATAAACTTGCTTTTTCTGTAAAATGAATTTTTTTTAATACTAAAAGTTCTGTATTTCACATCAACTTGAAACTTAATTTTATTAGCTTTTAGAAAGTGTTTGTTTTCTGGTTTATATAGTTTAAATGTTAAAAAATAGGCTGTGATGCTACTAAACTGGATAAATAAAGAACAATTTGTTAGCAAAGGAAGGATTCGCATTTTCTTATAGCAAAGCCACATCGGGCTATCTGCTGAGCCCACCAAGGGGAATCGAACCCCTGATTTTAGTGTTGTAAATCCAAAGTCATACTGCTGTATTAGCAGGGGGCAGGAAGGATTCAAGTTTTCTTGTATACATTTGTCTTGATGTCAAATCACCTTGAATTACAGTTTATTGTACATGCACATGTATAAAGAATGTTTCCATAGCAAACAAATATTAGTGTAAATATCAGTTTTACTCATAAACATGAACAAAAAATAATTCATGAAAATATTCATAAACAAATTTATAAAAAAAAACTAAAAATGTAGCAAAAAACAATTTGAAAATCTTTTGTAAACTTTTTTACATTATTTTTCTGAAGACCTATTCATTTACAAGCATGCAAAGTATTAATCATTGAAATAAATAACTCACCTTTTTTCGACAGTGTAGCATCAAGAGGCGCCTAAGTACACCTCTGGTGTTCATTCCCTTACTCTGAAATATATTAGCATCCAAATGTTTAAATATTCCTTCAGTGTACTTTTTAAATGAGAATAGTTTTAATTAAATAACCAATTCAGATTTATTAGTTTATACATATAATTAACAAAGAATTTGTTAACTCTGTGTCATCTGTTTGATTACCCAAATTTGTAATGTTATATTTTGCAAGTGAAATGTGTACATTACATATCCCAATGTGTTAAAGTAACAGTGTCTACTTTATTTCCAAAGATATTATTTCTACTGCATCAATATGTCACTCATTTAACTATAATGTTCCAATGTTTTACCAACTATAATACTGAAACTGTATAGTCAACAGGATATTTCAAACTTTATATATATTTAGCACCACTCTATTTTCATGCAATTTAATAATACATTTATTTTATAAAATCCAAAGTTCCCACCTCTTTTCAGCATGTTCTCTGTGTCAATACTCAAGTTATTATTCTAAACTTAAGCCTACATGCGCAATGTTATATGACATCTTAACTGTCAAAAGATTGAATTGTGGTCCTAAACACCTAACTATCCAGAAACATTTCTTCTCGCTTTCTCTTGCCAGAATCTTACATGACTGTTAAGTATTCCAAATGTGTGATTAGGTACATTTGATTCATTGTTGGCTGCCTCATTTGCACATTCTTTTATGTTTTAAGCCACACACAAGAGCAGATGCAATACAATTCATTCACTCTTATTTTCAACAGATATTTTGTGTCTGAGCCCCCCAAAAATGTTGCAGTATCTGACTAAGTTTAAAGGTAACTCAAGTCAATATGAGAATAAGCTGCTTTTAAAACTCACTTTCTACTTGTAATATATGCTTGCTGATGTAATGCAGCATCATTGACAAATACTGGTTAGAAACATTCCACTGAACTGTATCTCTACTAAATGCTTATTAGTATAACACAGCATTATTGACCAAGAATAGTTTGGAACATTCCAGATTGACTGTAACTGTACAATATACTCACTGATATAATACAGCACTGTCAACATTATATCAAATAAAGTGGGAGGTGTTCTAGCTGATGAGTTTGTAAAATGTGTCAAAAAAAAAAGGGAGACTGGTGTTTCTGTTGATGTGTGTAGTTTTAAATACAGCAAGTTGACTTTCTTGCTAATATATTAAATAAGAATTTTTTCAAATACTTTAACTGTAAGCAAAATATTAGGATGGAATTGGAGGTCTTTGATGACGAAAACAGAAGCTTAACATCTGATGATTATGAAGTGATTTGGTCATTAAACTTTTTTTTCAGTTTTTACCAAAGAAGATTTACGCAATATTTATCAACTTTAACGGTCATTAGACAGAAACAAGATTAAGCAAGATGATCATATTACTTCCAAGCTTGTCAAGACAAAATAGGGAAGTTTAAAGAATGATAAATCATCTGGGCCAAATAATATTTATTCAACATTTTTGAAAGAGGTTAAATATTAGACACAAAAGCCACTTGCTATTATTTTTATTTTTTGCAAGTCCTTGAAATAGTGTGTAGGTGCCAGAAGAATGGAAGTTCACTAATGTTTCTCCTCTTTTTAAGAGGTGATAAAAATCATCTCAGTAATTATACATCTGTTAGTGTTATATCAATGGTTGGGTATGTTTTTGAACATCTGATAAAAGATGCTTTGTTAAATTAGATAGTTGGCTCGGTTTAACTACAAAAAAATCTTGCTTTACTAAAAATTTGACATTCTTTGAAAAAGTTACTGCTTATGTAAGCAAGTTTACAGGTATGGATGTGTTATGTCTGGATTTTTGGAAAGCATTTGGCAAGATATCATAAAAAGGGCTTGTTAAAAGTTTTATCTGCAGGTAGGGGAATAGACTGGCTCAATGAATAGAAAACTGGTTGGATGGAAGAAAGCAGAGGATTGCTATGATAGAGTTTAGTCAAACTAGATTAATGTTACAAGGTGAGGTACCTCAGGGTTCAGTGTCAGGACAATTGTTCTTTTTAATTTACATCTGTGGCACAGAAGAAGGAATGGTCAAAAGATTATGTATTGTTAGTTGTGATGAAGATGCTACTGCTTTACAAAAGGATTTGGATTATTTAGGGAGTTAAAAGAATAAATGGCAGGTGGGTTTTAACTGTAATAAAAATTCAAGGTAATTCACATGGGACATCACAATTTGAATTACAAGTATAATTTAGTATGTAATATTACCTTTCCCAAAAATATAACAGTTTCTTATAGCAGAGAAAAATATGTTCACCACATTTATTTACTACATTTCACCGATTTAAGATACCATATCAACTTTTAGGTTGTCTTCATGAAACTATGACCTTTATTTTCAAGTGCAACTTTTAAAAATTTATCTGTAACTCTTTGTAATTCTTTTTGGACATGTTTAATATTGATTTTAACTCCAGAGTAACGAGTTGTTGTGAAAGGAGGAATTTGTTCATCTATAATGTTGTCTTGGTGATTGCTGTTAGTTTCCTTGATAATCTTAGATAACTTCAAACCTCTCTCCATTATATTTTTTTAATTCTGAAATTTCTTAAGGTAATATTTTGATCATATTGGTTTTCATTGTTAAACTTCCAGATGAGAAAAAATAGAAACATTTCTTTTAGCTAGGCAAACTGGAATATTTAATTCAGCTTCTATATGACGATTACTATAAAAATACAAGTACTGATGTGAATTAGTAGGTTTATAATATGAAACAATTTTATTCTCATCTTTTTTATAATCTATATACCTAAAAAAAGATAAACTTCAATAACTACTTTCAAAAGTATATTTTATGTTATGTTAATGTCATACCAATTTTCAAAAAAATATCAAAGAATATGTACTATAATATTAATAGAAAAGAATAACCTAGAAACATTTTCCAATTTTTCTTCACATAATTAATATAACTATTTTCAAAATAACTGAAACTATTGAACATTTGAATTTTAAAATTTCCCATCATTAAAGTGGTACAAGTTGAAGCCACTTTTTTCCATTTATGTTCTACAGGTTCACTGATGTCAATTGCTTTTGTAAATGACAGTTACCTAAAATATCTTTAATTACCATTTCTTTATTTAGATGTGAATGTAATAAATCTGGGTGCCAATCTTAAAATATATTCAACAGCTTCCATACCATATCCATATTTGATACTCAGATAAATATATACATCTAACAATATCAAAATAATACCATTTTCAATTTTCTCTAAGTGATTAATAATATCAGTATTATCTCTTATATAACTGTGTACTTTTGATGTAAATGGCTCTAGAACTTTGTCATAACAAAGATCAATGGCTCAATCACCTTGCTTCAATCACCTAAAATTGATCTTCCAGATATTTTTGGAAAACTTTTTATCCAAATACATTACACCTCATCTTTCTTTAAATTTTCCTCAACTTCTTGACTTTTATGAATTCTGGGAAATAAATAAAATATTCCCAGTTTAATATTATTCAACAAAATCATTTTTGTTCTTACTATGTACATATTTAACAAATTTTTGGAATACTTTTGGAGGATATATTTATAAATTTCATTATAATTTAAATGTTCTAAAATCATATTAACATAGTATGTTATGATCTATGATAACATAAGCTATCACTTCTTCCAACAAAAACCTTTACCATACTTTTTAGTGATATTAATCCATTTCTCTCTTTTATTTAAATATTGTCTTTATCAAGAAGAATTTTATGATGCATTTTATATGTGACTACAAATTAAGTTGTAAATTCCTTCCTTTTGAAGGTACAAATTTAATTCGCTATCCCTGTTGTTCTTAAACATTTCTGTTGATCTTAATTTACAAATACATTCATGTACATCTTTAATTTTAAATTCATTTGATTTATTATTTGGGGTAAAGGTAAGTCTTCTACTTATATAGTTTAATTTCCTCTCCTAATAACAAATGTAAACTCATATTCAATATTTTCAAAGACTCTTCTGGGAACTTTTCTTTTCTATTATTATAATATATATTTCACCTTTTATTTATAAAGCTTCCACTGTTTATCAGTGTTTTTTTTCTGTATCTATTGTCCATTCTTGTATTAACTTCCATCTTCTTTCATCATATCAATATTTTCCAAAAACTAAAATGCCTCATTTTCTCCTCCAAATTCCTTTGATTTTTCAAATATTTGAAATTATGCAGTTTTTCTATTTCTGAATCTTATTTTAGGTACTACTTCTTTGGTACAAAGATCCTTTTAGTACTTTATTAGACATTCATATAGTTGGTCATTGTTTATTTAATGTCTTAAAGGTTCTGTCACAGAAAAATCAACTTTTGTGTACTTAACTAACTGGTCTTTTGCTATTAACCTTTTTGTAATGGAATCTGTATAATATATGAGTTCACATACACATGTAAAGTATTTGCACCATAACTTTTGATACAGCATGGGCATCTTCACAATATTTGGTTGAGTTAATAAAGATTACATGTATTTTATATACACAAAATCAGATTTTTTTTATGAAATATTTTCACTTAAGATTTATTTATGAGAATAGTTTGTTTCATTAGAAATCTGAATACAAAGTAATTTCATGTTATGACTTAAAAAAAAAACTCTTCTTCATTCCAAAACTCTTATAATTTGCAAAATCAATAAAACCACCTAAATACAGTTAAAATGTTTGTTTTCAGTAAGACTATATTTTATGTTAATTTCTATAATCTAATCATGTGGTCTATCATTTGACCAATCTTGTAAACAACATATAAAAAATTAACAAATAAATATAAGTTAAGCTTTTTTCATGGTATAATTATTATATATTAAAACGCGAAAATATTTAGTCTAAGTAGCTTAAGTCTCATAATGCTATATATTTATATATACATTTAGTAATTTATTATATTTACATTCCAGTCATGCCTAGGTAATGTTACATAATTTGCACTGACACAGTCCACATTCACCCAGGTCACCAATAAAACTGACCTTTAGTCTTCCCTGTCTTGGCTATGTTTTAGCTGACTAGTATTTTGTTACATTTCAATTATTATACCTAATACGTATATAGACTATTACTATTTAAAAATAAATTATTAAATTTTGTTAAAAAATACAGAACAATAAATCAGGAAGTAAAGCAAATGACTGTACTTGGTTGCTACTGAACATAGGTTGCTAAGCCTTTTAAAATTACACACATGCAGGATATCAAACAAAATTCTTTTTAGGTTTTATATACAGAATTGAATAACCTAAAAATCATAAATAACTATGCTGACACTATAGAATTCCAATTAATTTATTAAGCTTAGTAACTAAGATTTGTTTAGATTTTATAGAATATGAAAATTTGAGCAGACAAAAGATGCAATCTACCTCCTTGAAAATTTGATTCAGATTAAAATGGCTGAGAAAACCATTCTGGGGACATTCTAAGCTGTTGAATGGTTATTCACATGCACATAATGTACATAAAGAACCATTTCAAAAAATGGAGTTTGACAGAACCACAATGCTTTATTCAGTATATATGCCATACCTCAGCAAAACAAAAAGATTTGAGATTCCTATTTTATATTTTAGCTTATCAATGTTAGTGATTTGAGTTCCTAATTTGTACAAAACTACAGACTTGGTATTTTGAAATCGGAAACATCTAATCTTTAACAGCACTACATTCAACATGTCACAATTCACTAAAATCTACTTTGACATGTTCTTTTAATATTTAATTTTAAATTAATTAACTAATGCATAATATTAAAGTTTGAACTATAATCTTTAGTTTGACATTAATTCATAAAATAGTAGTTCACCAAATATTGAATGCAAGTCAACAAACATGATAGGGCACATTTGACCTATGACCCATCATGAAAGAATTAATTGTATAACTAATATTTTAATTCTGAAAGTTTTATATCTAAATGTTGATGAAAATTCTTCTCTTTCTTTAATAGTAAGGTATTGATATGATGCCTATTTTTATGTGATATGAGGTGGTTCTTCTTGAAACCCTCAATCTAACCGTTCAATTTTTCTACTCTCTGTTTTTTCCATTACATTGGCTTTTTATGAAGTATTTTTTTAATTTTCAGAAGATATCTTCAAGACTCTTTTTCCCCTACATAAGCATTATTTTTTTATAGTCTCTATTATATTGACTAACATTTCTTCTTGTAACTTCCAGTATTCTTGGAAACATATATTTTCTACTCAATTTTAATTAGTTTCTAAAGGATAATATAATTTCTGTAGAAAATTAGTTAGCAAGTCTTTCACTTTTCTTGAGAAATCTCTGATACTATCCTTTGAACTATTATTAAAAGAGGTCCCCCCCCTTTCTGGTTTCAGATGCCATTTTTCTTTTTCTGAAGGTCTTTGAATGCGATTTTATTTACCTGGTAGAATTCACTCTCTTTGCTTAAAATCGTATACAAGAAATCAAATACATTTTGCTCAGGGAAATGATTAGTAAAAATGAAACAATATAAAAATATCTGACAACTTTTTAAAATTAAACACTTTATTACTGTTAGTTTAAAACAAAGAATACTATCATATTATTTTTATTTATTTTCATAAGAATACCACAATGGAAATATTTGAAAAAAAAAGTATTGCATGTTTCCACAATACATGTGTTAATGGATTTGTTTACAGGTAATGGGCTATTATTTGGAATTTATGTATATTTATCTATATAAATATGAACTAAAATAATTCCAAGAACAAAATTATATGCATATATACAATTAAAACTAAAAAGTACTAACTAAATTTCAAAACATTTTAAATTGCTATTTTCTTTGGCATAAACCTAAATCATCTCCATTTGTATATTTACATATGCCAGACAATTTCCACCATTACATTTATGCCAGTTACAGTAACAGAAAAAACCCTTCGTTGAATGATAAAGGATTAAAAAGCAACAATTAGAAACAGGATATTCCACATATATTAAAGCACAAGCTACTAATACCAAGCTTAAGTCTTGAATTTATTTTAACAGCAGCAAATCTAACAAACATTCACACGTGTATATATGCATGTCATAAATATAAAAAGACCACCAGGTTCAAGTGTATTTTTTAAATATCTTCAGGTGGTTTGAAGCATTTTCATAGGTTATACTGCTCTTCAACCAATCTAATTACACAGAATACGTAATACCTTTTAACAAAATCAAAATCCTCCTACAATAACTACATCCTAGTAAAACTACATTTAAAAAATATAAATTAATTATGTTATTTCAAATCCATAACTAGACAAGAAGATATCACTAGGTCCAACAACATAAGATGTCATTCCTGTAATCTAGGTTATATTATTAATACCAATATTATCAAAAGCCATTACAATTAATATCAAAACATCTTTTTCTTGCTATTATAAAAACTATATTCATATCTTAAGGCACACATCATTGGCCAAACTGAAAATGTAAAATATAGAATGTTTCATGCTAAAACCCAAATCAATGTTCATTAAGATGCTCTGAATATTTTTACAATTGTATCTCAAGTACCCATGACATATCACAAGACCCATTCTTTTTCTATTTTCCTTTTTGATCTTGTGACACTCAGCAAAAAAGGTTATTATGTACCAGTTATTCCATTTTTATAAAATGGGAAATAACTTGAATTTAACGTAAATGACTTGTGAATTTAATATGTAGTTAGTTTATATTACAAGATTAAGCTGTTAATGGATTTGAAATCATTCATTTATAATTTTTTCAATACATTTCAGTGGGATATATCTATTGTATAAATATTTTGATTTTTGTTAAAAAGTATTGTGTATTACATTTAATTCAGTTGGCTGGAGAGTAGTGAAAACTCTGAAAGCACTTCTGATATTTTATTTTTGATATATTATTACACTTGAAAAATTTGCTTGTTTTATACATACATAGACACACACACATTAAATACATATTCACAACAAAATGAAACTCCACCGTAAGGAAACTTTCTTTGTTAAGTTCATATCAATTGAAATAAGTCACTGCAGTAGTGCCACAAAAACCACATACTCACTACTCACATTATTCCTAGGAAAGACTAGGTGAACATATATGAATAAGTTACTTTTTGGCAGTCAAGCTTCAGTTTAAAGTTTATAAAATAAAATGAAAACTGACCTTTAATTCCAGCAAGTGATTCTCCAGTTCTTCAACATTCATATCTCTCTAAAATAACATTTGCAAGTTTTAAGAATAAAGATTCAAGTGAATTTAAGTTAAAAGTTCTCTTAATCTTCTGAACATGGCCATCCTTTACTACAAATGTCATATTCTAATGAGTTACACTCAAAATTTAATTAAGCTACATCATGTTTGTTTTATACCAATTACTGCAGCATAACATTATATCTAATAATCAATATTTCAACAGTATACATGTTTTAAGTTCAAAAATTTATATGGCAATATTAAAAAAAAAATCCTAGTGTGAGAAATGTGACATTTTTTTCCCTAAATATCTCTTCTTCGATTTACTCACTACCTCTCCAATAAATACAAATTTTAATGTAAACTAGTCATCATAAATTATCATAACTCAGATAAAAAAATTTTCTTAGCCAAGGTATTCATCTGTTGATTGGTTGGTTGGTTTGGTGTTTTATGGTGCAAAGCAACTAGGCTATCTGCACCAAATATCCAGTAAAAGTTCAAATTAAAGTAAAATTATTAAAATTCATAAAAGGAAATTAAGGTAAAACAAAACTAAGTTTAATATTTGAATTAAAAATATAAATAACTTTAAACCAATTTTTACATTTAGTCTACAGCAGTAAAAGAAAAACAAAAGTAAAACAGGTTGAAAAGGACTTTCTGTGGTATAACTGTAATTATCACAACTCACCAGGATGATTAACAGGTAAGTTTAAAAATCAGCATTAGTCATCTGAAGTTGGCTTTTTCAGTCCTCGTTTTGAGTTATTTGACATTATGACCATTTTCTAATTTTAAATTGAATGAGAGGTAATTTGATTCTTAAAAGGGAATCACATTAAAAAAGGTCTAATGTATAAAATAAAAAACAAACTCATACCATTAAAAAGATTAATGGTCTTTTAAAAAACTAAAGACATTTCTAAGGTGGACAGTGTCACCATCACCAATAACACTGTCTAATGTTACAGATAAACCTTGGGATAAAACATGTTTAAAAAGGTGCTATTGTTGAGAGTTGTGGCTCATTGTAACCTGAGTGTTACAAAGACAACACATTGGTGCATCAGTCACAGATAAAAAAAAACGATGAATTAAATAACTGTGACCGATATATAGTTTAGTTGGAACAACTTCCTCTTTCCAATCCTTACAGAAGTAAGATGGCCAAAGTCCAGCAAAGAGTTTTATTTGGAAAAGCTTGTTTTTGCATTGCTCACTCCAAGTTGACTGTCAACTGGAAAGGAGCTGAGCCTTGAATACAGGACCATAGTCCATGTAAGGAACAGGCACAGCAGTGATAGTGCCAGAGTAGATAAATTTAGCTGCAGTATCAGTGAGGCTGTTCCCGCAAATACCAACATGACCTGGTATCCAGAAAAACTGGATAGAAGTAGATGTTACAGAGAAATAAGCCAGTAAGTTTTGAATATCAGCGAGAACAGGGTGAGAACTAACATGAAGCAATTCCAGGGCTAGTAGAGAACTGAGTCACTATAAATAGTGCAATTTGAGTACAGCTTAGCTTCTATGTGATCCAGGACAAAAGAAAGGCATACAGTTCAGCAGAGAACACAGAAGCTGTAGAGTGGATTCTGCACGCAACCACCAAACCACAACAAAACCTGGCAGAGCCCACACAGTCACCTGATTTTGAACCATCTGTATAAACAGGAATGAAAGGATTGTTCAAAAGGTGTTCAGCAAATAACAGACAGTATTTCCAATTGGGAGAGTCTGCTTTTCTCAGTTGACTTAAAAATAGATCACATTTGGGGACTGTAATAAGCAGCCATGATGGAATGGGCTGACCAATAGACACAGTATGTTATCCAAGGACAGACCCAATTCATCCAAATGCACCTGGATATGAAGGCCTAAAGTAGCAATGGCAGACCATCTATTCTAAAGAAGCATGGCCCACCAAGGAAGGAAAACACAACCCTAGGTGGGATGCTTTGGGAAGGAACGAAGTTCTGAAGCATACAGCAAAGAAAGTTGCAAATGGCAGAGATGCAGAGGAGGTTCATGTAACTGGGGAAGTTCAGAAAGCCCCAGTGCAGAGCTGGAGTCTCTTCTCATGAACTTAGCCCAACATCTCCAAGCCTGAGGTCCTGGAAGAGTCACAAACCAGCGATCCATAGTCTAGTTTTGATTGAATAAGAACACGATATATCTTTAACACAGAACATTGATCCGCTCCTCAAGTGGTGGAAGATGTTCAGTATTCTTACACATTTTACCCATAGCTGTGTGGTATAAAGATCAGCTTACAGTAAAAAATAAGCCTTAAGAACTTTGTCTCAGAGACCACACATAGCACAACTTCACTGATAGAGTTCAGGATCAGGGTGATCACCCCATTAGTGGCAAAATTGCATGCAAACAGTTTTAGAGAGAGAAATTAAAACCATTTGCTGTGTCCACTTCAGTAAATGATTAAGAGCAGTCTGTAGCTGCTGCTCAATATATCTCACATTCGACAACTGATATAAGATGCGAAAGTCATCGACATAGAGCCTGTTTGCAATAGAGAGACAGAGTTGTTCAGTAATGGCATTAATCTTGATACTGAAAAGTGAGACTCTCAAAATACAGCCCCAAGAGTCTCCAAGTTCCTGTAGAAAAGAACAGGAAAGTGTCAAACCCACATGAACTTGAAATCTCCCAGCTATTAAATTTTTTTAAATAAAAATGGGCAAATGTTCATGTAACCATATGTATGGAAGTCTCACAAAATGCCATACCTCCATGTTGTATCATAAGCCTTCTAAATGTTAAAGAATACTGACACAAGAAGTTGTCATTTGAGAAAGGCTTCTCTGATAACGTTTCAAGTTGAATCAGGTGGTCAATGGTAAAACGTTGTCATCAGAACCTACAATGGGTGGGCTAGAGAAGATTGTTTGAATTGAAGAACTAAACAAAACGAGCATTAACTATTTTCTCTAAGGTCTTACAGAGACAGCTCATCAAAGCAATTAGATAATAGTTTGAAGGAATCTTGGGACCCTTCCCAGGCTTAGAGAAAGGTAGGACAATAGGTAGGAAAAGTGTCAAACTCATAGAAACTTGAAATTGCTTGTCCACTAAAATAGTTTAATAAAAATGGGCAAATGATGATGTAACCTGTGTAAGTGGAGGTCTCTCAAAATACCATACCTCCATGCATCATCATAAGCCTTCTCAAGGTTAAAGAATATTGATACAAGATGTTGTTGTTTGAGAAAGGCTTATTTGATTGATGTTTCAAGTTAAAACAGGTGGTCCATGGTTAAGTGTTGTCATCAGAACTCACACTAGGTGGATGAGAAAATGTTGTTTGATTCAAGGAACCAAACAAGACGAGCATTAACTATCCTCTCTGTGGTCTTACAGAGACAGCCCATCAAAGCAATTGGATAGTAGTTTGAAGGAATCTTAGGATCCTTCTCAGGCTTAGAGAAAGGTAGGACAATAGCCTGGCACAAGGCATCTGGAAAATCATGCCAGATCCAGTTAAAAGCAATCAGAAGAATTGTAATAGATGCAGGAGATAGATGTTTTGCAATTTGGAGTGGGAGAAGAAGATATACCCAAGGAAATGCCCATACTTGGAACCAGAGGAAGTGAATCTTGGGGTTTGCTGGAAACACCTTAGGTGGAAAACAAGATGTGATAGATGGGCATGGCACAACAGGTTTGATTTTCTAATTTAAAGCATTGTAAAGATTAAAGGCTATAAAAAATATGTTTTGCCTGAGTGATGACAACATTGTACTGAGTAGTTTACATAACATTTCATAATTCTTGGAAAGGTAATAAACAAATTAGAGAAGACAAGATATTTACAGAGAAAATACAATTCTCATACCATGGAATACTGAGAAATTTATTTTAATATTGTTTGAAGAAATTAAGGACTTAAAATGCAAATATTAAAATTTGGATTGCTATCTTAGTTTTGATGCCAATTTTATTCATATACCACGAAAATAAAATACTACAATTACATTTTTGAATGTATTTGGTAAAACCTTGTGACGTGTTGAAAAATTTGCCCTATTTAAGTTAATCACAATTTGCAATAAATGCCAAACTTAAGTTTTCATAAAATAATAATTATAAATTAAAGTTAAAAATCAACAATTAAACAAAACAGAGTGAAGTTCAGAGATCTATAATACTGAGAAATATATAAATTATGAAATCATGAAAATTAAATACTTTAATGCAATAACGTTTTCTAAAAATGTAAAGTTTTAACAATAGAACATGACATGCATTATACTGTGTTAGAAAGTATCTTATATTTATAAAAATGTATTCAACTAATTCACTGCTTTAACCCTTTTCAGCCTGGCATCTCATCAAGTTTTAAAAAATTCTGATTTATCTACAAAACTATAACTAAAGTTTTGTTCTGATGCATCTTGCATTAATATTTGTCTGATAAAGTGTTTAAAAATAATCCCAAACTGCTAATCCTAATAGGCATTTTTGCTCCACCAAATGTAACACTTATTTGTAGAATACAAGTATTACTAACTCCTGTCCAGAAGCATAATACATTAACAAATGAAACAAAGCTGCAAAGCTAAAATATTACAAAAAAAATTTTTTTTAAATCCAAAATGTCAAAAAGTGTCAATTCATGCTAACTTCCTTTTGTGTTTTACACTTTACAAGTTTTTAAAGCTAAGTAAATTATAAACATATCTGATATTTGGTACTATTTATTTCTTACAACCAACTTCACCTACAGTTTTCTTTTCTCTTTACATGGATTTTAAATTTTTAATAATTTACTTGTGAATCAATGGTAGGAACATTTTGGGCTCCCTCAGTTGCTTGCTTATCTTGTTGACAGTATTTTAGCAATAGTTTTTTTTACGATAACTGCAGCTTATAATTTAAGAATAATGATATGTTTTGTCAAATTAATGCAACATGAGGCTAGAGATCAAAACATTTTTCTGAAACAGTCTCATCCAATTTTGAAAGGATTAAGTAATTACTTTTAAAAATAAAATGTACTGAGATAAATATTATTTATATTATTTTAAAAATAATTATTCATTTTGTCACTTGTGAAAGTACACAACCCAATATTAAAGTCAACTTTTAGAATCATTTTATGTTACAGATAATGATATCACACAACTGTATTCATTTTGTTAAGAATTTACCATTATCTTTGTTTTGTGTGTATGCGTGTGTGCACGTATGCATGTTTCAGTTATTTCTGAATTTCTATTAATTCTTATGAATGCAAATGCAACAGCTGCAGAAACAATGTTACCAGGTAGGAAAGGGTTAAGAAACTTAAGTTTGTTTTGTTTTTTTTCAAAGAAATTTTTCTGTCTTCAAAACTTACAGGATGAGCAATTGTAGCGGAATCTATATCATCAGGAGCAACTTGTAAATTTGACGTAGCCATTTGTTCTAGAAGCTGTTGAGTAAGAAATTAAAGATATACTTTCAAGGAAATATTCTGTTATTCTAATTCTACCATTTACCAAACCCGACAAAAGAAATATTATTAAACATTACAAATACACCTTCAACCATCTAGTATGTTTTAATATTTGGATGACGTATTTCAGTTTTGCAATAACACTTCATAATTACTTCTTTTTTCAATCTTATGCTCTTCTATATAATTAATTGCATCTATTGCAGACAGTTACTTTCTTCACACAGAAGAATGAAATTTTCTACCTTACTAAACAAACTATAATGTACACAAACAAAAAATGTACCTGTTTTGAAACCTTTTATTTCTTATACTGTGAGAGCATGCAAAATAAGTTAAAGATATAAACCCTTGTTATTATGCCTCCATTATAGTCTAAACAAGCATTCAAACAAAGAAGTTTTTTTGTATTTTTACAAAGATACATAACACTAACATTTTCATAGATTGGGTGTCACGTTACAGCAGAGATGTTAAATTTTCATGTTTTTATAAACTTTAACCAGCATGGTAAAGTAATACTTACTGTAGTGATGTTATCATTAATTCCATCTTTTATACGGTTGAGAATAATATCAACAGTATTATGAGATATCTTCATGTCCTAGAATAAACAACTGTGTACATATACTGAACTCACATAGAGTAATATCATTACACACAACTTAATTTATTTCTAGGCTATCAGTAGGTTATATATACCCTAAAAATATAAACATTTGATCATTAACACTACAATACATTTACAAAACTTTTAAAATGTTTTTTAAAAAACGTACATTGGTTAAATGTCAGAATAGTCAATTATTTGCTAAACACTGTATGAATTCAGTGAATTACACATTAAGAAGAAATAAAAATGTTCTCTTTGGAAAATGTTTGACAAAGACTTTTAATACAAATAAAATTATGGAAAAATAAATGTGTTATTTTTCTGAACCACGATTTAATACCTCAGGACATAATGACTAATAAAATATATCCTTAACGTCATCTTTACTACCTCATTGTGTAGTAATCAATAATAACATACATTCTTCCAACATTATAAATGTATGATTATCACGAATGCTAGTCTCCCCACAGTTTGAAATTCTTGCTGTTTTAAGCAAAAGTAATAAAAACAGCATTTCATTGTTGAACGTGTAGTTTTTAAATGTTTAACTTAAGTAGTGGTAATTGAGTGATAATTGTAACTGTGCTGTATAATGTTATTGATAGATAAATCATATGAGTGAACTGACAAATGAAAAATTATAAATAGTAAACAAAGTTCTTTAAAGAACTGTAGCCTGTTGTTATTTTCATTTATTTGTTTCCTCTTACAGAGAGCTTTAGCATTGCTTGCTATTGTCACACAAGCTGTTAGATTGATTATATTGCAACAAATCCACATTGGGCTATTTGCTGTATCCACTATAGGGAATCAAACCATGGATTTTAGCACTAAGTGTGTAAATATACCACTGTTCCACTAGAGAACTTCACATAAGTAATAGAAAGTTTGAAGCCAAGAAATAAAATAGAAACTAAAATGTTAGGAATTTAAAAGTATCAGTCACCTACCTTTTCTACCATTCTATTTAAGACATTTTCTATGGTATCAGTATTGTTCTGACAAGCTGAAAGATAGTCAAGAAGAAACTGTCCACACCAATCTGAAAATGAAACATAACAATAACCCCAAAATAACACTGTTTATTTCATCACCATATCAGTTTCTTACTAATTAGTATAATTTCTATTGAAAGCCAATTTTCAGAAAAAAAACAAACTTTAAAACATCTGAATGTTATTACCATTACCAGGGACACCAGGGACAGAGGACAGTGTCCATAATTATAATTATTGTAGTTTTCATTTGAACTTTTGTTATTGCTATCTGTAACTTAGATTTTAAAAAGAATGTTTACTGCAGATAGCAGCTTATTATTACACAAATGCATTTATGTCAACAACAAAAAAACTTTTAAAAATACATACTAAAGATTCAAGTAATTTATTATGTAAACCAAATGAAGTTTTGCACTCCAAGGTATGGTTTATGTTTTAGTTAAATGCTCTTGTAGAAGCCATAAAGTGAAATTATAAAAAACTTTTGGTGCTATACAGTCATTTATTACTGATATTCAAATGTTTTATATACTTCAATATGCACTAGAGAAAAAAGAAACACCTAAATTTACCCGTATTAACTGGAAAGTACATTTTAAAGAACACTCATATGAAATGTTACTTTAAAACAACTAGAGAATAGGTAAGGAAACATTTTTAAAAGTGTTTAACACTTCATGATAATTATCTCCACAACTTTATAATCAAGTTACAATGCAGGAAGGTTCTGCTGTTAATTAAGAACAAAGCTGCATAATGGTCTATCAGTGCTGTGTTTACTTTATCTCAGTACTTAAACTGAGGAGCATACAAAATAATCTCTAAAAGACATTTTTATTTCTATGAAATTGCTTAGGCCATGATAGATGAGTAGGAATCATTAAAAGTCAAAAGTTTTAATTAGTAACTGAAATAGCTAGTTCTACTTTAGAGTTTTCACCCAAACTGATAATGTAGTATTTTTCACCCAAGAAGAGGCAGTAAAACATAAGTATTTAAACCATTACCATACTACGCAACACCTTTCAGGTGTTTCACACACAGCATCATATTAAGTTTAAAAAATATTAGCAAAAATATTAAGTCTAAATTTATTTCATCAATTTTCTCACCAAGAAACATTTCAAATTTGATATTTTGCTATTTTAAACATTTATTTAGCACAATTCACAAAGAACAAAAAAGTTCAAACATGCATTTCTGCACAGTTCTGAGTGTTCATTTCTGTACAAAGCACTTAATGTATTTTAGAAACTTTCTGCTCATCTCAAGGAATACATTTCTATTTTATGAGTACCATCTATTCAGAATACAATTACCAATGTCTTGTTCCCCTCAAAATTTCCCTTCTTAACATAAGCCCACCTTTTTCTTTGATGACACAACATGTTGTCTAAACAATTACTAATGAAACAAATTTGAAAATATCCTTATGCAGAGTTAATTACATTAGTAAATTATAAACTACTTGAAATTATTACAAGTAAAGCAGTGTTAATAGCAATTTTTGGTTTTGTACAAAATTTACTATACAGTTTTTTTTACAGAAGTGAACAAATCTAATAGGAAGTTTGGAAAACTTATAAACAAATCACAGATATGTAAATCTTTTTTTACACTTTATTTAGATTTTCTTTCTATTCCCAAAAGGTTCTCGTATTAAATCATATTTGTTTCCAAACTAAGGGAATTTTCCTACATAGCAACAAATGAAGAGCTTATAAGGACTCAAATACTGTTATTGAATATTGAGTAGACAGTTTTGATAACTGTATTTCTATAGTTTTTCAAAATATTAAAATTTTAATGTAAAGAAATTATTGAAAAATTAAGTCAATTCACACAATTTTTTAAGGTGAAACTAAACACTACTTTAGCAAGCTTTTATTAAGTTTCCTGCAACATGGTTAAGTGTTCCATTGTAAGAAGGAATAAATCGAGGGATATCAATAACATAATACTAGTCTGAAATTGGTTACAGAGGATTACATATACCCAGACATACACTCAAACAAAACATACCAAATAAAGAAAAACTCACCCACACTCTGTACAGTATCAGCTAGTCTTTCAGGGTTATCAGTTAAATGTTGAAGAATCTGTTTAAAGAATTTTCTTGTGAAAAATAGTTACTCAGACATATTACATTAGTTTTGCTTAAATCATAGACTAATTGTTAATGAGTATATTACATAATCCAATAAAAATATAATAAATAACCAATAAAGGAAGTTACAATTAAATGATTTAAAATTAAAAGATGCAATACTGAACACAACCTTGACAGCAAAACTACTATAAAACCTGGGTAACAGGTACATTAATAAACACAGCCCTGGAAACCAAATTTAGTTACTTTCTCAAAGTAACTTAAATATGGCTAGGCATTTTCTTTATATACTTACTCAGTTATTTTCTACAAGTAAATTGAAATATTGTTAGGTATCATTTCTTAGTATCATTAATCTCAAGTGTTTTTTTTCTCAAAATAACTTAAACAAAGCTACCTAATGCATCAAAGTAATTTTATATATAGGTAGGTACATTTCCAAAAAAACTTAAGTATTTTTTACAGGTAGCTTGCACAAACCACTTTCAGAAAGTAACTTCCCTAAAACTACTGAAAACATTGCAAAGCTGCAAATATTCATGGAGGTAATAAGCAAATAAATTCAGATTATCATAAAAAAAAACTGCAATATATTCTGAAAACACTATCATCCTGAGGCTACTTGTGCACAAACACATACTGTGTTAATACAACAAAAACTGATCAACAATAATTTATAAGCATATTGAAAAATATATGATACACAGAACCTACTACCTGTTTAAACAGAATAATGGTCTTTCTTCACTTATTCAGGTATGATATATAAGAGAATACAGAGTTTGTGTAGAAAATCAATATACTTACACATAGATAAAAGATGGAATTATTTATGAGACATGTATAGAAATGTTCTCGCATAACTGTTTAATTTTAGAGCATATGAAAAAAAAAACTGGTCAAATTTGTGAACAGAAGGTGACTAAACTCAGCTAAATCTTACCAATGTTAGTAGGGCCACTGTTATGATTTAGTGAAAAAATCACCTGCTTTAGCAATTTTGGTCGTCTCTAAACAAGCTCATTTGTTGCTTTGTTTAAGCTGGTGTAGGAGAAAAAATTTATTCCAAAGTATTTTAAGAAATTATTCCAACTGACATGTTAAAGCCACTATCTCAGACACTTCAGTGAACTTAAGACTCAGGCATTCTTTGGATATGATTTCCAAGGTACACAAGGTTTGTACAATATATTTCTTACCACATTCACACAGGATACTTTGTACATCTGGCTTTTGTTTCTTCACTAGATTTTGTTTCAAGGTTAGTTGTAAGGCACTCATCTTGTGTGAAAGTTTAAAAACAATTTTTACACATTTCTGTGTTACTAAGTAAACTGATAATTTTACTGGGAATTTCTGACATAAAAGGAACCATAAGAAAAATGTTATGTTTTTATCACTGATAAGGGAAAGACTCAAACAAGCACATTTTTACAATTTGTAGCTTAACCCTCTTTTTTTCAGGTAGGTCAGAGTGCATGTCATGATCTTTGAGACAATTATATTTAAAATTTAATTAAACTACTTTACCATTGTATACAAATAAATAACATCAAAATATAGTTAATAGATGAAATTTTAATACAAGTTTTAAGTTCTTAATTTTGTAGTGAAATATTCTTTTAAAAATCCTCAATTTTCTATAGTGTGAAAATCATGACATTTGTTGACTAGGTCTTTTCTATTCTCTAAATTATTTACAACCACTCTCTGAAAGTTACTTATTATAATATAGAAATTACCAAAGCAAAGTAATTTCTATAGCTTTCAACCTTATTTGTTTCTGGAGACAAACTAGAAAATCCACACACAACACACCCATCTGTCATATGCCCTCTTTTATAAAATACCAATAGTTCTCTCTGATATTTCATACAATATTATATATAACGAACAGAAAGATAATAGTTTCAGTCTATAAAAAGATGCATTATATTACATGGTTTTCAGTACAGAGTACTGTCTATTTTGTCTTCAGTTTAAAAGTTTCCTCACAGTGTTTAGACATACAAAATATATAATATTTTTATTCTTCAGTACAGGAGAGGACCAACTTTGTAACCATTTGGTATTTATTGCAGTTTGTATTTTATAGTTTTTAAATTAGTAAGCACATTTTCATCAAATTTTGCACGAGTAAACATTACAAGGCTTTTTGTGCAAAATATCACATTTTTGAAATTAAGTTTCAAAATTTCTTCAGTACCGTTTTTCTCACACCTTTTTTTCTTTCTGAATGTTGAGAATCCATCATGCAAAGAAATTTTGATCTTAAGATTACAAATATTTTTATGCATTAGAAAAGTTTCAAAGTTCACATGTGAATTTTTTTTTAATAGAAAAAAACTATTTTATCTGTTATTTTCACTACCATATTTCTGTATGGGTTGGTTCAGTTCAACCAACCTTGTAATAACAATAAATAAATATAAAATTTGCATCTTTCATTCTGTAATCACTACAAATTATATATGTATACTGTAATAATGTTTTCCATTATACATTTATTTTAATATTAACCTAGATGTTTTCTTTTTGCATGTGACATGTATTGTTAGCTGTGTATTGAGCAATTCTATCTGTTCTTGAAATCTGTAGAAGATTCTTGAGAATAAAAATCAACAATACTTGTTTTGACAACACAATAGCATTTTTGAACACTACTGAAACTTCAAGAAACTTTCGAGATTCATATAAAAACAGTTAGATGAGAAACAGTAATAGAAGATTATTATTAGTCAGCTACAGTCAGTGTGCTGTCAGCCCCAGAATCTATAATTGTGATTAATGCCTATTAATAAAAAAATTACAGAATTTGATCAACAACATTTATAGATTTTCAATATTACAAACTATTCAACTTCAGTGAATTACATCAGACATACAATTTCTAAGAGGACATTAAATATCTTCATTGCAAAAAGTCATCTTGTAAGGATGTGAGCCCAAATAAGAATAGAGTCAGCTAACATTCCCATCAAGTGAAATGTGGAAACTTTGATGGTCACTTTGAGGTTACAAGGTCAGTCACATCAACTGACCATGTACAAAGTGTTAGTGAAAACTTTGCCAACAATAGTTGAAGTATTGAGACAACTACATTTTTTAAGTAACCCAAATAAGTCTGTAGGTTATCTCTGTGAGTACAAAATGTTAAAGCATGGTTTGTATAGGTAAAATAGGACATTTTTACAACAAAATATTGGGTGCAGTAGCACTGAGATGGTATGGGGTTTTCTGAGGTAGTCATGTTATTCTTTTCTCATTTTACATCAACATTTAACAAAGGAAAGAAACTAGCATATTCTACTTTAGAATGAAAATTACGATATTTGGATTCCTGGTATTGTAAAATTCTATAAACTTAAGTAGACTGTTTTTCTAGTGTTACCATACATTACACATATCATCAATATATCTTACCAGATTTCAGGTTTTTTGATAAAAGTTATTTGCAAAATGTTCTTCCATAAGTAAATGTAAAGGTTATTAAGTAGGAAAGCAAGGATGAACTATCTAGGTCACTGTTTTACTTGTAGAGAAAAAAAAAGTTGTTCACATTTTAGGCTGATTAGGTGATTTATATCAGTAAAATAGAAACCATCTTGTTATAGTTTAATTCTTAAAAGAAATAAAGATTAATCAATTGGAACTAAAGTATTATTAAATGATATTCTATGCCTAAAAACACTAAAATATCTCCTTGATATAATTTACAGTTTTTGATTCTATCTATGAAGTATACAGATATTAATCTTAAGTAACACACTTAATTAAGATTTAGCAAAAATTTGTACTGGTTAAGTACAATAATGAATAGTATTCTTGTGAATCTTATTCAGGTTATAAAAATGAGAAAGGGAGGAAAAATCATTTGGCCAGTAGTTAGAAAGTGCAAACTAAGCTTGAAGCATTTATGCTACATTGTGTAGTAGCAGCAACATGTCCAACTGGTAAAGTTCTACATTTCACTACAAAGTTTAAATAAATGTAAAATGTTGGAAAGTCTTCTCATTCATATAAAACACAGCAACATTACTCACCATTCAAAAAACATACAAATGATCATTCATAGAACATGGCACGACTGCAAATGATCATTCACAAAACATGGCAGAACAGAGGTATCTGAACAGACTTTGTGAATAAAACAAGCACACACTAACAGCAGTTCAGGGTACTAACACAAGTCTTATTCAATGAAAAAAATTATTTATCTTAATCTTACCTAAAAAATATAAGTGTAAGTCTAGGAATTTTATGACTAATCAAAGCTAGGCTAGCTCAATATAGAATAGAAAAATTAAACTGTAACTGGAGAAAACCACTATCCTGAGTAAAGGCCTTTAACTCAAAAAACCTTGTAAAGTTTTAATCATTTTATTTTGACATGACACAGTTTATCACTCAAAACACAGAAATAGGTAATTGGGATTTTACAAAAAGTTCCTCTGTAAATTGGATGCATGATTTCAAGCAAAAAATTCATGTTTTGTATGAATATATATGTACATATGTATTTTTTATGTTCCGGATTTATTGTAACTCTTCAAAGTTATTCAAAACTTCATCTACTTTTCTAAATTGCAACACATAAAAAACAGTGCTATCATAACAATCTACACAAATACAATTATCTCCATTTTAACATTATTTATTTGCAGTTGGTGCCAGTTATTATAAATAACACTTTCAAATAAATAAAGTACAAAATACTGTAAAATGTTGGAGACTAAATATAATTTGAATGAAATAATTTCCAACAATCAAAACTACCAGAATTATAATTAAGTTTAAGTTACACACTATTTATTAAATTATCATAATTATTTGCTGAACAAAAATGTGAATCAACATAAATCATTCAACAAGATATTATGTTTTAGTGAACTATCAAATCTGTGATGATGGTAGTATCTTTGTAGACTACAGGCTATATTAACACCAAAACCTCAATGAAAATTAGTCACATTACCAGACAATGTATGAAGTTTATGAATATCACAAGAGCTTTTAAGTAAATGTAACAGACCTTCAATGTTGATTCCAAGTCTCCTGTGTTTTTGCAGGATGTGGCTAAAGCCTTTGTTAGTAAGATGGCATTTAATCTGACAGGGTACTGATCAACTGAAAATAATAAAATTTAAATTTTAAAAAAGCATATGAAAATATTTAAGAAATACCAACTACCTTTACTTCTGTCATATTCCAGTTAATAAATTATAGCTTTATCTTGTGTTATAGATTTTTAGATATACAATATGAATTATGAATTTGTTATATCTCTTGCAAAGTACACAAGTTTAATCAATAGAACAAAGTAGTTCTTATTTGTAACCTAAAGCAAAAACTTCAAAATGTAACTGAACCAATCTAGTTCTAACTTGATATCACTAAATGTTTTTATGTAATTTTCCACCAATTATACAGAAAACATATGAATATTATTAAATACTTTTAAAATAATATACAAGTTCAATATTAATGTGGCTTACCTAAATGAATAACTAGGAAGCAAATACTGCACAGATCAAGTTATTTAAATTATAAAAAAGCAAGTCATAAAATGTGTAATATAGGTTACAACAGTTTCGGTTAACTTACTCAAAACTGCAGCTTGTGAAGTTTCATTTTTATCGAGAAGAATATAAATCAATGGATTTATTACAGAACCTACAGTCATTCCAAGTTCCTGTATCAATGAATAATTACAAGAAACATTAGTTCTCAAAGAAATCAGTACACATTTCTTGTGACTTGTTTCAAGAATACGGTTCATTGTTAATTCCAAAACAAATCTGTACATTAAACACAAATTTTTCATAATTACTTTCAAACTAAACTACATATGACATGAGAAAACTAAACACTAACAGAAAACATACTTGAGAGTAAAAACATGAGAATGAAACAAAGATTACATATTACTGCATTGAAAGAAAAGGATTCTTGAGCAAACACACAAGTTAATTCAGATCAGTTATGACATTTTTTCAAACTGAATTGCTCATATATGTGTGAAAAGAGAACGAAAAACCCAAAATGATAAAAACAAAATGTAATACCTTCATTTTTTCAACTACTACGTTAGGATCACTAATGTTAAGACAATGTAAAACGTAGTCTGTTAATGTTTCATAGTTAGCTGGACATCCATATTCAATCATCTTTTTCAAGACAGAATAAATTGCTGAAAGAATAGTAAAATTATACATTTAGGGAAATATCAGCTAGTAGTATGTTTATTAATATCTTCAGTAACAAACTACAAAGTGATACATAAAATTGATTTCAACAGAGATGGTATTTTCACTATTATCTCTATTATTTAGAATCAATTTCTGTTCTGTATATTCTATGAAATGATTTATATACATTTGACATCATATATTGATATAAACACATTGACAAAGACACCATATGTTAATACATACATGTCAATATACAATAAATGATCATATACGCTAAATGTTGTCAAACATTATTTTTCATAAGTGTGTATTCAAACATTTAATTCAATAAGCAAATAAAATTCTGGAACATTTCTAATTTTTCTCATTTCATTTCTGTGCTCTTTGTCTCATTTGCTGTTTCTTTATTACAGGTTAGAACAGTGCACTGCTTATGACACATTTTAAGCTACTGAGCAGTGTTCAACAGATGTGATTAAGTGTGTAAGGTGACACAACTGTAAATTGTCTCATTTTGGAAAAATGCTATTCACTGTATTTCTCATGAAATGCAAAGAAACCATCATACATATACATCATATAAAGGAAGAAAAATTTTAAATAGCTGCATACCAAACAATTTTCATGGCTAAGCATGACTATGAAACAGTTAGGTTTTTGTTACCTTAGACAGAAGTTTTATATTCCCAAAAATATGATCCATTTCAAAGAATATTACAAAACACTATTACAATATTTAATTAGGTAAACTTTGAAAACATTCTGCTGCACACAATTTGATTGAAAATATAAAATATCTAAAAAGTATATAATTTACTCTTGTACATGGTAAAAAAATATGAAAAGATATATAATAATTCAAATTTTTACCATTCTCATCCTTCTGTTTAGACAATGCTACAAAAATTGGCCAGAAGTAATGGCAACGTACAGGCATTCCCTATGGAATAAAAACATTCCTGTAACATAATATTTTTGCTAAAAGCAATAAATCTGCTTTATCAGTCATTTCAAACAGACCATGCATTTTGATATTTCAAATGTTTTTACAAAAAATATAGTTAGTACTAATTCTTTCAGTCAGAGGAATCAATATACAACATTTTTCAGGTTAAATAAAAAAATTAATCACAACCTCATTACATTAATGCTGTGTAGAAAGGAAACTACCAAAGAAGTATTGGAACATGCAAAGCCAAAAAAACAACTGATGGGTATACGTAGGAAACAAAAGATGCACTGTTTTGGACATGTAAATCTGAAATAAAGTTGGCAGTAATCCTTAAGAATAAAAGTGAAAGAAGAAAACAGCAGACAAACAGAAATTCAACTGGCTGTGCAACATCAGAAGATGTTTCAAAAATAAAAAGTCTGAATTAAGAAAGTTTGTGAAGGAATTGAGAAATAATTGTCATCATGAACTTAGAATTGTGAAGTACACTGACTGATCTCAATTATGCTAAGTTTCTAAACAGTAACACTAAGGTGTTTCTTAGAGATCAAGTACAGACTTAAATATTTTTTATAGCAACTTGAAAATATAATTTTTCTTAAAAAATAATTCCAAGTTTACTTATAAGCTTCAAGTGCAAAATATTACTTTACATGTTAGTGTAAATAAAGCTTTTTAATGTAACTTTATATTAGATATTGTGTACCTCTTTATGCAATTCGTCAATGAACTGAAGAGCATGATCTGAAACAATAAATACAATACATGAGCATGATATGAAACAATATGTATTAAATACAATACAAACAACGAAAAAATACAACAATGTACCCATTGAACAAAACAACACACTTATTTGAAAACAAACAGCCTCAAAGGATGAGTCTTAACAAATAAACCAAAATCACAATTACATGAGGTATATGTATAAATCACATCGACAAAAATGAATATTTTTAAGGAATTTAATGTTACATTTCCTCATAAAAAATATTCAAAATAAATTATTATATGCCTAGTTTTGTTACTTTATTATATAGGAAGTTATACTAAGCTATACATAGTCATAATAATAGGTCAATTATATCATAAAAGCTTACAAGAAATTATAGCAAACTTTACAAATAACAAACAATTAAGCTATTCACGGTAAATAATATTATGCTTTTTCTGGAATAATTTCATCCTTAAAATGAATGATAAGCACACAAGTTGTTTAGTACCACAATAGTTTTGCAACACCCTCAAACAGACAATAGTTTTTTATGTATTTATATACCAAGCAAAGATTACTGTGATGACAAGGTTAAAATATTCAATTTAACACTTTAACCACACATTTAGATTTAAAAAATAAAGTCTCATTCTTTCATTAGTGCTTTACTATTCAAAATAAATTATCATATGCCTAGTTTTGTTACTTTATTATATAGCAAGTTAGAGTAAGCTATAATATATTTTCATGTAAATGTATTAAATTCTTTTAAGTTGTAATTTTCAGTTTATTATTTCACTTGTGTTAATTTTTCTAGAAATAATAATTGAACAGTATTATACTAGGACTTAACTTATTTTTTACACTCAGAACATGGCTTAAAAATTTTAACAGCACAGTTGAACTTAAGGTTCTCAACATTCATAATGTGACTTAAAAAATGAAGAAATAATTTTTCTGCTGTGATACAAAAATTCTTTAGAGAGAAGATTCAAACATATTAAAAGTTTAAAGAGTTCATTACAGTATAAAAAAAATAAATCAAGAAATACCCTTTTTTTGATAAACTAAAGCATTTTCAGTAGCTTTAAGCACTGGTGTTTCATTAAGTCCAGCCTTTTTCATGTCCTTACAGATGTCAAGGATCTTTGATGAAGCCTGCAGCAAGTGGAAATAATAATTCTTACAACAAAAATATTTCTCACTTACTAGGGCAAATTTTTCTGTTCCTGAGTCATTGATTATCTTTAAATTATTATAAATGTTTAAAAAAAAATTTTATAGAGAAGGATTAACAATGAGGTCTGATTATAACATTTTTTTTAGTTTGCAAGCAAAGATTTCAATGACCAAAATTATAGTGATAGTAAAATTGTACATACCACTTCACACCGTACCATCTGTCGGATAAAAAAATTGCCTGCTGGAGCAAACTTTCCATCTGGCAAGGAAGTGCGTGGCATTGTCTTTAATAACTTGTATCCAGTATCTTCTTGTTGATTATTGACTAGTTTCAAAATAATATTGATGCAGTCCTGGTTGTACCCTGCTAATTTTCTAATTTTTCCTAATACCTAAAAACATATGAGTTGTTATATATTTTTCTTGATTCAACCTAAACTAAATCTACAAAAAACTGTTTTGTAAACAACTTCATATTTTCAGTGAAAATATGTGATTTCTGTCCAGAGAAAAGCAGAAATTTTAAATCAAATGTAAGCTGTCTGGAGACACATTAATGTTTCAAGTCAAGTGTCAGCTGTCTGGAAACATATCAGTATTCATAGCATATGTCAACTTTCAAAAAATTGATGGTATTTCAAATCAATTATTTACAAGAAAACTAATATCACTATTTAAACATCTCAGAAACAAGCACAGAATTTTCTGATGTACCTCATCAATATACATGCTATGTCCATTCACTGCTAGGGTGTATACAATATCTAAAATATCTCTGTCCATAAAATACACATCATTATTTTCAGCTTCTTGAAAAATTTTTCTCATTTCATCAATCTGGCCTTTTTCTGCATATCCACAAAGCAATGCACAATATGTATCACAACCAGGCTCCAGCTGGGCATTTCTAAGGTAAAAAAATATACAGAAAAATAAATTTTATTATTTCTGAAAAAAAAAAAGAGAAGCTTGTGAACTCTTTAAATTGTTGAATAAGAATTTCATTTAAATAAAACTGAGAAACCATTAGCTTATGTCATTAATTTATGCAAAAAATGCATTACAATAAGCAAAAGTATCATTATCTACATGTGACCATTTGAGTTATTAAAAAAAGTATCTTACAAGCAAATGTTAGGTAGTTAAACCTTTATCTCATTAAAGCAGACAACTAGTAAATCTAAGCCAGGAAAAAAAAAACTTGTGAAAATAAATATATTACTTTAAGACTACTAAAAGCTATTTGTTTCTAATTTTCAGTGAGACTTGTGATATCAAATTATCAAGATAAACTTTGTAAGCATATGTTGAAAAATTAAGATGACTTTTAATCAAATCCTTGAAAATACTTATAAGCTGGTCATCCTTGTACTTCACAAATTTAACCCTATTGCAACTGGTCATGGGTCAAAGGTCATATCATTTTAAAATTTTATATCCAAGTTTAATATCAAATTGTAGCTATTAATTTCAATTTTAGTGTTATATATTAGTTAAAAGAACTCACCAAAATATCAATTTTTGTGTGTCACGTGGTATGTTGAATGCAGCATTGGTTCAAATTACACGTTTGTGTCTATACTTTCATAAGAATTAGGAACTCAATTTACTGATATTGACAAACTTGAATAAAAAATAACAGTCTTCCATTTTTTCTCCTCACTGAAAAATCTTTCATATTCTGAAACACACAGTGACCCCACCAACCTCTTTCCTTTGGAAATACTTCTTTATATACATGTATCAGGTCATCCCTTAAGTGATATCCAATTTTAGGTTCCAAAAAACAAAGATTTTATGTGCTTTTAATGTTGCTTAATTAATAATACATGTTCCATTATTATTAATTACTTCCTGCCAACAATTCACAAGCTTCTGAATACCACTTCCATAAAATTCTTGAAATTTGGGGAAAAAAATGTAGAGAAGGTAGTTTTGACATCTTCATGAGTTCCAAGCCCTTTTCCATGAAGATAGCTCTACAAATTTCAGAATAGATTATAATCAGATGGGACAAGGTCTGGAGAATCAGGAGGATGTGGAAGTTTTTACCAGCCTAACTCTTCAATCATTTGCATATGTGATCCTTGCTTTATGGGGCAATTCATTATCCTGGTGTAACACAACACCTTTACAACAGATCAAAGCAGACCTCTTTTCTTTCAGTGCAACTTTGAAGTGCTCTAACTGTTAACAATAGAAGTCTGATGTAATTGTTACAATGAGTGGCAGAAACTCAAAGTGGATCACACTAACAACATCCAACCAAATGCTTAACAAGACTTTCCCAGAATAGACGTCCATTTCGGGCTGTACCTTAGCCAGTGTACCTGCACTAAGCATTTGTCTGCAGCACTTAACATCTTTATAAAATATCCATTTTTCATCTACAGTCACTAACTTGTCCAAACAAGGTGAATTACATTCATGAGAGTGCAGAGAAATGCAAATGTCCACTCTTGTTCTAAAGTTGGCTTCTATCAAATAATGGAGACCCATTTTCCAAGGTTTGACATCTTTCCAAGCTGTTGCAGATGACAGTGAACTCAAGAATGGATTGAATTAAACTTCTGTGCTAGTTCTTCAACTGTTACAGCACAATCTTCATTAAGTGTAGCCAGTAGAAAGTCATCATTAAACTCAACAGGACAACCTAAACATGACACATCATTTAAGCTTTAGTCACCTGATCCAAACTTCTGAAACCACCTTTGATATTTTCTTTCATTACCATAAACACCTTGAATGTTTCATGTACTTTCTGCAACACTATTGCCTTTTTTAAACTCGTAAAGCATCATATGCCAAATGTGCTCCTCAGACACATCCATTTTCATTAGAGTTAATTTGATTAATGATCTGAAAAAGTGGAGTTAGGTTAGTTTCTTTTATCTGTCTGAACATTTTGTATAAATGTCCTACTACATATTTTAAGCATTAAAGCCTTATACAAAAACAGAAATGATGATGTACTTTCTGTATTAAACTTTCAGACTTTACTTATGGAATGACCTGATATTTCTGAATATTTCATGTGAACAACCATTCAAAAGTTCAGAATGTCCCTCTAGTGGCTTTCTCAGACATCTTGAAATATCATGATGTGAACTCTTTCTTTCATTCCAAGATTTCATGCTCATAAGTTGAGTATTTAGTTGGCTTGAAATTTTGTATAATTTTGGTCAAAATACAGCTTATTTTCTAAGTTTGATAAATTATAATGGAATTCTATGGTACTGATGTAGAAATTTCATTTCAAGTCCCTCACATGCAAAATTTGAAAAGGCTCAGCAACCTACAAGCATCAAATGAGCAATAAGGTCATTGTAACTGAAAGATGTTCTTGTTTGTTATACTATTTTATTTTCTGTTCTTTAAAACATATCTGTAAGTATTAATAATGTATTATAAATGAAATGCAACTATTTTACACTAAAACACAGCTAAGATGGGTCATTTTGTAAAGGCCAGTATCATATTCTTGGATACAGTAATATGAGTGCATGTATCTTGTGTCATTACAACTTTTGTAATTTCAGTCAGGCTCAGCTGCAAGGTCATTATAATAAAAAAATATAAATAAATAAACACACACACGTATGCATAATGTTACGAGATTTAATCAACTTGGACTAAACATTTGTATTTTCATGTGGTTACAAGATCAGTCAAGCTTATGTATCTCATAAACTTAGTGTACAGAAATTATAAGACAAAATAGTTTTATTGGATACAAATGTTTGAAATTTATTTAGGAGGTTTCAGATTACATAAAAATTATTTAAGATTTTTGGGATGAACAGCAAGATCACTTTGTACTCAAACTAGTAACAAAACAGACTCAATATTTTCACAAACAAATCATCAGTAAAATACCTCATTAAAAATCTGTTATTTTTTTGTATGTACAAAATATTATAATCTTTACTAATAATCTATCAAAGTTTGTGAAGGTACATATACCACATCAAAAGTCATATTACAAATACAAAGTTGTGTGTGTGTTATACAAAGTTTATCATGAAATACATTAGTTATAAATAAGAGTTCTGAAAAAGATAAATATTCATCACAATATGTATGACACAAGAACCATTAACCCTTACTAGGCTAGTTACTTCATTTGCACAAAGAAAAAACTACGAATGAGGTTCTAAAAACTTTCCCTTAAACTTACCTACAAAATAAAATTATAGCTGAAATACTAAGTTTTCAATATTTCTTTTGATCTGTGTTTTTGTAATGTTAGTTTGAAGAAGATAATTATAAAAAATTCAAAAATGCTAATTCTAATTTTCAATTAGTACAATGCAGATACTAAAATTTTACCTTGAAAAATAATAGGAAGGTATTTATAAACAGAAACAATTTTAATTTTCAGCAACACTTTTCAAATGTTCCAGAATTACTAAGAAAAACCTTACCTCATTACTTCTAAAATATTCTTAGCATTTTCCATGTCACTGAAAAGAAATTCAACAGTTTATAAAAAACAATAATAAATTTCCACATAAATACTTAAATCTGAATATATACTGAAGCTTACCGAGAAAACATTATCATATAAATCATTTAATTGTATGGAAAATCTTTCACATTTTTAACTACAATAGTATAAATTATTATATATAACCAATGGAAAAAAATAATGAAAACAACTATAATATTCTTTGTACAAAAAATTTTAATACTTCACATTTTAATCAAAATAACATAATTCCAAAAGATACAGTCAATAATGCTGTCACTATTATAAAATTTATTAAAAGTTTACACTCATTTATAATGCATTTCAACACACAAATATATATATTCTATCACTTCATAAAAAAGGCTTCAGTAAAGGCTCATAATATCAGAAAGCAATGAAATAGGATGAAAATGTAATTTTGGGCAAGTTAGCTGTTGTAGATGCAAGCAATACAGTTATGTACATCTTGTTAAATGGTAATATGACCCAAAGTGGTACATTATCACAAGTAAGGATTTTTTGTGAAAAGTACAACTGATGCTTGCAGAAAATGTCATGCAAACAAACTGTTGCTATTGTTTTACAGAGGATTTATAGCAGAAAAATAAAACTTACTGTACTCCCACTGATTTTTTTCCACCTAATGAAGTTGGAGATCTTGACCGTTGCTATTTTTAACACTATTCAAGACAAAGATGTGTCACAGAATGTTTATATCTTCATTTCTGTGATTAGTTTGCCCTATGATCTGGATTGATTGAAGATATTTCTAGCAACATTTAGATTTAGAGAGGTTTTAAGTGTCATAAACACTAACATCTTCATCTCTGTTAGTTTCAGCCAGTAGAGGCAGTGAACTGAATGGCTATTATTCTAGCAGTTTTTAAAACTAAAGATGGTTTATATATCCACTAACTTCAAAAGATGCTTCCCCTCCCAACATTAAAAGTATTATAGTCCCCTACCATTTGTTCCCCTTGTCACCATGTGCATATCATTACAGTTGTCTTCTTCTCCATGATTGTCTCACTCAGACAAGTTAGTGACCTAGCTTGATGATATTTCTTGCAGTATTTAGGTCTAGAAAATGTTTAAGTTACATCATTATCCCTGCAACTGTTTCAACCAGTAAAATTGGTGATCTAGAATAATGCTATTTGTAGCAGTATTTAGGTATAGAGAGGGTTTAAGTGTCACAGGATGATTACATATTTCTCTCTTTGATTGTTTCACTCAGTGAAGTTTGTGACTTCAGAATTCTCAGACTCAAATAGGAGACAAATACAACAGAATGTGTTATGTAATTCTATCAACAGTACATGCCTTCAAATAAAAGTGTTTGCATATAATACCAGACTGTTTAGGTTTTAAAATGACACATCCAGATATGGTGTTACATGTGAAAAACAAAAATAACTATTATCACGAGACATGAACTGTGTATAAATGCAAAATGGTCTTTTAGAACAGTGGAAAGCATATACTAAAAGAAATGAAATTCTAAGAACTGATGAGTGAAAGCACAGAATATTTCACATTTTAATTGCATTACCTATGACATATTCAGTGCCAACAAGGTCTGTTCTTGAATATTATGGCTCATTGAACTGTTTAAATAATGATGCATATGGTAGTGATCTAAATGATACACATTATATATCTCGTACATTTTGAAGGAAAGAAAATGTTAGCATGCAAGCCATATTAAGTAATTATTATAAATTTTTTCATTGAGTCCTTTAGAAATAAGAATCTCAGGTAATGACAAATAACAGAATTACATATACAATTAAAAATAACACAAAACTAAAATCACACATAAATAGTTATTAAAACAGGAACTTGCCCTAATAAAGACAACATATGTTTTAATGTTCGATCAAATCATCTTCAGGAATAACAGCAAAGGTGTGTTTAGGACATATATTCACAATCATTTTCATTCCTATAATGCCATCTAGCCTTAAACTACCTAAAGTTACAAAACATCTGTTTAGTACTTTATATTTTATGCAGCTGGACCAACTTTCTTGTTTCACCCATTTGCAACAGGTTACAGGTCAAAGGCCTGTTCATCATATTTGTTGACTAAAATAAAAATTTTATTGAACCACTATTTTATAAATTTATGTCAGTCAGTTTGGAACCAAACTGCAGATTATAATTCAAACTTTAACACTTTATATGAGTTAATCTCTTAAATTAAAAATTCACATGAAAAACATATGCTTCCACATATAGATTTTAGTGATCCCTGTGTTACATTAAATGCAGCACTGTTTAAAATTAGATGTTTGTGATATCAAAACACTAAGTCTATAGTATCAAACAAATTAGGACCTCAAATTACTGCTGTTATCAAACTAGAATATAAAACAAGGACCTCATATTTCTTTTTCATTTTGCTGAGATATGGCTCATGTACTGAATAAAACAGTGGTCCCAACTCACCTCTTTCCATTTTTAGAAATGGTCCCTTATGTACACTTACTTCAATATATGATATGTGAATAACCAATCAAGAGCTTAGAATGTCCCACTAGTAGTTTTCTCAGCCATTGTAATACTTGAAAAGGCTACCCTGTTCTTTCAATCCAAAATTTCATGGAGCTTAGTTGGGTCTTTAATCTACTTGAGGTTTCGTTTTTTTTTATTTATTTATAATCTAAATGCAAATTAGTTACTAAGTTTAATAAATTATAGAGGAATTCTATTGTAGGAATGTAGATAACTATTTGCTTTACTCCTTGATTTATTGTTCTATATTTTAAGAAAAATAGGTTTAATAATTTATTTCTGAATAGTAATAATCTATATGCATATACATAATGTATAATAATTTAAATATGACTATATCACACAATACTAATCCACTAAAACACATCCAAGAAAGAGAAGACTAACAGTCAGTTTTATATTACTGGATAGGTGATCTGAGTGAATGTACACTGCATCAATGTAAGTTATGTCTCATATAAAACTATAAAATTGTAAGTGCACATTTGGTAAGTACAAGGTGAACAGTATGCAAGACAGCTTTAAGCACCACACTTGTTAACCTGAGGATGACCTAGGAAGGTCGAAACATTGTTCTCTGCTTTATTAGTAAAAGTGTTAATATCCATACCATCCATTACAAAAGTTTTTTTTTTTCTGAGAACAATCTTTTCATTTTATAATTCTACTTTTCTATTATTGACAAAGCCCCTAAAGTTATATATCTGCTGTTCATACTTTTAAACTATTTGGCCAGAGGGAAGACATCGAATATCAGCCCTATACCACCTACAATTCAAGCTGAGAGATTGAATGCCACTCGTGAAATGCTACAACAACTTAAGGTGTGGAGAATATTCAGTGCTATCAAGCAGATTTCAACTTGACTTGACAGTTCTTAAATCCACAACTCTACTACAGGGGCAATCCACACCAACAATCAGTTCATTTGTTTGGGATAGAATAGTTTAACAATTGCAAATGATTAAAATACATACTTGGCTCTGGCATGTCCAATGATTAGAGAGTTGAATACACTTTCATTAATAGGTAATTCTTCTTTCTTCATGAACTCCAAGACTTTCCTGTGATAATTATGGTGAAGTTCTTGTGAAATAAACTTACAAAAAATTAATAATTCTTATTTATTGTCTCTATAATTAATAAAGAATTATTTATATAAAACAAACGTTTTTTAAAAAATACAGTTAAAATATTTTTCAAATTTTATTCCATCAGAAATAGAAGATATTTCAGTCCCTTTTGAAATTTCATTAAATGACATTATTCAATATAAAATAATTCTGGAGGAGGTTAAACTTGCCTTGCTCCTTCTATATCTCCTTCTTGACAATACCTAGTTATCAAACGCTGATATGTAACCTGCAAAACAGAATTTCTAACATCAAATTAATACAGGAAACTATTAACACAAAGTATAATCACCACTATAACTGGGTGATATTAAAGTGGTATTCATTATCTGACAATCTCACTAAGTTTTTGGCATCATCTTAACTCATTCTAGAATTTGTGAACAGTAAATACACATGTTCAATCTTGGTTATAACTAAACTGTTTGAAAATTCAATATAAGATAAAGTGATGACAAAAAGATTTTGCACTGGACAGTATTAGAATGTAGGTATAATGGTGAATCAACAGTAAAGAAGTTTTTTCTGTATTCAAACATTATACATAATATCCAAGTAAAATGCTTAATCACTTAATTTGCTTCTAAATTAAATCCTAATAAACTAGTATCTTATCAATTCTAACACCATGCAATTTTTAAACAGTTTCAATGTGCATTGTGCCTGTGTTCAGAAAAACTTTTTGTTAGTACATCCAAAGTACTTGTAAATTCAAAATCAATACAATTCTAATCTCATACTATGGATTAAAGATTATGATATATTCTTATGAATAATTAAAGACATTTGCTAATATTAGATAAAGGTATAACTGGGAATAAATATGTGGAAACTTTTTTACCCGATTAGGCTGAATTCCTTTGTTTTCCATTGTTTTCAGAAATTCAGTAGGAGAAAACTTGTATTCATTTTCCAAGTAAACCTTTAAAAGTGCATTGTAGTGACTGACATCCATTTGACAATCTAAACATTAAAAAACTGCCTTATACATTTATTCAAACCACTTAAAATTAATACACTAGAGAATTATGATTTAACTCTACGATTATTTTTCTAAATATAATCGAAAGTTATGAATTTCCTACAATGAAAATGTATTTCCATCAGGTACTTAATTCTTCTCACACAAATAGCTATTGTTTAGTGCTGTCCTCTATTTGTAAAAAAACTTCACATGCCACAAACTTTTCACTCTGACACATCCCTTAATTCACATGGTTTAACTGATTTTTGTATGCCAACCACTATGTAGCCAACCTCCACTTTGAGTTTAGGCAGTAACATAAGCACTGGTTGACAGCAGGGGAGAAAGTGTGGGAAGTATGAGTGGAAGTACCTGTTGGAAATGAATTTTCGGTGTAAGAAAATTATTACTTCTGCTGACATACATAGCTTGAATTCCACACTGAACAGCAAGAATAATTTATGCAAAAGAGAAAGTAGAAGCATCCTTTAAAAGTGTCCAAAGGACACCCTGATGAAGCTACTTTCTATCAAGAGGATTATACATGGGAGACCTCACCACTTCTGTACCTAATACACTGTTCACCCATATTTGGGAAAGGTGTGACAACTCTGATGGAAAGCACATCCCAATGGGAGAAAAAATAGTTGTACCATAATATATTATAATTGCAATCTCCCTGATTAACAGAATGCAGATAAAGTAAAGGATATGCTGCAAGGTGTAGAATGGATTTGGAAAAATGTACCATACACAGAAAGTCAACTTCATACAAAATTCAACACCATCAGGTACCAACATCCATGCATAAGTAGCACAATGGCCATAACATTGGCAAGTCAACTGCAGCCCAAACCTCAACTCCTGGGAACTAACATCCATGCAGGGGTAGGACAAGGATCATAACATTAGTAAATCATCTTTATTGGAAGGCTGGATGAGAGATTCCAATCACCACAACATAAGAACATATACTAACTGATTAAGCTCTAAATCCAAAATTCATCTGCTAGGAGCGACTTCAACATGGAGGTAGAATGACAGATTCCAATCATTACAACAGCACACTCCACAGCTAAAACATCCCCTCAGACAAATCCTTGCAAAGATATTGTGTCCATTTAAAGGGCATATCATCTACACCACCAGAACACCACTACCCTCCCTACTCTCATCTCAATGGAGTCTTGTTCATGGAACACTCCATCTCTAGTTTATATAATTGTAATGAACAGTGTGCAGTGTGGCCATGAAAATTATGAAAGTTAACATAAGAAAATTTGTCTGGTTACAGTCTCAGTGAATGGCAACAGGTGAAAGAAAAATTGATTGATTGATTGATTTAGTGTTTTATGGCACAAAGCAACGAGGCTATCTGCGCCAAACAACCGGTAAAAATGTAGTAAAAGACATAAATGGAAACGAACGTAAAACAAAAAAAAATATAAAACCAGTGTTGACACCTAGTCTACAAGGTTAAGATAGAAGGCAAAGTGTAAAAAGTTGTAAGGTAGGTATTCTATCAAAAAGGTATAATCATAACCCGCCAGGAAGACTAACAGGCAGGTACAAGACCCACCGTCAGTCACCTGAAGTTGGTCTTTCCAGTCCTGGTTCTGGGTTATGTGTCATATCAACTAGTATCAAAATGTAAAAGAATAGAAGTATTAAAAAACACACAGCAAAAATGCAACAATGAGTAACCAAATGTTCAGTAAAAAGAGAAAAGTCACGTAAATGGAGTAAAATTTGTAAAGGAAAATGAAGGTAAAAACAAAACAGCAATTAAAACAGAAAATGGTGTAAAAACCAATGGTGACACCCAGTCTTCAAAGTTATAAACTATTTACTCTAGCATAATAATAATGATCATAACCCGCCAGGAAGACTAACGAACAAGTTCAAAAACCACCGTCAGTCACCTGAAGTTGGCCTTTCCAGTCCTGGTTCTGGGTTATGTGTCATAGTAGCTAATATCAAAATGTAATGGAAGTGAAAGAAAAAGCCCAACCAAAACATATAATGGGAGATGAAAGTACGAAGTATGGGCTTACTGCTCAATAGATGAAGTAGCTCCAATGGAAGTCAGTGTTGAGATGCAGGTAAAAGGTAAGGTATCTGAAAGGAGTAAAGACACCAGGAAGAAATTGTTTGTAATTAAACACAAAGGGCTATCTTTGTTCTACCCAATGCAGGTATCAAAACCCAGTTTTTAGCATTGCAAGTTTGCAAACATACTGCTGTGCCACTGGGATGCAGTTACAGGAAGAAAGAGACAAGGAATAAAAGACCAGTTGAATTCCAAGCCAAACTAATGGTTGAGGGAGGAAAAGAACAATCACAAACAGAAGAATGGTGCAAGAGAGTGAAACTGTTGGAAATGAAATCAATGGAAAAAAAGCCTTGAAAGCAATATATCAACTCAAAACATGTACAGCACAGAGGTCATCTGAATCTAACCACGAATAAAGGTGGAATATTGCAAAAAACAAAAATGATGAAAGAATAAGAATGTATACCATAAGCATTTTCACTCTTGCAGAAATTGTCCAACCAGTTGTGATCAAAGACTGCATGTTAAAACAGGAAAGAAACAGAAGTGATTGAGGTGGGATCAATTGATTCAGAACTCCAATTTTCATTGAGCATACACAAAGAATGGAGAACGTCCTTAAGATCAGACAGGTAAAAAATAGGACATGGATATGAAACACAAATATAGATGGAAATGACTCAAAAAGAAACAAAAAAACAATAAAAAAACACAGCAACACTTCAGGTACCCTACATTATACTAAATGTACAGGACCAGTGGAGAAAAAAAGCCAGGCATAAGTCCCAATTAGAAGTGGATAGTAAACAAACAGTAAGAGACAGTGTCCCACCTTGGAAGATCCCAAAAACAAAGGGAACAAAGGAGGGAAAGAACTGAAGATGGCAAATGCCCCAATATCGGGAGGAAAGAGGAACTGATATCTCACAAAAATTCCTTAGATATAGGTGGAATGTCTAAAAAAAGGAGGTGTACAACATATATTTTCTGTGGGAGAGTCAATAAGATAAGATAAACTGGCAAACAGTGGGGTATAAAACAAATAAGATTAACAGAAACTTCCATCACCCCCATACAGGTGATAGAAGTTCTCAGTACATAAAATTAAAAGGAAAATACATGTGGTGGTAAGGCAAATTGAACCAAAATCTGTGGAGGACAAAATATGCAAGAAACTCTCCCACAGCATAAACAAAAATGCTCATCATGAAATACAGTATTTAGAAAAGGATGGGAATATTATACTGTGAAACATGTCAAACAAATATCACGTGGAGGAAAACAGAAAATCTAGGTTGTGTGAAATGGTTCCAGCAGTTGTAAGAAGGTGAGCAGTATCAAGAGAAGGTAGGGCAGCCCTAGACCCCAGAATGTTTCACAAACTAAATTACTTGTAAGAATAAAAATTTATAAGGAATTATGAAAATGAAACAGTCAAAATAATGCAAGTTCATTTTAGTGTGTAGAGAAATAATCAAACATACTGTTTGTGATTAAGCACAAAGCTACACAATGGGCTGTGTGCTCTGTCCACCATAGGTATCAAAACCTGGTTTCTAGCACTGTTAAGACCATAAACATTCCACTTGCCCACTGATGGGCAACATGTATGTTGAAGAAAAGATATTTAATATAATTATTAATCTACACATGAGATGAACTTCATTTAAACATAACAGACACATGCTGAGCCTAATTGAACTGTGCACAACAAAGTATATCACCAAGTTCCAACCTTACAATAATATGTACAATACTGAGAGAAGATAGTTGACCCCACCTCCACACAAAGTATAAAAAATAAATAATAACAAAAAAGAAATACTTTGTGTTGTAAAATTAAGAGCATACTGACAATAATATATGTACAAGATGTGATGTTTTGAAAAAAAACAATATGGTTAATCAAATTTATAATGTACTACTAAGATGAATTACAGATAATCCTAAAATAGCAATGGTCCATGTTAAGCATAATCTAACATTGCAGGACAAAGGATACAACTAAGCTCTAATTTCAAATCTGAAGCTAAGTATTGACCAATCTAACTAAACTGATGTTCTTGAACCCAAATAACTACAGTTAATATTAGGTTGTTTAAAAATAAAATGTCAGAATTCTCACATTGACATTTAGAAGCTGAATATCGAGTAACATATCATTGATTTAATACGATGTTTGTCAGTCACTTACAAGGTGTTTTAATTGTCTGCTGTTTCAACTCTACTCAAAGTAAATTTTGCAACCTCCAAGACAGCATGGACAAGAAAGACTTTCATCCAATTTTCCTCTACAACTTAGAACTTGGAAAAAGGTTTAAAATTATGCAAAATACCAACCATGGATCTGTTACAAAACTTACAGTTCAAAGTTGGTTCCAAAGTTTCTACATGGAAATAAAAGTTTTGAAGATATCATTAGATGAAAACACAATAAAGGAAGCAGCTGAGACAGACCTTAGCACAACAGTACACGAGCTTGCTGAAAAGCTAGGCACAAACAAATCAAGCATTGTCAACTACCCAAGTCCAATTGGAAAGAAGAAAATTTTGATAAGTGGATTCCACATGAGCTGACTGAAGATCAACAAAATCAGTGTTATGAGACCTGTCAAGCATAACATTCCAATAATTGAACAAATTGGGAATCGAGGTTCTGCCTCATCCATATCATTCCCCAGACCTTTCTCCTACAGATTTTCATTTTTTTAAACACTTTGACAAATTTTTGAACAATAAATGCATCAAAACCAGGCAGCTGCAGAAGCTTTCTTGGAGTTCATTGACCATATAAACTCTGATTTCCCCTAAAAAAAGAGGCATAAACAGCATCATTACACATTTGCAAAAGTGTGTTGAAGCAAATGGTGCTTACTTTAATTAAAGCAGTGGTTCCTATCCAGATTGCAAGATAGCATCCAGGGGGTGCAAGATAACATTTGTTTTGGCCACCTTCACCTTTGTTCTTAAATAAATAATTACTGTGAAGGGTGCAAGAACATATTAAAATTTTATAGGGGTGTGGGGAATAGAAAAGTTTGGGAATCACTGGATTAAAACATGTTTTACAATATTGGTTTACACTTTTCCAAACTTCGCAGTTCAAGAATCACATTTATTTCTGGACAACCTAATAATATTAACAGTGGAATTTGAAAAATCCTGACAGCAAAGTCAGCAGACCATATTTTAAAATATGTAAGCCTCCAAACTCAAAACAAGGACTGATAAAAGTCAGCTCTTTGAACAATCAACTTTCCTACAAAGTAAAGCTGATAATTTTCATATTCACAGATATCTCTGAAATGGTAACTCAAAATCTGGAATTCATGATTTTAAGCCAAATAACTAAACACAACCACATTAGCAGTAATAAATAAATAGCAGAAATAATTTATAATGAAATACTGAGTTCTGTAACTGGATAGAAAAAAATCAAATAATTCCATTTTTAAATATGCTACAAATATCACTATTGCATGATAAATAATAAACTTGTTTAGAAAAACTGATATGAAGATTAAAAAAAAAACATGGAGAGAGCACAAATTAAATGTTTGAACATTAGGACTGCCAAGTGAGAAGTAATAGTTTGGAAGAACAATTGGCAGAACAGCTCAGGAGGAGTCATGTGGGTGTATGGCACTACTATTGCATATAGAAATCAATTAAAACATGTGAATTGAAAGGTACATAGGAGTGAAAAGCTTGCAGTATGAAAAAACAATTTTTGCAAACAGAGAGCAGCAGAGAACGAGGGTAGCTAGGGAAGTGAGCAGAAGTGAGGTAACTTGTCATGAAACTAACATTACTAAACATTTAGAAAATTTACAAATATTATTATTGTACTGAAAATCTTAACTACAAGATATTTTAATACAAACAATGAAACACTAAAAAATATATAATAAATAGTAACAATATTTTTAAAAGAAAATGTTCATTTCTTAAAATTTGTTTCAATGCAGTGAACATAGTTTACACAACATAAGGACAAATAGTTCATTTTATTATAAAATCTAGCTTTGAAGCTACTTCACACTCACTCAGTTCAACTAATTTGTCCCAGATTTCATTTACAAGCTTAGTACGTGCTTCTGGTAGTTCATCTGGCAGCAATGAACCACAGCATCGAATCAACAGTAAACTCTGTGTGCTACTTGATGTTCCTAAAAGACAAAGCACTTACTATATGTAACTCTATGAAACTTAGAGCACAGTCTTTATTTTCATTAGTAAAACAACTTGCATAACAGAAAGTTTTAACAATGCTAAAAAGTGCAAACATGTTGCAATTTTAACATTTTCAATTCGTTTTTAATACATGGTAGAAAATGTGCTATTGAGTGCATGAGGAAAATGTAAAACACTGAACTCTGAAATCATCTTAACTTTGTACACTTTTCAGAAGATAGACATCACCTAAACATTTTCAGGATTTAGACATTATGGAAACATGTTCAGAAAATTGATATTGTATAATTATTTTATTACAAGTTACAGTTTTTACAGTAAGGAAGAATATTTTTAAAACAGGTACAATGTTTCAATTATTGGTGCAATCCTTCAAGTACACAAGTTCTAGTGATAAAGAATATTATTTTGTATTTAAATCAACAATGTATTTGAATTTCAAAACTGACAGTAGTTACTTACACATGCAAATGAATCCATGTGCATTAACAGAGCATTTCTGATTGAACAGAAAAAAAACCAAAAAAGTATATAAATATGAAAATATGCAAAATATTTACACAAGATTTGGAATGTCTGAGGATATATTGTTCAATAACATATAGAAATACACTTGAGTATTAGTTAATTCTAGGATAATTTAATTTATTAATAAGGCTTCACTGGTTCTTCTGTTGATGCAAAGTTCATGTTTTAATGTAATGATATTCTATGGAGAAAAACTGCAGTTGTTTTTGCTCATGTTTCCATACTTGGAAATAGGGGAGTTTTGGTGTTCTTTTAATCTAACGTTTAAGTTATATTCTGTTTCACCCATTAACAATGCTGAGCAACTGCTATTTTAATTTGTGAATGTTTCCTAATGAGGTGGGTTTGTTATATAATTTTCTTAATGTGCATTTAATTTTAATTCCAGGAATGAAAAAGAATCGAGTCATTACATTAAGTTTATATTTACATGCTAACTTTTTCCAAATTTCTGATAGAGGTATGTTAAACATTTTTTACATATGGGATAGTACAAGCAATTAGGCTTTTTTTCTTGATGATGAGAATTCCACTTGAAATAAAAATGCATCTCAGAACGACTGGCATGAGTATTAACACTTTTATTGATAAGCAGAGAACAATGTTTCGACCTTCCAAGGTCATCTTCAGTTTAACAAAAAGAGAGTTTGCAACTATTAATTGAGCGATTTTGAGTTTGCTTCTTTATTAAGCATGTACTGTTTGTCTTTTTTAATAATTAGTTTAATTAATACAATCGGGGATTAATTTATTTCAGTAAAACAATGAGTATGAGTTAAGTGTGCAACTTGTAATATTTTCTGTGATATATACAATATATACTAAATTTATGATAATTTTTAAGAATGCCTAGCTGGTGAATTACATGAATGGAAAACCAGTTTAAATAATTGTTGATGTATGCCTTTTTTCCAATGAATTTTGGTGGTAAAGCCTTGAGGAGTTTGTGTGATGTTAGCAATTAAAAAATTCATTGTGTAGTTAGTTTCATTTTCAACTGTGAATGATATACCTTTGTGCAGATTATGTGTTGAAGGAATTTTGTTTGTCCATCTTGTCAGTTAAAGTCCAAAAATGTAATTATATTTATAGGCTAAAATGGAAACTCTCAAAGAAGAGACTGTGACATATTGTTTTACATGATAAAAAAAAAAAGAGTGGCCAGAGTACTTAATGGATTTTTCATTGCAAGTCCATATAACTGAAAGTATGATTATCTGTATTGAATGTAAACAAATGTATTAGTTATAACATTTTGATTAAATGTGAATATCTTATACTGATTCTTTTTTGGGGTCCTTGTGAAATATTTTTTTCCAGTCAGTGGCCTTATGGTAAGGGGTTTAAAAAATAGGTTTACAACAAAGCTAGACATAATAACTGTCAAAATTATGCAAGTGTTATAGAAAATGTGAGGTACTTTTTTAATTGGGTGCTTATTTTGAAAAAATGAGGGCCCAAAACCCAGTTGAAGGATCTATCAAGGTTTAAAGAGTTATAAGAAGTTACAATTGTATGTATGGCTTTTTGTAGACATTTTTGTTGTATTTGATTCATTTGTATGCAAAAAAAAAATTAAGCAGTTTAAAATTAATAGTTATTTTCTTTTAGTAATATCTTTACAAGTTTGCTCAATTTTTGTTGTACGTTGGTTCAAGGCAGTATTTGACTGAGCAAGTTTAGATGTATCATTCAATACATTTACCATTAAGGTGTTATACTGTTTAGTTGGTAGAATCCTGACAGTTTCCCTTCACCAACTCTCTTGATGAGAATGACTTAATTGTTTCTATGAAGTTTTAGGCATTTTCTTTCTGCTGATGTCAAATTTTGTTTTATATACTTACTTTTACTTAGTATTTAAACCAGACAGGATTCTTCTTGAAGTCTTGAACTTAGGATTAGTTGCTATTGATTGTATTATTCCTGTCTGCAAAGGTCTTGTATGTTAATTTCAAAATCCAGTTTAACTATTAATCAAGATTGTAGTAATAATATTTTTAAAATATTCTTCCTTATTGTAAAAGCTGAATGTGTTTCAAAATAGTACTTATGATCAGTAAATAAACTCTAAATGAAACAATTAATTGTATAAACATGTTCAAAAGATTGACCCTATAAAAATAATGTTCAAGAAATGAATATTGTATATACCAGAAATATCACATCTTTAAATGGTGTCCACCTGCAACTTTTTTTTAACCACCAAAAAGCAAATAATTAGTATGTTAGCCAATAGTGGAATCAGCTTTAATTTTAGCATGTAATTTATAATGTGGGGTGAGACAGATAAACTCACTCCTGGGGCCAACATTAATTTCAAAATGATTCATAATCAATGTGTGAGCCAGAAAAACTGTCATTTGGTAAGAATTAACTTTGACACGTGATACATAATGGATGTTGGCCACATGAACTCAGCTGTAGGGCCAACATTAACTGCAACATGTAAATCATTTTGAGGGTATGGACCAATTAAACACACTCATGGAGCAAGATGCTGGCTAACAGTTGAAACATACTGACCTGAACTTTAAAATCATTCTATATTTTCAAAATTCTAATACCTTGAACATAGTTACTTTAGAGAATAGCTAACTATAGATACAGGTTTAGTTAAGCTGAAGCTATCACAAATTATTGCCTATGCATTGTTACAGAACCAACATAAAACATTATACCTACCTATATGCTTTATTTCAGCAAAAATATCTTCTACATCTTTTCTCGCTATTCGTCCCAGCTTCCGTACATCAAGGTCAAGCCTATAAAGAGCTTTGTCAAGAGAATGAAGTCTTGCTTGTGGTGACAATCTTTCTTCTTCTGTTGTAGTTTCATGCTGTACTCTCCCTAATGTTGCCAGAAACCTGCAGTTGAAGTGTACAATTAATCTCTCTTTCTCAATATGTTCAAAAAATAAAATGTTTTGTGCACTAAGCAAATGGATGACATCCATCAAGATATTTTCACTCTGAGGTTGGAAGCAACTCTTAAATCTGTATCTTTCAACTTCCAGTTAGTGGACCAAAACTGACTACTCTGAGGTAGATCCATGGAATGTAAAATACTACAGATGTAAGTTAACTTACAAGCATGTTTTCTTGTGGTTTCATATTACAATTGCAAAATATTTATACCAACCTTATTCATGGAAGTTATTTTTTAATGGGAGGGAGCTCCATTTGACAGACTGATTGCTAATTCACCATATAGTATATGGTCCACCTCAGGCATTTGAATTCTAATTTGCCTTACATGATGTAGACTTGAAAAATATTGAAGTAATACTTATCTTCTCCAAAAGAATATTATAACTTTATGTTTAGCTGTTCCTGTAGTAAACAAATCCTAAAAGCTTCCAATCTCAACTAAACTGAATAAGATAATTGTAAACTTGAAAATTTTTTAGATAATGTAGAACACTAGAGCCAACACCTTCAGTTACTTCTGATGGAAATTAGTGTTTCCACTTATTATTTTTATCAATTATTCCAACTATCCAAGTAACCAAACTATTACTATTACGATCTTTCATTATTATTTTCAATTAATTCAGTAAAAGTTGTTCAGCTTAATCAATTTGTATTCAAGTCTGATGATTCATTATGAAATTATACCAATCACTCAACTTCCATTTTTGATACTGTAATTAATATTCTTATTCTTCAAAGAAAATGTCAAAGTTTAAACCAGTAAAGTCTATAGAATACTTTATCTTACCTAATCTTGCTTTTTTAATGATCGAGAAAGTAGTTATTTTAGCTAAAGAGGTCATCATATTAAGTTCACATCAATTTTAGAATATTTAGGAATTTTAAGGTGTGTTTTTCGTATAGCAAAGCCACAAAGGACTATCTGCTCAGCCCACCGAGGGGAATTGAACCCCTGATTTTAGCTTTGTAAATCTGGAGACATACTGCTGTACTAGCGGGGGCAGGATTGTTAAGGAATGAGAATTTTCAAAATTCCTTGAACAATGATAAGGCGAGCCAGTTAATTGGCTAAGTAAGCTTGTAGTGGAACAACAGAACACTACAACAACCTTTTTCTTTTTAACTAGTGGAGTGAATCAGTCAATTTGTTTACATTTTTGGATCTGTGTTGATTATCACGCATACTAAGTTACTTTGAACAGGTTAAGTTAGGCCTACAACAGGTTACAAAGTATAAAAGTCTATAATGCAATAAAAAATATATTGATCTGTTATTGATATGTGGATTAGGTATTCAATTATTTTCACCAAAAAATTTAAAAGAAACCAACAACAACAAAACAATTTTACAAAGAAATAATAACTCTTATGGGAGATATTTCCTTAAGGGTTTTGAAGGAGGTAAAGAACAACATGTGTGAACCAGTTCTTAGTATTTTTTCTAAGCGTTTAAATAGTGAACATGTTCAAGAAGGTTAAATGTTGAATAGTGTTACCCTTCTTTTCAAAAGAAGTGATAGCCCCAGTAATTATATGCCAAATAGAATTAATATTACATCAATGGGAAAAACATTTTTGAAAGTTTAGTGAAAGACACTTTGACAAATATAATTTATTGAAATATTAAGCATGGCTTTACTGAGGGAAAATCTTGCCTTAACAATCCTTTCACATTCTTTGAAGAGCATACTGCTTATGTAGACAAGGACATAGATGTATATTTCAGGTACGTGGGTTTTCAGAAAGTTTAAACAAAGTGACACACAGGAATTTTTAAAATTATTGTGAGGCATAAGTTGACTTACTGGATAAAAAACAAAAGAAAGAGAAAGAGAGACTGGAAAGTAAAAAACAGAAAATTGTTAAAAAGAAACAGTTAAGCTTAACTAGAAAAAAAATGTCTTATTCTGATTTATCAGTATCTTGAGCAATCCAAGTATGGTGCTACTACTATTAGCAAGGCAAACAGTTTTAGGTTTTATCTAAAGACATGCTGAATACAAGACTTAAAAACGTTAGAATTTTATTGTATAGGTTCCTGGTTGGATCAGATTTGGCATACTTGTTTTCAATCAAGTCTTGGGATCCATACCATAAGGGCACTGAACTTCTAGAAAGGATTTACAAGAGACCCACTAGAATGGAAAGACTATCATACAATAATTAGTTAAGCATTTTGAAACAATTTTATCTTTCAAAAAGAAGGTTACAAGAAATCTGACTGAGGTGCTTATGACTGTTAGAATAATTGTCATATTTTTATTGTTTTGGATTAAAATCACAGGACTAAAACTATGGGGCATAAATATAAATTTTGGCAAAAGTTCAAGTCATCTTTGTTTGGGGTAATAGTCTATAGTAATTGGTCTTTTGAATGAACTATCTTCATATTTTGTGCAGGCAATAAAATAGGTGGGTTTAAAGAAAGAATAAATAAATATTTAAATGATAACAGCTGACTTCAACTTTATTTTGTTAATTTAGTACATAAGTCCATTGTTTTACTTAAATTTTATATTAAAAGCAAAGTGATCATCGCACAACAGGGTGAAGTTTTACAATAACTTAAAGTTCAAACAACATTTATTTTGAATAATAAATAACACAGCATATTTTAATTTTAAATATAAAATTACATAGTTTAAAGAATAAAAAGTGACAATCCAACGTTGGTAACTTATTATTAACTTTATAATAATTGATATAAAACTTTATCACTACAAAATAGTACACTTCCAAATACAAATAAAAAATTACCATATAGTCATAGTATATACCGATTGTTACTATACTATTATTTAAAAATTACCTGTTTGTGTTCCAAAATGGGATATAAACATCGCCTTTGACCAGATATTCATAAAAACATCTTTTTATGTCACCAAAATTCGTTCTATAAGTAAAAGAACGAATTCCACTAATGCGGGTAACACTATTAAAAACATGCCTAAATCGCAAAAAAGACGCCATTACTTCCTCAGTCTGAGCAGCACATGGAAAATACTTACTATTCACCGTGTCAATTGTGTTGCACAAAACGCAGACCGTACACTGAACCGTACACGACAGGAATTTCCCAAAGAACTACATTTCATGCCTTTTTTGACATTTATTATTTTTACTAGCGCCAAGCGTATTAAGGCGTGCGACTGATAATCTGAGGGTTACGGGTTCGCATCCCCATTGCGCCAAACATGCTCGCCTTTTCAGACGTGGGGGCGTTATAATGTTATAGTCAATCCCACTATTCGTTAGTAAAAGAGTAGCCCAAAAGTTGGCGGTGGGTGGTGATGACTAGCTGCCTTCCTTCTAGTCTTACACTGCTAAATTAGAGACGGCTAGCACAGATAGCTCTAGAGTGGCTTTCAGTGATGTCGAGAAACCCACTTGTTGAGAATTTTATATGCAAAAACGGCTCGTTTTGGGTTCAGGAAATATTTTAAATAGCGTTGTTCGCTCTTCTATTTAAAATATTTCCTGAACCCAAAACGAGCCGTTTTTGCATATAAAATTCTAGAGTGGCTTTGTGCGAAATTTAAAATTAAAACAAATAAACAATTTTTACGAACACACACACAGACTGATGACCTTCTGAATTATTTGTAAAGTATTTTCAGAAAAATGAACCACTAATCAATTTGTGATGATGAGAAACCCACTTGAAGTTAAACTTATCTCAAGATGGCTGGTATGAATATTAAAATAGAAAATAACGTTTCGACCTTCTACGACGTTGTTCGCCCCCCAGTGGCTCAGCGGTATGTCTGCGGACTTACACTAAAATCCGGGTTTTGATACCCTTGGAGGGCAGAGCACAGATAGCCCATTGTGTAGCTTTGTGCTTAATTCAAAAAACAACAACAACAAAACAACGACGTTGTTCTCTCGTTGCTAACTTCGGTATTCCTAAACACAAATTTCATGTTGTTCCAACAAAAACGGATAAATTATTTTAGGAAATATACTGTAGAGTAAATTTCACAGAGTTTAAACTGGAAACAGTATGGACATTTTACAACAAAGTGAAAAATCACAAATCAGTCTTTTAATTTTCGAAACACAGGTAAAGTTACAAGAAAAATGACGAAGGAAAGTCTTCGGTGATTGAGAGACATAGACCAGTTCAGTGGTGGATCTGTTGGTATAAAAATCTATCTATAGATTTGTCAAAGTCTGAGAGAGTATAACATTACTTTATGGATTAAATAATGCCATCTTTCTTAACGTGCATGTGTTATCTTTAACACTGATTGTCATTCCAATCGAAAAATAATATGTTATATTCTTAAACTATTGCCTCCCAGTGGCTCAGCGGTATGTCTGCGGACATACACGCTAAAATCTGGGTTTCGATACCAGTGATGGGCATAGTACAGATCGCCCATTGTGTAGCCTTGTGCTTAAAAAAAAACTTAAACTGCTATTTTATCCACCAGTGTAAACGATTGCCTTTTATCTTTACAAAGTGTATTCTACTTGACTATACATTATGCTTATATTATAATAAGTTGTCAAACAATGATTTATAAGTATAATGAAGTGAATTTTTTTTTTACAATATATTACATGTTACAGAAGAACATAGTCTGTCACCTTTAGACCAATGTTCTGTCAAAACATGTAATATGTTCTTCCCAAACTAAATCACTTCATAATGCTTTTAAATTGTTATTTGCGAACTTATTATTAAGTGTATAATATTTTATACTAATCTGTCTCACGAGAAAGCTTATGTGATACCAGACAGGAGATAACACAAAACATTACATAGCTGGAGGGATATAAAGTTGTACTTGATACACATTATTTTGTAGAAACCACACATACACATCTAGAAAGCGTATTTGTAAAAAGTTTTAAAATCTTATGTGGACTTGAAAGTTTGACCATACTAACTAAAATATATAAGACGTATATCATACACTTTTGCATGTCACAACCGATAATTTCAAAGACTTCAAATTATAGAAATAAAATGCTGTAAAATATACTTGAAATTAGGTAAAACGAAAAGTAAAGTAACTACTTAGTATGAACGGATTGCAAAAAAATGCAGATGCACCGCGGTAAGAGCTGAGAGTACAAAGAATGTTGAGATTAATCTTTAAAGCTAATCATAAATATCATAGCAATGACGACTACTAATTTCATCTTTCCATAATTATTGGTTTGGTTTTAATTTCGCGCTAAGCTACGCGAGAAATATCTGAGTTAGCTGTCCCTAATTTAGACTAGAGAGAAGGCAGCTAATTATCACCACCAACTGCCAAAATTAGGGCTATTCTTTTACCAACCAATAATTATTGCACAATATAGATTTATTTATGTATCATAGCGCAGTATGGCCAGGTTGGTTAAGGCACTCGACTCGTAATCTGAGGGTCGAAGTTTCGAATTCCCATCGCAACAAACGCTCTTTCCCTTTCAGCCATGGGAACTTTATAAAATAACGGTCAATCCCACTATTCGTTGGTAAAAGAGTAGCCCAAGAGTTGGTGGTGGGTAGTGATGACTAGTTGCCTTCCCTCTAGTCTTACACTACTAAATTATGGACGGCTAGCGTAGATAGCCCTCGAGTAGCTTTGCGCGAAATTCAGAACAAACCAAACGTATCTCAGAAATATTTTCTAAATTGCTATGCAGTTTTTCAGTACAACTAATCACATCTATGTTAATCAGATTTCGCATGGCTGTATATGTGTGTTAATCTTTTTATATGATAACGGTTGCATATCCTATCCTTTGTTCTTAAATCTAAAGCTAACACATGTGCATTAACGTAAGGACTTACGCAAAGCTTATTTAAACAAGGAAGGCCCAGCATAGCCAAGCGTGTTAAGGCGTTTGACTCGTAATCTGAGCCATTCATTCGTTGGTAAAAGAGTAGCCCAAGAGTTGGCGGTGGGTGGCGATGACTAGCTGCCTTTCCTCTAGTCTTACACTACTAAATTAGGGACGAGTAGCACAGATAGCCCTTGAGTAGCTTTTTGCGAAATTCCAAAACAAACAAACAAACAATTATTCAAACAATTAATACAAAAAAATGTTAAAAACTTGTTTATATTGCGAAAAACAAGCATTAATATCTACTAACATAGCATGCAGACACACCAGATGTTTTTCATGGTTTTCTTTCTGAAGTTTACATAATATGCCAAACCTTATGATTTCTTTGTTTGTTTTGGAATTTCGCACAAAGCTACTCGAGGGCTATCTGTGCTAGCCGTCCCTAATTTTGCAGTGTAAGACTAGAGGGAAGGCAGCTAGTCATCACCACCCACCGCCAACTCTTGGGCTACTCTTTTACCAACGAATAGTGGGATTGACCGTCACATTATACACCCCCACGGCTGGGAGGGCGAGCATGTTTAACGCGACGCGGGCGCGAACCCGCGACCCTCGGATTACGAGTGCACGCCTTAACGCGCTCGGCCATGCCAGGCCTTCCCTTATGATTTCTAGTCTAGCATGGTCAGGTGGTTAGAGCGCCATATTCGTAAACTGAGGCTCGCGAGTTCGAACATCTGCTCCATTTAACATGCTCGTGCTTTTGATAATGGGGACACTAGTGTATGACGATCATTCTTACTATTAGGTAAAACAAAAATTTATACTTGTAAAAACACAATTGTAGCTAATGAATGATGGTTAAAGAAATCGTTAAGTTTATTTCATTCTAGCTATCAGTTGTAATAAGTCGTTCATCTTTGCTATCATATATGTTTTATGTTGTTGTTGTTGTTGTTTTGAATTAAGCAAAAGCTACACAAAGGGCTATCTGTGCTCTGTCCACCACGGGTATCGAAACCCGGATTTTAGCGTGCAAGTCCGCAGACATACCGCTGAGCCACTGGGGGGCATTTTATTGTGGAAAATATTTCAGTAAAGCTCAACATTGTATTTAAACATAGATAATAATATTTTCCTTTGGCAGACCAGATAATTTCCTAAAGACACATTTCCCTTAGTTTTCTAATAAAATGACCAACAGTTATGTAAACAGAGCATAAATTTTATGAATCATAGCATTATTGTTTTGCTTATATGATGATACATTTTCTAAATCTAAGACAGATGTTTCTATGGAACTGTATGTTGTTTTTTATCTTCACAAAATTATCTTGGAGCTTCTTTAAGGCTGCGAATATTTTTAGTTTTCAATAAATTTTACAGTCTATCCAGGTCTCTTATCCAGACCTTTTTAGTAAACTCAGTCAACAATTGGAGGGGACAGTTTGATTCTACATAGCATTTTCAATTTAAACGTTGAGCTTGGCATATGATCTGGTAGTTAGGGTGCTCGATTCGCAAATTGAGGATCATGATTTAAAGTTCCAATCACCAAGCATCATAACTACAAAATTTGTCATTAAGAAAAATCATACAAAGTCCTTCTTTTAGTCAGCCAACAAGGAGATACAGATGTCAGGTAGAGTTGTTGAATTTTTCTAAATTTACTTCTTAACATCAAACCTTTTTTCCAATGCTGTAAACTGTCGGAGTCTGTGACACCATGACAGATATCTGCCTTGGAGGATTAATCTGAATGCAAAGGAGGCATGTACAATCATGATGATGATTAGTGAAGAATCTGTATAAAACTCTCAGATCTTTGATGTACAGAGTAGCCTATCTCCAGGTCTGGAAAAACCATCCAAGATTGAATGAGAAATACAAGAAGTATCATTGATAGAAAGTGTTTACCATTGGAGCTACTTTATAATGGGAAGTATACAGGCGCCTGTGAATGAGTCTTAACAGAATTTTACTTCGACATTTAGAGTAGAGGTTAAAGAGATCCAAAATCATTTTCTTAATTCATAATTGGTATGTATGGACTCATAAATAAGCATTGCAACATTTGATATTCAGTTTGGATTATACAACCTTTAATTATATTGATTAAGAAGCAACTCCAGGCGTGAGATACAGTCATGCCCATGCATTACTGATGTTTCAACCTGATAGAAAACTGAACGGAGTTTTATACTTGAAAAATGAGTCTATTTGAGAGATTGGCTGCTTATTTAGAAGATCTGCACCATATTCACAGTTCTGAAGGTTGAAATATTTTATGAGCACACAGTTTTATTGCATACATATGTTTTTAACATTATTTCAATACAAGGAGTAGTTAAAATGCATTAAAATTTATAGCGTATATCCAGAGACAGGAAGTGACACTAGTGGAGTACTGTTTTGTAATTCCTTTTGTCCTGGACTAAACTTTTATCTGAAAGGATTATAAGAGAAATATGAGATTAGCATTGATGGAATGCTACATTCAAAATTCATATCTGGCACTTGTAGTGTGATTAGAATGTTTCAGTTGTTAATGAAGAAATTAGAATTTGCATTATTATCCTAATTTAGTTTCTACTGAACGCGTGATTTTTTATATAAATATCAGGAAGTAATGAAGGGAATGTAACTGTGTCAGAGGGCATCTGTATTAGCAAGTGTCGTATAAATAATACTGGTGAATAGCATAGCTGAGTATTGGTTAAACATGAGGCTCAATGAAGCTTAGAACATTAATTGGTGCAAGAGAGTTGTGTTTACATACAATATACGATTCAGTTTTACGGTCTTACATGTATGATCGTCTAGCAAAGGAAGAGTCCTCAAAAACATCAAGGATCCTTTTTCATTCATTTAGCCTGCCAAAAGATGTTTAGTAACAACACATAATCAGCATCAATTATGCACTCACTTTCAGTTGGACTTCTTCATCTCTAGGCCAAGAAAAGACCTCAATAAATTAAAGTCTGGGATTTTTTTTTCCCAGAACATCGAGAGAGGTTATCATCTGCACTTTTGACATATAGAGAACCAGCAACAGGGCACCATCAAATACTGGAACTTTTGACTTCTACAGTGCTGACACTACCACTGTCCAAGTGACCACGAGACCTACAATGGTGGTAGTCAAGTCTAGATGTCTCATCAATACTAACTAATCACCATCTTCACCTATATTATGGTTATCCAAATCACGAAACTTAAGCACCATTATCGCGAACAGAATATCTAGTGGACCGAGGCCTCGACCCTCTACAAATGAGGTGAGGGCTGGTTGAGTAAGGGGAGTAAACCATAGTCTTAGCTCGGAAAGGAAATTCAACCATTATGTGTTTGAAGAAAGACTGCTTTCACTGTACAGTGGAGCGCCGTTAAGCCTCGGTATTTGGGAGTCAACCTGCTTAACCGCGGCTTAAACCTTTGTGACTGAAAAGCCGAAGTCGCCAACAGCTCCGCCGAGGAGTCTCATCAGGGCCATTGCATGATCATTATGATATTAATGTATAGACTATTCAGATACAATTGACAAGTGCCGTTTTAACACAAACGACCAATGCATTGCGATGGTTCGCTTTTCCCTTTTTTAATAAATAAAATATACAACACAATTTTGAGTAGGCAGGCTCTAGGTTCTAGTTCCTTGTTCCTCAGATATTTCCGGACATCAGGGACGAACGTCTTGTGAAACCAGTTTTCAAAGATCGCAGCTGTCATCCAGGCGTTCTGGCTGTGGGTGTAGTCTACTGGTAGTGTTGACATGTTCACTTTATGGAAGCACTTGTGTGACCTGTATTTCACGATGCAGAGTGGTGTCAGCTTGTGTAGACCAGTCCAGTTACAGCAGAACAACATGGTCACCCTGTCCTTGATTTGTTTGTAGCCCTCTTTGCTGTTCTTGTCTTTCGTCAAAGCTAAAGTTATATCTGGCAAAATTCTATAGTAAAGACCTGTTTCATCTGCGTTATAGATCTGCTCCTTAATAAGTTGCTGTTCTTCAACGAATTCTTGGAATTTAGGGATGAACTCTTTTGCTGCTACAGTGTCTGCTGACTTGATCTCGCCGTTGATTTTTGCTTGCAATATGCCGTGTTGCTGCTTCCACCTTCTTAACCAACTACTTGAAACAGTAAACTCTGGATTTTCATTAGGGCCATGAAGTTCTTTGTGTAGTTTCTCTGCTTGTGCTTGAATAACTGGTCTAGATATGGGAATTCCATTGTTTCTGGCTTCACAAAATGCATTGAACGTTGCCTTGTCTAACTCAGAATCTTGTGCTGTTCTAGCTCTCTTGCGTTTCAAACCACCCTCACAAGTTCATCACGAAATGCTCTTAATTTATTATCGTCTTTAATCCACCCACGCAATGTAGACTCAGGTGCGCCTAACTCTCTACTAACTTTACCGCGAGTTTCGCCGTTTCGTATTATTTCTATGACATTCAGCTGGACTGGCATGGCCGAGCGCGTAAGGCGTGTGACTCATAATCCGAGGGTCGCGGGTTCGCGCCCGCGTCGCGCCAAACATGCTCACCCTCCCAGCCGTGTGGGTGTATAACGTGACGGTCAATCCCACTATTCGTTGATAAAAGAGTAGCCCAAGAGTTTGCGTTGGGTGGTGATTACTAGCTGCCTTCCCACTACTTTAATACTGCTAAATTAGGGACGGCTAGCACAGATAGCTCACGAGTAGCTTTGTGCGAAATTCCAAAAAACAAACAATAAACACACATTCAGCTTTTGCTGAACATCATACAATGCATGTTTACGTTTGGTACTCATGGGGTAGGAATTTGTCAATATGATATGCTCACTATTAATCCAGAAACTGAAGTGATTTCTATTGGGTTTGTGGCCAATATTTACTCAATTCCATAAAAATATCGGATTATCGAATTAAAAATAATACTTTAATTACTGATCATTTTTTTTCACGGATTTACCGCTGATTAACTTTAATGTGTGGAGAGGTGTGATTCGGTAACAATGGCGGCCTCCATAAAGCTGACATAGAGAGCAGATAAGGTAAATTAACGGTCGATTTTTATTGTAATATATTTTATTTATTTAACAAATTAAAGCAAATCCTTTTTAGATATCCCCTTGAAGTTATAAAGCCAGGATTAAATTCGTAAGCCGCGTTTTTACACGTCTTAAATTAGCGGTGCGCCGCGATAATCCTCGCTCACATTTGTCATGTCAGTATCAACGACATGGAGAGTGTGAGAAACTTTAAAAAGCCAGGTAGTAGATTTAATACATCAAAAATTTTGGGACAAGACTTACTACAGCGGGTTAAGATATTTCGCGGTTTACTGGTCCGCGGCTTAATGGCACTTCACTGTATATAACGCTATATGTGTCCAATATATATATGTATAGTAAATATACGGTTAGTTTTCACGAAATTCGTTATTACCTCTTGAACTTCCTGTTGTATAACAATCCTACCTTATTTACTCTTGGGAAGACAGTTTATCTGAAAATAACGCACTGGCGTGTTTAGAGTTCAAATCTTGGATCAGGCTAAATATGGTTAGATTTTGCAGAGCACTGGAGAAGACTATAACTAAACATTGTAATTATCAGGCATTAACCGTAATATTATTATTTGTACATTATAAGTGTTTCTAAATTCAAACCAGTGGACATAGCATGGATAGCTCACTGTGTAGCTTTGTGCTTAATAATAAAACAAAATTTTATTCATTTTGCTCATTTATCTATTTTTATCACTGATAAACTTGTAGAGTAAATAACAACAAAAGATAAAGTTTGATAAGGATATATATTTTACTTTTTCATTGATAATTCAATCTTAGTATAATATTCAGTAAATTTTCCTCATAATTAGTTTGTATTTTATTCTTTTAGATTTCTGGGTTTATTACTACAGACACTGTTAGTCTTAGTGTTTCTATATAAATCACAACAATGAAAATATGTGCTTTCATCTTTTCTGGGTAATAGTTTTAAAAAGAGAGCTACTAGACAATTCACAGTTTATTTATATTTAATGTATAATAACGATTTTACAATTTACTAGCTGAAGACTCGTCATATGACAGTAAATTCTGATTATTTTTTCTTCTAAAAATGAAACCTAAATTAGTGTGTTATGAACATATTTTCTAACAATTATATTTATTATAGTAACAATAAATTTATAGAGAATGTTTATCATTTTTATAGAATTACACGAAAACAATGGTTTGATCCTATACTTCTAAAATCGTTTGCTCATTTTTCGTATCTAGGCTTACTTTCAATAAATGTCTACTTTTGGGCCCGGCATGGCGTAGATTCTTCTTCAAGAGAAACATTTATAATTTTTTTACTATATATATACATATGTTTGTGTGTGTGTGTGTGTATACCCAAACTCTACTCATACAGTCTTCTCCAATATTTATAGTACCTTTGATGGCTTCAGTGCAATTCCTATTTCATGATACTCACACTATCGATTTTGCATCTCTTAATACAAGCAAGTTTTTGAAAGTCTGTCTGAATGAGGAACTCCTTTTTGTGTAGGCCCTCTGGTGACACAGTGGCACATCTGCTGGCTTATAACTCTAGAAACTGTGTTTCGATCCCCGTGATGGGCCGAGCACAGATAGTCTGTTGTGTAGCTTTGTGTTTAATTACAAGTAACCAAATCTTCCCATATAGACAGTTCTGGAACTTCCAAATAGCAAATATGAAAGCCAGATACTCTCATTTAATCATAGGATTGTTGTTTTAACTGTTTAACAGCTTTTTGTTTATACGTGTTACCAAAAACAGCCCGCATTCACGTTCTTGTAAGAGTACTGCCCGATTCCAATATCTGAAGTATCAGCCTGGACAATGAATTGTTTGTTGAAATGTGACATTTCAACATTTATGGAGATTCATTGTTGTGATGGGAGTCCCAAAGAATTTATAAGTGAAAAATAAAATGCACGAAGGTATAACGTTTCGTAAATTTCTTTACTTACGTTACAAAACACCAACAGCTTATCCCTGAAGAAGAAAGGCACACCTTTCGAAAGAACTCGAGTTCTAAGGTTTTTATCATTTTGTATTTGGTTGAAAAGATGTATTTAAGTCCTGTTTGATATACGCAGACACTGATGTTTATATATATAATATCATTTTGGATTTAATCTATAAAGAGCTTGTTATAAATATGTTAATAAATATTTACATAAAATTCCGACTCCAATGGTTTACAAATGCAAATCTTCCCCATGCTATAACCATTATGCCATCGAGTCTTTGTAAGAGAATGTTACTAAAAAATTTAAATTATCATGTTATTCCAGCTTTTCCTAATATTGAATGATCTTTTTCTGAACATAATGACTTAATAATTCAAATATATATATAAAATTTTACTAGTTTGAGATTTGAACCAAGACTTCCTCTTACGCTAACCACTGATCCAGTTTGAACGTTACCAGAAAAATGAGAATTACAAATAATGATTCGAGCATTACAAACAAACGTAGCATAATGAGCCAAGAGTAGCTAATATATATTTATTGTAATATGATTATAACATTTAAATCAATTTCAGTTAGGTTATGCAGGAGACAAAATGTCATTATTATGGTGATGATATCATTCTCATCATTGAGACATAGAAAACATCTGAGACTTGGAGTAAAAATGTTAATAGGCCTGTGAAACAATTTCTTATATTGCTGACTACTGACAAACTTAGGCGATGTCACGAATTAGGTGCTGCACGATTGATATATTTGCCGTATGTGTACACGGAGAAAATATTATCAATTTGGAGTACAAATGTTCAGAGGTGGGTTAGCCAACAACAATGTCTGACAATTATGAGGTGGACTGGCTGATTTTCGAGTAGATACGTTGTTTTTGCTTGGTCTTCTGAGGAAAAATCCTCACATTTTACATCAGGTGTTCTGTTTATTTGTTTTTCACGCAGTCATTTAGTCAAACACAAATCTGGTGCTTAATGTTTATGTTATTAAATGAATAAATCTGATACTGTCATTAGTTTAACTCCAGATACCACAGTTGCAAAATTTCTTTCATTATTGACTCGTAGCTTTAGTCTACTAATCAGAAGAGTAAATGGTATGTATAAACCTTTTCAGGAGCGAATTAGCTCACCAGGTCTTCAGGCATTTGACACATTCTTAGAAGCTGATTTAAACTATTAATTGTTTAGCCAATATAGAGCATGGGATGTTGTTCAAGCTGATCGTTTGATGTCAGTCCACAACTGTACCTTTCTTGCCATTTTCCTTCGTAAAAAATCTTGAATGAACAGTTAATGAAATTTTTGTCACATTCAACGTAGTCGGTGTTTTCATATTTCCAACAACATTTTACGCGATTTACATTAGTCCTAATTCAATATACGGAACGAACAATGTAAATAATCCTCATAATAGAGATACATAAGCATCTGTAAAATTATAAAAATAAATAAATTTTATATATTAAACATTTTAACCGATACTGTTCATTAGACTAATATTTAAAAACAATAGAATAAAAATGTACTTAAAAGACACACAAAACATGTTTGCTTCATGCACTCATTGACATTCTAATTTCTTGAAAGAAACTAAACTAACTAATAGAGCAGTAATTTATGTTATATATTTAAGAAGTCCCAAAGGGACTTGAGAATCAACCTAGTGCAGTCAGGAATTGTTGTTTCTTTTCAGTCTCAGGCCAGGCTCGACTTGCAATCTGAGAGTTGTGGGATCAAAACCGTGTCACACCAAACCTGCTCGCCCTTTTCAGCTGTGGGTATGTTATAATGTGACGGTGAGTCCCATTATTCGTTGGTAAAAGAGTAACCCAAGAATTGGCGATGACTAGCTGCCTTCTTTCTAGTCTTACGCTGCTAAATTATGGGTGGCTAGCGCAGACAGCCCTCGTGTAGCCGTCCCTAATTTAGCAGCGTAAGACTAGAAAGAAGGCAGCTAGCCATCACCACCCATTGTCAACTGATGGGCTACTCTTTTATCAAGAATGACCGTCACATTAGAACGTCCCCACGACTTAAAGGGAGAGCATGTTTTATGTCATGGAGACTCGAACCTGTGACCCTCATATTATAATCGGGAACCATAACCACCTGGCATGTCGTGCCAGATGATGTGAATTCGCCGAACTAAAATGGTTTGTAATGATTGAAATCCATAAACGTTCCTGATCAATATATATGAAGGTCCCGATTAATAAGCGTTAATCACAATTATAGTGTCCGAGGTTCATAGTACACCAACTATAGTAAACCAATAATATATATTGTCTCCTGGCGCGTTGCAGTTGTTACATTTATAGGTGTTAGAACACTTTATCGAAACTTCAGTTTAAGCGACATCACAGACGATATACACTAATGTTCACGTACACAAATATTGTGTACACAAAACTAATGAGAAATATTTATTATCTTTAATAAATAACTGTCAGATTGTCAATACAACTTTTTAAACAAATGGTATGTAAACAAATTGTATGCTAGGTATGTAAACAAATTTGACAATTTTATTTTATTTTATTTCAATATTATTTCAGTTGAATTTTTCATTGATTTAAGAATAGAAACGTGTTCATGGCCCGGGATGGACAGATGATTAAGGTACTCGACTCCTAATCTGAGGATCGCGGGTTTGAATCCCCGTCACACCAAACATGCTCGCCCTTTCATCTGTGTTGGCGTTATAATGTGACGATCAATCCAACTGTTCGTTTGTAAAAGAGTAGCTCAAGTGTTGACGGTGGTTGGCAATGACTCTTTGCTTTCCCTCTAATGTTACGCTGCTAAATTAGGGATGACTAGCACAGATAGCCCTCGTGTAGCTTTGCGCGAAATTCAAAACAAGCAAACAAAAATATGTTCTTTAATGCTGTTCATATTCTGGAATTAGAAACAACAAAGCTGTTGAAACGAACATATTATTTTATCAAAGAAAACACGTTCTGCTTATATTAAAGATATTGATTCAGATAAAAAAGCTATTTAATGTAAACTAGTACGAGTTTATTATAATTCTTATGGTTTATTAACGATTTCCAATAGTTCTGATTTGTATAAAAAAAAAAGCTATATCTAACAAAGTTTTTTCGTAATTCCTTAAAACTAGTATCATTTCAAATAATTTAAATGTTAATACACAAGATTTAATCAATTTTTTTTCATTTATGTTTCCTTGGCTTAGATTTCACTCAAGAACTCTTTGGTACTAGGCTGGTGTTGTACCGTACGTTATGTATCGATTAATTAGTGAAGTACCTTTTATCAAACTCTAAAATTTTTACCATTACAAAAGCAAGACTAAATGGTCTATAATTTCCAAGGTAATTATTATCCCTCGACTCCATCAAAAAAACAACAGTAATATTTATCCACTGTCTATCGACATTTCATAAATGAAAGAAAGAGGTTTGCATATCTGATCTTTGGTCTCATTTGAAACGCTACTGAAAACCCTGCATGACCTTGGTTATTTATCTTTACTTTCTCAAATTACTACCTTCATGTTTCAGGTCAGTATATCCCATATAACGTTTTTTTTTAAATGAACTTATCATTCTCTTCAAAAGTCCTTGCTATTAGTATGCTTAACGGCCAGTTTCCATTTGAACATTATCTTTAACATACAAAAATACGTGCTTTCTCTAGCTGTTTCTCTAACACATTTTTTCCTCTATATATAGCTTTCCCATAATTCCTATGTTATCAGTTAATTTGAATACCTTAAACAATAAAATTTATCTTCGATTTTCTCTTATATTCGAATTAGTAGTTTAGAGTACTATTTCTTGAAGAAAAAGAGTTGAAAGATGTATAACGTATTTCCAAACAGTTTTTTCTAGTAGTTTTACTAAAACTAATTATAAATACTAACTTTAAAAATATACTCTACATTAAACAATGGAATACAATTTAGAACACAACGTTAAAGCTAGCTAGTGCAGTCCAGATATAAGCACACCTTATATTTTAGTTTGCACTTTATTTCAGTTTATTTCTTTGCTGTTAAGTTCAATGTTACACAACAGGCTGTGCTCTGCTAACCTTGGTTATTGAAACTCTGGTTTAAACGGTAAAAGCCCTCAGAGGTTCCGTTTGAGAGGGTTACTTGTATGTCATTTTTTCCGTAATATAAACAACAATAAATTGCATATATTTATGTTATGAAATATAAACAGTATAAAATATTCGGGATACCCCCCACCCCTTTCAATGGCACAACGGAATGTTTACGAACCTACACCACTATAAACTGGCTTTCGATATCCATGGTGGGCAGAGCACAGATAACCCGTTGTTTAGTTTTGTGCTTAATTTCCAAACAAACAGACACTAAGATAATTACGTGAATTAAACATCAGAAATCATTACTTTTATGTAAAGAAAAATACTTTATATATATTGCTTATGAAAAAATAGTCTTAATTCATTGTTGTTTTAAATTTTGTTTCTTATTTGTGAACTATTTTGTGTATTTTTGAACACAATAAAAATTCGTATCTTGAAACTTCTTGCAACAGTGCAGTGAGGTGTTGTTATTAGGTTCGTAAACAGAATCACATAGGCAAAAACGGCTCGTTTGGGTTGAGAAAATATTTTACGTAGAAGAGCGAACAACGTTTGGACCTTCTTCGATCATCGTCAGGTTTAATATTTTCTCAACCCAAACGAGCCGTTTTTGCAAATATATTTCTCTAAAAGTGGGTTTTCTCGACGTCACCGTAAACAGAATGTTTGAAAGTGGAGAGTCCAGTTCGTGAGACCGAAAGCCAACAAATATTGTGTGAAGCACAATTAACATGATGATACGGGGATCTGGAACATGCAACTATTTTAAGCCAAAAAATGATAACGTTTCATTAGAAGAATGTAAATTATGTAAAAAGTGTTAAATGGTATAAGAGTTGCGCTGTAACTTTACAAGCATATTTTTTAATCAATTTTTAAAACTTGATACAAAACTACCTCGATAAGTGGGATGTAAAATATGCTTTTTAATAACATGTGTCCAAGTTAATAATTGCCACATTACAAGTCACTAACTCAACAAAACAACTGAAATAAAAATGTAACGATCTATTATTGTTATATTAAAAAACTTCTTATATGTATAAAATTGTGAATATTAGTAATTCGAAATAGATGGTAGACTAAAAGTTAAGCATTTCCAACTGCATGTCAAGCCCTAAAAATTGTTTGTTTGAAGTTAATCACAAAGCTACACCAGGGGTCATCTGTACTCTGCCCACCACGGGTATCGAGAGTCGGTTTCTAGCGTTGTAAATCTGCAAGCATTCCGCTGTGACACTGGTGGGTAAGCCATAACGTAACATGTAATAAAATGATTGGAATGCTTGCTTTAATTAAATTAGGCAGTCTCTATTAGAAATAAACAGAACTTGAGATTTCAAAGTTGTCTTAAACAACACTTTTCCTACAACAAAAAGTTCTACTAAAATGGATAACAAACCGACAAAGAATAATTTTCTTTTGAGTATTTTTGTACAAAACGTCTATTAACTTGCTGAATAAGAGGTGGCAGCGAAGTGTCAATTTTATGGATGGCTAATTAAATATATAAGTCAATAGGAACACCATTTTCATCCAATTATTATAAAAGAAAAATTACAAAAATTTTCAGCCTTGTTCGTGTTAACCGTGAACGAAAGAGTCCATAGTAAATATCGAAAAATGGTAAAACTAATTAGAGAGGAAATGATAACCTTGGGTGTACAATAAGTAATAGCATGTGCGATGACCTATGACCCTATTTTATACTTATGTGGCTCCACTCGGGAATCTTCAGATTTAGAAAATAGTGTGAAACAACTGAGACTTTAAAACATATTTCTTCAAAAAGGTTTTACCAAAGAGAGAGTAATTCTCTCCGTATTTACCTCTACGATAATCGAGTATTGCTAATTATACAAGTAAAAGGTATGCGTAGAAATCCTAAGATCACAGTATAAAAATTACATTTATTGGTTAGTGATTTGGGATTATAACGACAATTACAATTAGGAATTGCACTACACTCCCCACCACACGAGTGTAACATGATGTTTGAGGGTGTGTTTTTTAACAGTTGTTGGTTACACTATTATTTGACGTATAAACATGTGTTTTAACAGCTCTCTAAATATGTGCAAACACACACATACACACGAGATACAAGTTTAACCAGTCATGCTTGTTACTTAATATAATGGTCATGTTTTGTAGATTGTTTGTTTGTAATTAAGCACAAAGCTACACAATGGGCTATCTGTGCTCTGCCCACCACAAGTATCGAAACCCAGTTTTAAGCGTTGTAATTCCGAAGATATACAGCTATGCCTCTGGGGGGACATTTTGTGTAAATTAGAATTAATCTATTCAACATTAACAATGTTATGTTTGAACATATTAAATGTTATCAACAGTGATGTAGATTACACTAATATTTGATGTATGAGCATTTTGTGTTTTAACAGCTCTATATATGTGTACATACATACGTGAGAGCCAAGTTTAATCAAACATGTTTTTACATGATGTGATGGCTGTGTTGCGTAGATGTTTCTGTTTCTACAAATAACAAAACTTACTTTTTAGTGAATATATTCATTATAATGAAGTTTCAATATAAAATAATATATACCAACATCTAATGGCTAGTTTTGATTTTTTATATAAATAATAAAAGGTGTGTGTTTTTCTTTTCTAGCAAAGTCACTTCTGGCTATCCAGGGGACACTAGTTCTCATATTGAAATAATATATTTTTCTACAGCTTTTATTTCTGTTTTTCTTGCTAAGAAAATTAAATTTAAGAAACAGTAACTTAAAATGTTTTTTTGTTTTAATGGAAAGTTATATAGTAGTACTCTCTGTCCACCACAAAGAATCGAACCCTGGATTTTCGTGTTTTAAGTCCTTAAAAATTACCTGTGGCCCACCATGTAACTGACATAAAACGATTACTTTCACAAACACATATCAACCAGAACAAACTTACTATTAAAAAAGAATGTTTGTGTATTAATTAACTAATAAGTAAACAACTTTCGACATTATATAAAACTACATTTCTTGTTTGTTTACAAAATAAGCTATTTCTTGGTAGTTTTGTTCAACATTCCTTTAAATGGTATGTGATTGCTTACGATAATCTAAATGAACTTATGGCAGTTCTAAGTTTGATGGCGAAGTAATTTGTGTTGTATTGTTAAGTTACTAGAACATTTGACTGAATTTGTCACAGTCTAGACTCTAGAAGGTTTGCCAATTTTTTTGTGAGTGTATTTTTTACATTTTATCTTCATAGCTCAGAACTAACTGATAAATAATTAGATTGATATGACTCACTAAGAAAATGCATAAATTAGTCATTATCAGATTGTTTTCCATTTTTAACTTTAAAAAAATCATTTACAAAAGAAAAAGTGTGGTTTTAACTGGACTGATGGAACTGACAACACTTAACAACTTTAGTCTTAACAACTAAAAGAGCATGATATTCTTCTAACAATACAACGTAATTATTGAAAAGAACAATTCAAAAAACAAAAACCGACAATGTAGTAATGGAGCATAAATAACAGTTAACGAAGAGAGGAACAGTTTAACTTATTAAAAACAACAAAACAATCCTAGTTCTAACTCAACATGCAACCAATCCAAAATGTATTCCGATGTCTCTTCTTAGCCTAGTAACCTAGAAATCCTGGTTTTATTATTATTATTATTTCTGCTCGAGAAAGGTCATTTTGAGGGCGTTTTTGTTAGTGTTTTTTGCATCAGTAGTTATAGGACAGCCACACCAGCGATGGCAGAGAAGCCAGTGTTTATACAATATATAAACGTCAATACATACTGTCTTATAAATACCACGCCTTTTACCCGGTTTATTATACTCCACTTATTGCAAGGTCCTTTGTGGTTACCCTGGTGTGAAGCGAGAAGAGAGCTTGTAATAACAGAGAGAATATGACCTCCCTGGCTAACAGCCCTTTTATTTAACTCCAATTTTGTCCTGAAGAGGACGGGTTAGTTGTTGATTTCCCGGAATATAAAAGCGATTGAACAAAACATAAAATACACCTTTCGTCTTATAATAAAAAAGAGTGAAGAACAATTAGAAGATCCCGTTTTTGAATTTAGAAGACATGAAGATATTTTTTGCGCAAAAGCGTTAAGATTTAAGGTGAGTACTGAACACAATATTTTAGAATAATACCACCATTCATAGAATACTGTTAGGGGATTTATCCTTCGAAGTTCTACTTGTAGATAAAATCATCGTAAAAGAGAATAATTTATAAAACATTTAGCTTGTAAAAATCGTTATTCCGTATTTGTTGCATACTTCAACTTTTGGTTACATCAGTATATTAGTGTGATTTATTTATAAATAAAATTATGTTAGGTAATACAAATACAACTAATAATAGTAAAAATTTTAAATAAATCACTGTCTTTTTAACATTTATTCAAACTTGCGTAAAAAAAACCAAGTCAAATAAAAATGTCAAAACTTCCTGCACAACAATTATTTTGTAATCAACGAGTGGAGGGTGTAAAAATGTTATATATTATTGGCAATAAAATTATAAAAACTTACAACTGTCCACATAATAATAACAATTTTACATTTTGGTTAACGTTTCGCAATTGCGATTTCATCAAAGCTAATTACTTCAAAACTTTATTAGCATTTAAATGATAACAATTTCAGTGAATAAAAACGTTAAATGGTTTATTGTTAAGAAACTTAAATAATTCTACCTCAAATAAATAAGTTCACTTAACACTGGTGAAATCATTTTGTTCTACTATCTTCAGATACAAACCAGTAATTTAAAATTGCATGTCTCCTGATATCAAATGCCAATAAAAGATTAGTTTTTTGTAGTGATGTAACAATGTATGAGTGATATTCACTGAAACGATAAATATCATGTTCGCTTAAAAAGTTTGCAATTTTACAAGTAGAGTGTTCAGTAGCATTAAGGTAAATATGTAGCAAGTACATAACTTCACTTAAACTGCATTTTCATATGATTAAACTTTGAAGTCAGCTGAATTTCCATTTGTAACCTCAAGACATATCAATCATTTCTTAGGTACTTCCGATGCAATCACGTTTTTAAAAGGTAGAATAATAACTGAATCCTTCTTAAGGTTTGATACGACCGATATTTTGTCAGAAATTTACATTTTTATAAACTCGTTTGGTTAGTCCATTTAGATTAATTTCTATGTAAACAACACCGACTGTTTCAACAATAATGTTATTTCTTTAGAAGCCTTGTTCTATCGGCTCAACCCATACCACGTGCTTGACATACTCTGACTCGTAAAAGAAGTATTATATGGAAACTATTTTGTAAATAATTATGAAAGTTTCTTCAATTTATTTGATTGCTTTTTCAAGACAAATTAGTATAAAATTCACGCTTCCTGTGTTCTCTAATATCCTTCCGTTCGAAAGAGTACAGCTCTTCAATTATATGGTAAGATTCACACTATTTGCGTCCCCTATATCCTTCATTCGAAACAGTAGCGCCCTTCAATTATACTGTCCTATAATCAGATTTTAAAAACATATAACTCTTCAAAACCACACGGTTGCTGCAAGTTACTTAACATTATGCCTAACTCCCAATTTTATTTTCTAATTTAAAATTACTTAAGGCATAATAATTTCATATATTCCTGATACTGCACTAGTGATACGATATTCAACTGCGTATTTTTATTTGTTTTCAGATAAATAATGAACAGAGTTAATAATGCGCTCTGGTGGGGTGGCACTTATTTGCTGCACTTACTGATTTTGCTTGTGTGGTATGGAGATACTGGGCCTGCAGTTGTAGCATCAGAGAACCACAGTTCGGATAAGAAAAATGCAACAGCTGGCAGACGATCAGAGCAGTTATGGAGTATACCCGTCAATTTAAGTCCAAGTACTATCAGTCGTCGGCATATGTTACCTGAAGCATCTGATAACACTATCGGACATCAGCAAAAGACTGTCTACTCTTTATCAGAAAATAATCCACCAGTACAACAAAACGATGATCAACAGTACGATTCAAATCTTTTGGCAATAAATCCAGTTTATACCATTTCAGAAAGTAATCCATTATTACCAGCTAAATCAAAATTTGGCAGTATATATGATTACTCTATGTCAGAAGGTAATCTACATCATGCACTTAACCAAGAAAACTCTGTCTCAGCCTCTAACTCCATTATTTCCTTTCCTGATTCATCTGGTCAATATCAGTCGACTTTGCCAGATAGCCATTATTCAAGTCTTATAGATCGTTCTAGATACAATAGCTACTCTAACCCATTATATGGACAAGTCAAATTTAAAGACAGTTCAGTAAAGCCAGGGTCCAGTGCTAGTTCCAGTGTTATAGTTTCAACACAGAGTGCCAAATCTAATTCCCCTTCCATGACTCCAAATAAACTTTTGAGGGTTTCACAATCTTCTAAGCCTAACATTTACCCATCTGAACCTCTCCAAATTTCTTCTTTTAACAACTTTGATGGAGATCTCCCTCTTTCTCATATTCCAGAGAATTTCAACTTAAAAAATTATCAAGATAACCCTGATACTGATTTTGACATAACAGGAATCAAAAATCCTTTTAGATTCTCTTTAGAAAGTAATACCCCTCATGTTCAAAATCTCAAGAAGTTTGTGGATTTTCAAGCATTAGCCTCCAATTCCAATCGGTATACACATCACAATAGTGGGGGTGGTTATGATGGTAGTAAAGGAAGTGAAGGGAGTAGCTTTTCTGGCAAAGGCAGCGGACATAATAAAAATGGTGGTGATGGTGTGCACAACAGCTATGGGGATGAAAGTAGTAGTTATGGTATAAAAGGAGGGAAAGAACGTTATCCTGATGATAATGGCTATGGAGGAAATGTAAAAGGAGGTGGAGGATATGAAGGTAGTAGCTACGGAAAAAAAGGTGGAGGAGGTCATGGGCACAGTAGTAAAGGAAGTGGCTATGGCGGTAATTTTAAAGGTAACAGAGGGAGGCATAAAGGTGGTCATGGAGGGAAAAGTGGATATGGGAATAGAGGAAATCATGGAAAAGGTAGTCATCAGGGTAAGGGAGGATATGGAGGAAAACACAGTGGGCACGGGGGTGGATATAGTGGAAAAGGGGGTGGATTCGACACTGATTATGGTGGGCATGGAGGTGGCTATGGAGGACAAGGAGGTGGATATGGGGGAATGAGTGGATATGGAGGACAAGGAGGTGAATATGGGGTGATGAGTGGATATGGAGGACAAGGAGGTGGATATGGGGGAATGAGCGGATATGGAGGACATGGAGGTGGATATGGAGGACAAGGAGGTGGATATGGAGGACATGGAGGTGGATATGGAGGACATGGAGGTGGATATGGGGGACAAGGAGGTGGATTTGGTATGACTGGCTTTGATGGAGGATCAGGTATTCTAGGTCTCAGTGCCATCAAGGCTGCAAAACTTGGTCCTCTTGCCCTTCTTTTAGGTGTACTACCCCTTGGTCTTCTTTTGGGTGCTCTGATCCCTAATGTAGTAGGCGTAGGTGGAAGACGTAGGCGTCAAGTTAATCAGTCTTTAAATTACTCCAATCCTGTTTTAGACATTATCAATCAGTATCAAATGACCAGTCTAGATGATCCCATTTGTCTACAACAGATATTCTGTATGGTCACCATAGAAGGAAAAACTAATGAAGCCAATATTGTGCAACGCATATTCTACAAATTAGCTTCTATGTGAGTAGCAAGTTAAAATATTTTCTCTTTTTAGTTATCAAGCAAGAAAATTAGAAAACAAAATTATTAGATTATCTTTATGTAACGAAGAATGAAGAGCGAGTCAAAGGTCTGGCTAAAAACTTATTTTATAACAATACTGTAGTTAGAGATCTAAGAAACTTGTCAGAAATAAACTTGTTAAAATATTACAATGATGTAATTAAAAAACACATTATGAACATTTTTCAAGAGTCTAGCACAATACAAACAACAAACAGTAATTTGTATTACTAAAATAATTTTAATGTATTTACCAAATGAACAGAAAGTGCGGACATAAGTTGAGAAGTGGTTAATTAGCATATAATAGTACAAATTGTTAATAATCTTATCTCGTTCAGATTTACAAAGAAAGTGATTAATAACCGTTAGAAAATTATTCCAAACGATTACCAACGTACGGAGAAGAACGTATCGCATTACTAATAATTTGGTGTAATAAACATTATTATGTAATGAGCTGATATTACTTTTAATTTCACTGATCTGATGAATCACGTATTATAGAAACAAGCTTAATCAATAGTTTGTTTTACTGTATTTTCAGGGCCAAAGATGAGTGGGCAGAGAAACTAGGCCTAAAACAGCTTTTCCAAGCCATTCAGAAGAATCAATGCGAAGAATTCATATGCTCGAAGAAGAAAAAGAATTAACAGGAAAATTGTTTCTATGAAGTCTTATTTATTGTAAAACATATATTGGTTTAGATCTAATAGCCATGGTATATACTACTTAACAAGTGGAATGGTATACCACATGTAATATGTTACATCTCGCTGACAGACTGCGTCATGTTTCCCCCCAAGGGAAGAAGCTTTGCTGGTCGAAGTTAATCTTCCAAAACTGTAATGCTGTATGTAATCTTGTGGTTGTTTTTTTCTTTACTGTGGGCCATGCAATCACGTATAACTTTTTACATTAATAATCATGCTTAACAAATCAACCAATATTACCTTCATATAATTAAAAAAATTAGGTGTAATTTTTGTGTGTGTGTTTTACCTTAAATAAGGGATAATTCAATAAAGCTATTCGGTTTAACTCTACATTCTATCTCTCTGCCCCCAGTGGCTCAGCGGTATGTCTGCGGACTTACACGCTAAAATCCGGGTTTCGATACCCGTGGTGGGCAGAGTACAGATAGCCCATTGTGTAGCTTTGTGCATAATTCAAAACAACAACAACAACAACAACACTTTTTAACACAGTTGTTGGGGTATGACGTGAAGGTGGAAAATTCTTTGCCGTTCCTTCGAATAACATGACTGGTTGTTCTTAAACATTATAAACCTTTCACGTTTGGCGAGGCCTTTTGAATATTAGCGTAAGGAAGTTTGCCTTTCAATATTAAAAGAATAATAAAAAAAATTATATAAATACAAGTGCTTAATGTAATACTGATGCACTAATAATAAATATTACATTAGTACTGTTTTATTACATTTTTAGATGTACTACAGCGTTAAACTTTTGTTAACTGTGTAATATCGCAAATTATTTTTAAGTCATAGATTTTGTATTATTTAATACGTTGGATTTTAGTAACTGGAACTGAATTTCTCATTAAAAATATTTGTGAGGTTATGTTTGAGCAAGTTGATCAATCTGTGAAGTGGGAGATCATTGGAATACTGAATAAATGCCAAACCTGATTAGACAAAAACTTTTCTACCCTTTCAGTTTTAGCTCTGAATTGTTAGAGGTAGGGTGTAATGATGGTTGCCTTTTGGGTGGTCAGTAACTTAAGTACAAAGAATGGCTATACCTCACACGACTGTTTAGCCAACCATAAGTTGAGGTGTAATTGATACAAAGCAAGGAAACAAATCTTTTCTTTTAACTTTATTTTCTCCCTTTCTAGTTCATTTATAGGTTAGTAAGGAAAATGCCTAGTGCCCGTAAAAATTCAAGAAACCTCATTCCATTCACCAGTTCCTAGCATCCAAAACATTGTTTCCACATTCAACCACCAGAACAGTAGCTGAACATTCCTTCAACTACCACATTTTTAATGACCGTATTTTAGATTTTATTTTAATACTGTGCACTTCTTACACCAAAAGTATATTCCAAATCTAATTGAAATATGAAGCTTTTAGCATTAAGCTATATAACAGGCTGAGATCTGTTTATGGTAATCTTGAACCCTGAATTATGGCGTTTGAAGAACAAAAGCTTACTGCTTCAATACATGGAACTGTTTAAACAGAAAAACTCATCACTGATGATTAGAACACTGCAATTATAAGATTGTTGTTGTTGTTTTGAAGTAAGCACAAAGCTACACAATGGGCTATCTGTGCTCTGCCCACCACGGGTATCGAAACCCGGATTTTAGCGTGTAAGTCCGCAGACATACCGCTGAGCCACTGGGGGGCGGCAATTATAAGAACAAGACATTTTGTTATAATTGAATACATTGTTTCAGTATCAAATTTCTATCTCTGTTGGTGATTCCTTTTTTTTTCCAATTCACGAAAAATTCCTTCAAAATGTTTTACATGAATATACTTTAATAATTAAGCTTTTCTAGCTCTAAATATTGATTAAAATGTCTTGTAACTAAAGTGAATGTTTTTCAAAATCTAATCAAATAGAACTTTATGAGGTTAATGTTTTATATCACAGGCTCTTACTGACATAATGTAATGTTTTGTTGTTTTGAATTAAGCACAAAGCTACACAATGGGCTATCTGTGCTCTGCCCACCACGGGTATCGAAACCCGGATTTTAGCGTGTAAGTCCACAGACATACCGCTGAGCCACTGGGGGGCATAATGTTTTGTATTTCAGACATCTGGCCCTGAATTATTGTCCTATGTAATAATTCAAATATTGAGTATTAGTTTATTTAGAATAAATAAAATAATTAGTGAAACAATTCACATTATTCCAATGTCATATTAGATATTCTGAGTATCAAATATAGATCAAATTTTTGTGGTGAGGAAGATTTTTGAGAAAATGTTGGAGCATGATGAAAACTGTCATCTATTCATTCACAATCTTACAGACCAAAAATGACTAAGTATTACTACCCCCACCCCATAGTACACCCTAACCTCACATTTCATCACTAACCAATATAAATTTTGCTAAATCAAGCTTGACAATGAAGAGGTAGAGATGTGCAGTCGATATTGCAAGTTACACTTTGGTAAATTCCTTTGAGTCAGTCAAAGTTAAGATCACGAAATAAATTTGTGTTGTATTCATAGAATTATTACTGGTAAAAATCAGTTAAACAAATCCTAATATGCATTGTAAAGACAGCAGGATTTGGTAATGGTATGTTCCAACACTGGCTTTTATGTAATTTTAGTTAGCAACTAAAGTATTGTTGTTAGTCTGCATTATGAAATGTATAGACAATAAAAATGGAAAAATATTTGTTGATTTCTTAATTTAGAATATTTGTTAATTAAAAGATACTTTTTTGCTATTTAAAATGTTGGTGATACAACAGAAAATAGTTTAATTCATAAATGATTTAAAGTTAAAATCAAATCAGTTTTCACTTTTGCAATAATATTTATCCACTTGGCTCTAGGCTAGGTGATCCGACACTGCATCTTTACTTTAAGCTTATTATACGAATGTTCTCTACACTTATAATAATTCAGAATCATAAAACTGGCCCCTATCACTAAATTCATAATTGGCAGACAGTAATTGAACTATCCTATGTGGATAAATGCATTTTGATTCCAGACTATTCATGCTTCAAGAAATCAAGTGCACAGTAACACACTCTTGCTTTTATTGAAAGACTCTGTATACACAGGTCAACTCTGAGGAAGATTATGAACTAGTTTGTAATTCCAAATAAAGTAATAAAAATGGTTAAAGTTTGTTATGAGGGAAGTGAATATTTAGTGCAGGTGGAGCAAAATCAAACCAATTCTTTCAGGGTGGATAGTGACATAAGGCAAGAAATTCTGAATAGACATCAGGTAGATGGGATAATCAAAATCAAATGAGAAATATAGTTGCCTATGCAGATAATGTAGATATTATTAATGAAAATGAAGAACCAATTATTGAATTACCACAGTCTTTCAAAGAGGTAGTTGAAAAAGATGAGACTTGCCATAAGTGAGGAAAAAGAAACAAAGATGAAAAGCATGTAGAAGTTATAAGCTTGAAGAACAAATGAAAATATGAAGGTGTTTAAATGCCTGGGAACCACAGTGACAAGAGATACAGCAATATGAAAACAAAGATGACAAATAGAACTTCAAAAAAATGGCGAAGCTTAAAAGAAGTGTCAACAGAAAAACTAAACTGCTTTTGTAATAGTGTTGTATATTCTAATTTATCTTATGTGGATATGAAGCAAATGATGACTTACAAAACATTTGAAAGGAAAGTCCAGGTTTTATGAATAATTTAAGGACAGAGTGTATGGTACAAGTGAAAATAGATGGAGATATCATAGCCAAAGTTGACAGATATCAGTAGATTAATTTCAGTTACAAATATGGTAAAGCAAGAAAATTGAGATGGTCTAGACATTTTGCCTAAAGTTTCTACGTTTGGAATATTACAAGGTAGGAGAACATTAAGAAGACAAAAAAAATGTTGCCAAGGGCACCTTTGGTGGTGGTATAGAAAATAAAAAACGGGAAAAGTTGCATAGGACAAGGAGAGACTTCGTGAGAGCAGCTGCGGGTTGGAAAACCCAGGTGCTACAGGAGGAAGTGGGGGATAAGAAGAGTAACGATGATTTTTCTGTTATGCTCATTCATGAATAGGATAAAACAATCCAAAATATTTGTTTTAAAAATGTTTTTTTATGATCTAATTTAATGTGAATCATCATTACATCCTTTTATTTAAATTTCTTCATGAACAATCCTTATAAATGTGATATCCTTGTTAAAATCATCGATATATTTCAAAGTCAACAAAGAAATATGTTATTAAAGTTTTATAGTTTTGTCAACTCATCAAGTGTAAATGGCAAGTAGTTATTATAATTTTATATATTGGTTGGCAGTTTCATCAATATAAAAACAAAACAAAAAACAGTTATACTAAAGGTTCGCTTGTTTTTTCCAAAAAAAAAAACAAGTATATATTACAGATTGACAGTACTGACCAAATCTGCTGGCCTTTTTAATGAAAAAAAAATGGATTTATTTCTAGTATGAGATGCTCAAGAATGCCCTGACATAACAGATATAGTTGGAAAAATAATGATTTTTCTACAATAACAAGCTTTACGATGTAGTGAAAACAGAAATACAAGTTAAGAAATAAACTTTCTCAAAATAACAGTACAGAAAAATGTAATTCAAAATATTAAAAAGCATAGAAAACAGGAAATTCCTAAACAAAGAAAGTAATAAAACATAGACCAAACAATCAAGAAAAAGCTGTACACAAACAAAAAACAAAATAATGCAAATTTTTAAAATCAGAATTGCATGTATTATAAAAAAAAAAACAAATAGTAACAAGAATAGACAGAAGAGAAACTATTTAGTGCAGCAAAAATACATAAACGAAATAGACACATCTGTTGACAGAAAAAACAAATCTAAAAGATCCATAACTTTCAAAATAGTAATCTTGAAAAGCTCAGATATTTTCTTCACCTTGTTATCAGTTTACTAGAATTTATTTAACAATTACATATCACTTAGTACATTTTAATAAGGTGTAAATTATCTGCAAATACTATATTTCATGTTTAATGGTTTATAATGACTTAAGATATCTCAATAAGAATATCAATAAATAATCTTTATTAGACTTTTTTTTCACAAAAGAGTGAAGTCTTACATGTAAGTGCTAACTAACTATGTGTAAAAGTAGCAAAAGTCAAGTAACCAGTATGTCCTGGTATTTGCAAACTTGGCACAGCACCCCATTCTGGTTCACAAACATTATCCATTGAGTTCTCAATCCGACTACGTTTAGAGTTTGATTTGGAGAAAGAAACTGCATCACCAGTAGTGCCACCTGATGAATTTGTATTAATGTTTGCTGTCTCTTCCTTAATTATGTCAGTGCTACCATCTTGGGACTCTAAACTAATCTTCCTTGTTTCATTCTAAAGAAACAATGTAGAAAAAATTGATTACTTTCTGGTTTTTGATTCTATTATAATACATTTGTGTAAGTATTCACCTCGGTAGCTGTGTAATCTATATTATGTTCAAGACATTACAACACCAGCAGAAAAATGTAAATTATAAAACCAATATTTTTCATATTCATAAATACCATCATTTGTACATTAGAACTATAGTGACAAGAAAATGAAACATACAAGTGTATCTTCTGATAGGTGAAGATGTGGTAGAGAAATTTCTTTTACTTCAAATGGACGTAGTAAACATTCTAATGTTGTGATATCAGTAAATCCTTCTCTGTGAAGTGCTTCACAAGTCTTCTGTACCTGTTCAATGCAAGGTGAGAAGGAACACAGACGTCCACCTACACAAAAGTAAGCTATTGAGACATACAATAACTTGCACATCATAATTATGCAGAAGACAGGTGCATACTTCCTAAAATATTCTGTGGTTAGAATGGGAAAAATATACTGCAGACTTAACTCGATTCCTATCAAAATTTACTTTTAAAAAATTATCACAGCTACATAAAAATGGATATAATAAATCCTTTACAGTTGTATACTTAGTGAAGTACTAATGTTGTTTCTTTTCTTCTGCAGAAATAAACAAAAATTATTAGACTTGAATATTTTTTAGTTATATTTGTAATGTTTATAAAATTGAAAAAAAAAACAATTTTTGTGATAGTCTGCATGATAAATAAAACAGGTAATTTTAAATCATACCTTAGTTCACAAGCCATGGTTTCAAACCACCAATCAACAGATCACATTTAGCCTTCTTAGATAATACAAAACATTTAAACACTGACATTCAAAAATCTTGTGATCACATATTTGAAGCTAATGTTTTTAATTTCTTAAAAATACATGGAAGCCTATGAAAAATGTCTTATCTAACAAACATTTACAAAACATTTTTCTTCTTAAAACCATGTTCTAGTGAAATATGGGATTACTTAAAATAATGAAATTGGTAATTGAGAGAATAATGATGACCAGCAAGAAGATTTCAAAGAGAAGAAAAGTTCTAGTTATGGTCAGTAGAGCTTGAAGCTCTCTACTGAAAAACTGTGGGCTAAAACACAGATGTAAAAATGGTCAAAGAAGGTGGCTCACATAGCAAATATGTTGGTTACACAAGAAAAACCCTTTAACTACAGTATTTCTACTGCTAATACGTCAAGTCGTAATTTAGTCAATTGTTGTTCAATGTGAGAGTTGTATACATTCTGTGCAAGTTTCACCACAGTACAATATACCTTTTTTTTGATGTCCAAAGTCTGACTGAGGGAGATGTCGTGTTAAAAGGATGAGATTAGGAAATTATTAACTTCCGATTAAAAGTATCAAAAATCTGATTTACAATGATTTTGTAAATATTTTCAGGTAAAAAAACTGGTTTGTTACAGCAGGTTCCCAACAAACAGAAATCCAAATTTGATCTCCATCAAGCAATTGGACGTAGCGATATGCTACTGTTTACATTCTATTTCAGTTAGAAACTTATCCCAAAATATTCTACCAAACAGGAATGAAGCAAAATGGATTGTTTAAAAGTCATGATAAACTCAAAAATATGATGGATTTATTAACTTGATGAAGACACAAATAAATTAGAAACCAACACTTAAAACATGGTAGTTCATGCAAAACTCATCTCTTTCAAACTAAAAAACAATCAAACCTTCCTACAACAGCTGATCAAACATAAAAGAATGAAGAGATAACCACAAAATAGCTTGTTCAACCACACTACAAAACATAAGCCTATTTACAAAGTGTGTGAAGAAAATCCTGCCCTTTAAATGTACACCATACTTAACAGCCTCTCTCAAGGAATTTAATGAAGGATAAATAACGGTAACAATAAACAATACTGTTTTAATGAGAAATAATAAATGTTAAAAACAATTTAAGAGAAGCACCATCACAACATACATTTATGACAAAGAACAGCTCAACCAACTCAGTAAGCAGTAACATCATGCCTTTACACATGGTGAGGTTTTACCTGAATGTCTGAATGTAACATTCAATAAAGGAATGACTTCCCAAGGATGTGGAAGATCAAGAAATATAGCATCAGCAGTGTCTTCTAAACCAAAACCTTCAGTGCAAACATCTCGCTGCTGGACTATAACAATATCACCAAGTCCATGTTCATGGAACTCCTCTCTAGCTAAACTCACTCTCTGCTCATGAAAATCAAATGTGTACAGCTGACCAGTTGGGGCAATAGTCCTGGCCAGGGCATGGGACAATGAACCACTGCCAGTACCTAACAAAAAATTAGATGTTCACATATAAAAATGACATGTCAAACAAATATTTATTAATGTGCTTCTTAAAGATCAGGATAAATAAATTACAGTAAACTTGTATGTACTCAAAAATGTTTCAGTCAAACATGTGACATCCAACAAATAATCAGATAATCAACTGACAGAAAAAAAAAAAAATATATATATATATATATAGAGAGAGAGAGAGAGAGAGAGAAAGTTTGTTACTTTTCCAGAATACTGCAAACTATGATATATATGACTAAATATGAAAATGTGATAAAATTTAAAAATGACAGTCCCAACAGAATGTTTTAACAAAGGATCATATCATTTTAATACCAAATAACAACCAATAATTTTTAAGTATAATGTTTATAAATCATTGTTTGTTAATTTACAATTACATCAGCATAATGTGCTTCTTTTCACAGACAAAGGATCATGTAATAATGATTTCCACACAAATGTTGGTACTACAGCTGGGCCTATAGTGTGCATAACTATAAGTAATACTTTAACAAAGGATTATACAATAATTTCAGGAGAATATTGAAATTGCATAAGGTTCTGTCTATACTTTTACAACTGTCAGTAATAAAGGACTAATAAATGTTTTTATGGACTGATTATGTTGTAACATTGTCATAACAGTAATGAATAAATGAAATATTCACCAAGCTATTAGTACCACACACATTAATCCCTGAGTCAGGATAGCTGAATGTTAAAAGATTCAGGGTGCAAGCACCAAACCTTTTTGGTAATTAAACCAAAATTTGTTTTGAGTCCATGGTGAATGTAAAGTCATGTACTTCTGCTCCATAGTTTCTCTATACTTGTTAAACAAACTTGACTCAGTGAATGTAATGCTGATGTAGCTCTCACACAAAACTAGCTTTAACTTGAACAAAATGTTGCATTGATGATAATACTTGGAAAATGAACTTTACATTTCATTTGTTATTTTGAATTTTGTGCAAAGCTACTCAAGGGCTATCTGCATTAGCCATCCTTAATTTAGCAGAGCAAGACTAGTCATCACCACCCATTACCAACTCCTGGGCTACTCTTTCACCAACAAATAATGGGTTTGACCATCATTTTATAATGCTCTCACAGCTGACAGAACAAGCATGTTTGGTGCAACCAGCATTCAAACCTGCAACCCTCAGATTATGAGTCAAACACCTTAACCCACCTGGCCATGCCAGGTCTACATATTTCATAATTTCATACTAAAAATTTGCAATTTTACAGATACTGGATTTCAAATTAAAGTCCAAGGAGTAGTTACAGGTTTTAAAGTATTTATTAGCAACAAACCAAATTGGATTACCACAAAAACTAAACTATGGGGCATTATGATCATCATGCAGAAGAGTCCTACTATGCTGTTGGAAAAGTTACTGGTTTGGATAACCAACAGTATATACTTTTCACTTACAAGTACTCTGTGTTTGTAAGTTTACTTTTACTGATTAATTTGAATTAAAATAACAGTAATAAAAAAATCATATTTCCTTCAGAGGTTACAATTTATGATGGGAACACCTTATTTAAATTTCAGTTTGAGTAAATTTCTATAATAACAAAGATTAAAATCTTTGTTTTGAGGAGAAAATAATGTAACTTATTACACATTAGAAGTGTAATAATTTCATTTTATTATAAGATATTAAGTTGTGAAGATTTGTATTTTACAACACACTCAGATAAATAATGAAGCTCTTGGTGGTATAATAACCATTAGCTTTATCTGGTTATAGAATAGGTATACTCTATCTAGGAATCCTAATATGCATACCACGTTTATATGCCAAAAATTATGAATACAGTAAAATATTGATGTGAATTAATTTGTATTATGGTTTAAAATAATTCACTGTTATTTAAAAAAAGTGTTTTTGAATGTGGAACATGATTCATTTAACTCCCACTTTGCCCCTGAAGAAGAAAGGTCCACCTTTCAAAAGCACTCAGGTTATAGGGTTTCTATTTAAGTTACTTAACTATATCGTTTATAACTGTACTTCAGTATACCACATACAAATATATTGCTACTGTTATTAAATGACCAATGTTTATATTCATCACAATTGTTAGAAAATTTAAAAATCACATTTTAGATGTTCCAAAAATCAGGTACAAAGTAACTTGATTGAATGTTAAAATAAAACTTTATACTTAATTCTAGATATTGCAGTAGTCAGTAGAAATATAATTGAGAAAGTTTTTATCTATTTAAGCACTACTGATAGTTAAGCCAAGTTACCAATGGCAAATGTTGGTTAAGATTACATTATTTAATGCATCACATTTCAAAACACTGTTTAAAAAGTAAAATAAAACATATTTTGTATGACTGTTTAAGTTCAATGACTAACAGTAATTAAATACCACTTCAAATACATTTACTAGTTTTAGCAATTTTAACAAATCAAAATATCAAACACTTTAAAATATAGGGTGGCTTGTAAGCCCCAACCCATCCATATATCTTATTTATCCAGTGTATCTGTGTGCTGTTCCTCATTCTCGCTCCATAAGATTATGCAATGCTATGTTATGTGAGACATTTTCAAGTGTAAATGGCTTAAATCAGCCATATTTCTCTAACAAGAAAGAAAAAAAAAATTATAATACATGTGTAATTGAATATAACATAACATATGGATGGGTAGGGATATAAGGGCCACCCTGTATATAATACACATTTCCAAATCAATACGTTGTTTTACAAGGTACCATCAAATATTCTTTTGTGCAAATCCATAAAAATTGGTTGTATAATTTATAGTTAAAAGTATTTCAGCAAGCACATTTATCATTAAGCTTAAACTAATTATACATGTAGAAATACAACATGAAATTTGATATCAAAATTCAAAAATCACTTATAAAAACTTAAGATGAGAATAGTACCAAAATGGCTTCATACACAGCCTTTAGACTTAACAGCTGTATTTTTGACTTAATTTTTCATGTGATTATTTCCTGCCAGTAAAGATAACTTGAATAATCACTTCAAAAGAAGCAACAAACAATGGCCACAATACTTAAAGTTGATAAGGCTAATTAACAAGTACAAAACTCGATTACTAAAACTAAGCATTTTCTTAAACTGAAAATTTCCCGTAGATACACATTTGCATCTGGATATGCAGAAGCAGGAGACAAAAGGCTAGTGATGGAGAATGGGAAATCTGCTCTGAAGGTAGAACTAATGAAGAATAGGTATTTTGTGAGAGAGGTAAGATACCATATCAAAATATCTATAGGTAATCTTTGTGCAAATCATACAATATAAACAAAGTAAAGAACTAGTGACATTTAAAATGAAAGGAAAATATAAGTTACAGAAGACAATGAAAAACACACCTAAAAAACTTCAAAGGGCTTCATCACATTTAAATGTCATAATAAAAAATGATAAAACATTCAAAAAGTAGTCAGTTGAGTAGATATAATACAAACAGTCCCAATAATGCAATGTTCAACTTTCCTGATTACGTTTTGAACAACACAAAGTATTATGACTTGGTTTAAAACCTTGCTTTTTCTTCCTTCAAACTTACATTTCAAAACAACTATGAAATGAAGTTTCAATATTTGTTGTCTATTTGTGGAACTCATTAGAATTCAGGTAAATGGATGGGCCTATATTCTTTCAATCACTATAAATTATTAATTTTAATTGAACCTCAATTAATTGAAAAAATAACAATGAAAAATCATCATGGCAATATTTTGATTACTTGAATAAATGAAATAGTTAAAGTAAAAATAAGACCTTGGTTATTTTATTAGTGTGCAACGTTGACTGTTTAATTATAATTTTAATTAATCAATTATTCAACTACCAAAATATTTGAAAATGGCTCTCATGTTCAGCTCTCAACCTCTTTTATGACTACTGGCAAAATATTACCTGGCCCTGGAGCCTTATTCTTTAAACTTTCAAATTTTTTTCTCAATTAATAAGCCCAGAATAAATAAACATCTTGTAACACAAACCCACTTTTACTAGATTTTACCCACATTTTAACACTCCTAAGAAAAAAATATTTACATCCACTAAAGTGATTTTGGGGCTTATCAGGCCCCATATATTTTTCCAATAGAAACACAGTGATTTAGCAACATTAATTACAAACAACTTCAGAATGGCTCTGACAAACATTTTTTTTACAATTTGAGCAAACAATTTGACTGTATCTTTTGATCTGCCACACAAATGGCATTGTCCTCTTTTTGCCCTCTTTGCAGGCGGTTCACATGAGGTTGTTTTGTCATTATCTTTGGAGTAAATTTCTTTGATTTCAAGCACCAGTTGCCGTATAAATTCTCTTCTGGCTCTTGATTTATGTTGACGAAGAAATTCTGGATGTTTTGTCAAGTATAGAACGAAAGCATTGTATGCAGTAAGATCTAGAATGTTATAGAATATGCAGACTGACCAGCGCTTTGATCGCCTCTTTGTTGTACAATATCTCACCAGTTGATCAAGTGTCGACACCTACCTTCGTTGCATTGTAAAGATTGACAATTTCTGGCTTTCCATTGTCTTTTACTTCACCAGACTGATGCTGAGAACTCAGTAGTAGCACATATTTTCCTGGTTTGTCGAAGTGCCTGAGAAGAGTGATGTCGTGATGGTAGAAAAACTTTGGTGGTAACTCTCAAGATTTTGCATTTATATAAATTTGAGCGTTGAGGAGGTAACTTGTCTTTGCATCTGTTAGGCACCAAATCTTTATTCCGTATTTGCCTGACTTTGTCGGAATGTATGTTCTGAATCCAACTCTTCCTTTGAAGTTACATAGTTATTCATCCACTGTCAGGTATTCGCTTGGGTTGTAACTGTTTTTGCAATTTTCAATGAAAAAATTCCATACTCCAGAGATGGCAGCATCTTTGATTTCTCTATTTCTGTGAGAGTGGATGCCAAATCTGATTTTTGAGCACATTTTTTTGAATTTGTCTTGTGTAATAAGTTTTCGCAAAAATGGCAAACCGAATGTGGTTGAAAACATCTCGTCTGTCGATGCATTTTTGGATTTGCTTATTCCAAGGAAAAGATTAGCTGCAATCCATTTACAGAGGTCTTCTTCAAAAATTGGTTCTTTCATGACAGTGTTTGTTGAGTGAATGATCTGTTCCATTATATTATCAGAAATGAAAATTTTGAATGTTTCAAATGGTGTAGAGACTCTTGGAGCAGCTTGCCTTGTAATGCCTGGGTTCTCATTGAATATATTGAGAGCTGTGGTTTTCCTGTTGATCCTTGAAGGTATTGTTGAATAACAAAAATTCTTATCTTTGGACAAAAGTTTGTTCACTGGCATCGTAATAAGATCTTCTTGACCACTTTCTTCACTTTCAGAAGGGTACGGCATGATTTGTTCATCATTTTTCAACTTCAGAAGGATCATCATCACAACTTTCAGAGTAGTCTTCAACATTATCATGTTCACTTTCATCGTAGGATGGTTTTGTCAGTAAATGTACAGCTTCATTAAGAGATATCATTTTTGACACGGTTTGAAGATTTCAGCTCCTATATATAAATATAGGATTTGTGAATTCTTCTAGAATATTCTAGAACAGTGGTTCCCAAACTTTTTCAGCTTGTTACCCAATTTAACATGCCATATTAAGCATGTTACCCCTTTCACAAAATGTTTATAACATTGATATATATGGCTAAATTAAACTAGAGATATATTGCACTTTATTTATTTACAATTTATTTCCACTGAATTACACTTTTAATTATTGTATTAGATCATTGTGCATTTCTAATGAATATTGCCAAAGATGTCAAGAACATCAGTGGGATGGATGGAGTTGCATACTTGAAGCTAGTTTAGGAATTCTTGGCTTTGTGGTTGAAAGTGCCAGCCTGGCATCGTTTGCAACATTCAAGCAAGTCCTCTTTTTTGTTTTCATCCTCAGCACGATTGAGAACCCCTTCTCGCACAGATACGTTGTTGAGAATGATACCAACAACTTCAAGGCTCTCTTGGACAGAGTTGGCGAGTCAGCTAGTTGTGAAATCCAAAAGGAATCTGCATTTTGGTTTTGGAATTTAACTTTCAAGGCTTCATTTGCTCGCATTGTGATCCACTCCTCCTTTGCAGGGAAATCATCATCATGAATGGCCTCATCAGGTACAGAAAAGGGATGAATGATCCACTGAAGACTGGCTGTTTTTAGGTCACTCTCTGGAAAGTAGTGCTGTGTTTCAAGCCCCTTCAAATGGTCGCTTATCTCTTTGTTGACGGTCTGTAAAAGTGATCCAGTATCATAACTATTCTCCTCAACAAACTGGTCTAGGGTGGGAAACTGAGCGATCACTCCTTTCTCCAAGCGTCGAATCCAGAGTCTCAGTTTTCCCAGAAATGCAGTTACAGTGTGATGGGCATTAAATGACAGTCATGTTTTGGCCCTGGAGTTGCAGATTATCACTGTTCAGCTCCGCAAATATGTCAGCCAAGTAACAAAGTCGAGCAAGCCACTCCTTATCAGTGAACTTGGTAGCAAAAGGAGATTCTTCTTGTTTCAGAAATTCCTGAAGAGCCGTTTGGAGCTCAATGACTCGACGTACAACCTTGCCTCATAACAACCAGCAAACATCGGCATGGTAGAGCAGAACTTGATACTGCTCTCCCATTTCCTTGCACAGCTCCCCGAATATGTGCAAATTCACATCCCTGGAATTGATGAAATTTACGATTTTCAACACATCTTCAAACACTAATTTCAGATTACCAGGCAGGCTTTTTGATCCAAGAGAGTACTGATGAATGATGCAATGATCTACAGAAATTTCTGGATTCACAGCTTGTATGAGGCCCCATAATCCACGATTACGACCCATCATCTACGGAGACCTAGATTAAAAAAGAAAAACTATTATAGATTGCGTCAGTTAGTCATTCTTGCTTATCTTTTGCATTATAATTACATGGTTTTAATTTAATTTAATTTATTTTGGTACTTTAGTATTTCAGTACGACAGGTACGATACTTTTTTGTGAATTATGTATAAAATATTAGCTACACTACAGCTACTTGTACAATAAATAAAACTATATGACTATATGCCATGTAATTCATTGTATTTGTACCAATCTAGACTTTATATAAACATCTCTCCCTACCTGTTGAACGCTGTTCCAATCCAATCCATTCGTGGTAAAGAAATTGTTGATGATATTGAAGACATCTTCTCCCTTCGTGGTTGTCAGCAGATCTTCGAATAACAGGAACTCTTCTTTGATCTTGTCCTGGTGGACGTAACGAACGAACCCAAGGAGAACAGCACAAATGGCTACGTTACACGATTCATCATATTGCAAGGAGAATTTGCTATATGAGCTTTCCTTGATCTCTGTTGTAACTTGGAACAGAATCTAATGCCATGTCATTGACTCATCGGCAGATTGTGTTGTTTGGTAGAGATATGACACTCAGTTTCTTCGCTTGATCCTCCCCACATACCTTGCTTACCATCTCATATGCACAAGGCATAATCAGATTCTCTGCAATGGTGTGGCATTTTTGTTGTTTGGCAACTTTATATGCAACAAAGTAAGATGCTTCAACCGCAGCTTGAAGCTTTTGGGCTTGAATTCCAGATGAACCGAACTGGATATTCAGAGTAGGTGCGCTTTTTTGACATTTTATTGTTTAATCTGCAGAAAAAGAAAAACTGCATAAAAAAGTGTGAACAATGTGAATTTATTATTTATTTTTTCATGGCATTCTAGATAGCATTAAAAGAGCTTATTCAGCATAGAAATGATGTAATGGTAGGTAAATACAAACTATGCTGCACAGGGCAGTACACATACATACCAGGTTTTGTCTACCTTGGCTGATGCTCACATAGAAACTGACAGTGTGAAATAGAGGCAACCTCAGGCAGTGAGTGACGCGTACTGGACACGTCGATGAGTCATCAGGGTTACTGAGTGACTTGTGTTCTGAAGCATACTTGTCAAAATACTTTTAGGTTACCACACACTTATATACATATTTTTTCTTTTCTATTACTGTATATTAGTTTTTGATGTTTATTGTTATTTGGTTTAACGTTATTACATACTTAAAATAGGTTTAATTTATAACTTTACATACTAAGACTAAGTTAACATTAATCCTAATACCAGCTACCTCAATTTTAACGTTTTCTGTCACCCCTCCATTACCCCCACTAAATTGTTAAATTACCCCCAGTTTGGAAACCACTGTTCTGGAAGCTTCAAGAATATTCTAGATTATTCTAAATACTTCTGTAAAGTTTCTAGAATGTTCTAGAACAGGCGTGGAGCAAACTAGGCAATAATCAGGACCGTCTAAAATTATTGTTGGAGTAGAGTTATTATCCTAAATATCCATCTTTTGAAAAGAAGTTGTAAAATTAATATATTTTTTTACTATAATTTGCTTTTTTTGGTTGCCCAGGCCTGTTCTAGAATTATTCAGGAAATAAATGTCATTTTTATGTTTTTTGATCTGGGGCCTAATAGGCCCCAAAATACCCTTAGTGGGTGTTTGAAAAAAATTTTTTAAATATTATTTCACAAATGTCTGAAAAGTCAAAATATTATTGCTCCTTAAAATATAAAGGGATAAGGTCAGTTAATAGCAATTTCATTTAAATACAAAATTATTAGCTTGATATTAATAACCTTTCAAGTTGCTCTGGGGCCTATTAAGCCCCAATTTTTGTAGGAGTGTTAAACTTTCACTTTTTCAATCTTTAAAGAAAATCTGGTTATAATTGTGTTGTAAAGAGCTTAAGGTATCAGGAAATCAAACATTTTCTGAAGTGAAAGATAAAAATATTAAACAAGCTCTTAGAAGAAAGTTTTCCATTTTTGTCTCTAATTAGAATAATACATATCAAAACTGAAATAATACACACAGAGTGTCTATGTTCCAAAGATAACTTACTTTAGTGATACCCTACATAGTCACAAAATTTCATACGATTCATAAAAACAACAACTCAAAAAGGTATATATCCCCATGTTCAGTGAAAAATGTCTTTAAAGCAGGGCCTAAGTTTAAAGAGATCTTCAACTTTAAAATATTACATCAACTGAGTGCATTGCTAGTAATATAAGAGTTAGGCCCAATGTACAGCCATGGATATACTGGATCTGAAATTGAACAAAAGAACAATGTGACATTAAAGCCTACAACATAACTGCTTAAACGAAAGTATTTATAAAACTATCTATAGTTTCTTCCAGTATTACTCTATTCCCAGAAATAATTCAACCTTAGAATGATAAAATCTCTTGCTCTTAAACTTGAAAAAAACAGATATTGGCTAGAAGATAAGGGAAATGCCAATACATTTTCAATTATAAGATTACAAAAACAACAAAAACTTAAACTTCAGTCAATAAATACAAAGGGCAATAAAAACCTGAAATACTAAATTAATTCAAACCACTAAATATTTTGACAATAGAAAAACATAATACAAAATTTACCCCCAGGTGTTGCTGTCATCTCTTAGATAGTTACATGTATTTGTAATACACTTCTTAAATAATTAACAGATTATTATTCTAATAAATCCATTAAGTGGCCTTGCAAAACTTACCCCCATTCTATAGAATTGTTTTGCCACTATGGCACTTCAGAAGATTAACCAGGCTATAATTTTTTTGGACAACCTTTATCAGCCCTTTGAAAAATAAGAGTAAGAATATTTTTTCTATCCTCGGGCAACTTCCCACTGTCTCTTGGTGTGTCAAAACACTGAGGGAATTCCTGATGAACTAAAGGGCAGCTAAAAATTATTTGTCTCCCTTCCTCAGGGATTGGAAAAAAAGGACAGCCTTAAGCTTAAAAGAACTAAATTGTTTCTTGTTCTGCACAATATGTTAAGTTTAAAAAATAAAAAATCATAGGGCTTAAGATTATTCTATTATAATACTCAGTAGGATAATAATTTACATATTTACTCTACACTGAGGACTAATATTGATATTTAAGTACTGATCTTATACTAATAGCAGTGACAGTAATATTAATAATTACAAACGCCTACTATGAAGAGCCCGTTTTATGTGAATTAGTTTTACTACTTAAGTAATACAAACTACAATTTATACATACCTGCTTCACAAACAACTTTCCCAGGCTTTAAATCTAACTGTAATATCACAAGACTGATGTCAGGTGTATAAAGAATCTGTGTTCTATGCGGTAACGTTAGAGTCCACAGTTCCGGAGTCATGAAGAGTACGTAAGCCCAACCTCTGGAACACTGCACGACATTGCCGTAACGTTTTCCGATTATACAGTCATGCTTGAGAGCTCCATATTTTGTTTGGAATACTTTACCTGATATAATTTTTAAAGCATAAATATTGGATATACTTAAATAAATTAAAACAGTGTCACCATTTTGCACTAAGTCCCTATATTCAATAAAACTCATGCCTGTCACAATATTAATACAAATAGCATTCACGTTACGTTCGTCCTACCACTAACCAAATTAAGCGTTAACTCCGTTTTCGATTTCCATATTTATAGTTATTGTATGGAAAGACAACTGTAAAATTAATACATACAATTTAAGGACAAGAGATATGCTGGTTTATCAGTGCTGTCCAATTCATTAAATTAAACTAAAAAAAATACACACTAAAAGCCAGCCTTTATCATAAAAACTTTACCAAATGTTCTGTAAAATTGATGAAAATATTATGCTGTTTCTAAAACTACTAATGCATTCTGAAAGAGTTTAAATATTTTTGCAATATATTTTAAAGAGGGTTTTTACTTTCCAGGTAATAAATTAAAAAAAAAACTTCTGTATCTTCCCTAAAAGAACTTTACATTCAAAGCATCTATCACACCTGAAAGCAGACCATTTCAAAGATCAACTGGTAATCATGCTGTTATAAAAAATAATGTCCCGCGGTGAGTTTTGAATTTTGCATAAAGAGTTATTTGCGCTAGCCGTCCCTTATTTTGCAATGTAAGACTAGAGTGAAGGCAGCTAGTCATCACTACCCACCGCTAATTCTTGGGCCACTTTTTTACCAACGAATGGTGGGATTGACCGTCACATTATAACTCCCCACGAATAAAAGGAGAGTATGTTTGGTACGACAGGGATTCAAACCCTTGACCCTCAGGTCACCAATCTAGTGCCTTAACCACCTGGCCATACCCCCGGTGGGTCCATGGTAGCTTTATGGACTTATAGTATTAACATCGAAATTTTGATTCCCAACAGTAGTCACAGCAGATAGCCCAATGTGGGTTTTCTTTAAAACAAATAAATGAAACTGCTTTAGCTGCTGTGAAGATTATTCACGACATATTTGAGCATATTATATGTTTTCAATTTGCTTTAGTTACATTGGCATTGAAATTTTGTTTATGTTACTTAATTTAGTTATCGCAAAAGTAGAAACACGAGATCCAGAAAGTCGTTAAAAGTAACTATGTGATGTTTCTTTTACCCGAGAAGATTTTGCTTTAATATATAGTATGCAAGTTACAAAGGATTGGCACTGTAAGATCCATAACTGGTTGATTTTGGTATTAAGTGAACCTAACAACCTATCATATATATGGGTGTGTGCATGTGCATGTATATCTTGTGTTTTATACTCGTGTTAGTAATATGAGAGATTTTAAAAATTATTTGGTTATTTGTTTTCTGTGCCATAATAATAGCAACATATGACCCAGAAAGTTAAAACTGCTTTGTTTTAGTTTCTTTATTTTCTGTGGTAGGTAACATCAATCTACCCAAGAAAATACTGCAGTAACATACAGCATTCAAGTAAAAATAATAGCACTTTAATAATATTATTAGCTGGATGAAGATAGATTGTCTAAATAATACAATCAATCAGCCCCCCCCCTCAGTGGCTCAGCGGTATGTCTGCGGACTTAGATGCTAAAATCCTGGTTTCGATACCCGTGGTAAGCAGAGCACAGATAGCCCATTGTGTAGCTTTGTGCTTATTTCAAAACAAAACAAACAACCAATCAGTTCTATAAGAGAATAAATAGATCATAAGGTAATATAAGAAAACCTTCTTTAGTGAATTCTCAGCATTTCAGTAAGGCCACTTTTAACTCATCATAGTTCATGGCATCTTTTGACGTCGTCCTTGCATACACTTCTCTGTCTCTTTTTTATTCTTTCAGTCTTTTTTCCTCTGTTCTTTGTCTTTCCTTTTTTCTTTTCTGTTGCTGCTTTTCTCTCTCTAGTTCTTGTTTAACTAACTCTCCTTGTTCGTTATCTTTTGAACCACTACTCTCAACTCTTTCAATTAACTTGTCAAAATCTCTTGGCATTGTTTATAGCATTGTAATTTTTGTCTTTTTTATCGCCATTTATCAATGTATAATCCTGGTTGGCTCAACAAATGTCAGGTTTCCGTATAAGGTCAAATTCTGTACAGTAGGTGTCTATAAGTTGCTGGCGATGAATACAAACAATAAATGAACGTCTGTTCTGTCTGTGATTTGTTGGCGATGAAAGTAAACAAAAACAAACAAATTCAGACAGCATAAAATTCCGTAATTGTTGACATTTATTGCATACAAATTACAGACACATATTGTAAAGAATCCAGCCCTATAAAAATACCTTTGCAAGCCTTCCGTGATGACGAGAAACCCAGTTGAAGTAAAAACGTATTTCAAGCCTTCTTGTTGCTTTGCGCCATATTCAAAACAAATTAAAACTTTCAGTTGAATTGCTTCCTGAAAGCGTGATGACTATAAGGCATATCTTGTTCATAGTTCCATCTAAATTGAAACAATATCTCTTTCTAAGAAATTACTTGAGTTCATGACATCGTGTTCTTAACGTTTTAGGCCTGGCATGGCCGAGCGCGTAAGGCGTGTGACTCGTAATCCGAGGGTCGCGGGTTCGCGCCCGCATCACATTAAACATGCTCACCCTCCCAGCCGTGGGTGTGTATAATGTTACGATCAATCCCACTATTCGTTGGTAAAAGAGTAGCCCAAGAGTCGGCGGTGGGTGGTGATGACTAGCTGCCTTCTCTCTAGTCTTACACTGCTAAATTAGGGACGGCTAGCACAGATAGATCTCGAGTAGCTTTGTGCGAAATTCCAAAACAAACAAACAATCTTAACGTTTTAGTTTTTATTAGTTATTCAGCATTATTCTAGCATTCTATATTTTAACCAGAAAATGCTAACTGTTGTGCTGCCATCTAGTGAGACTGGTGGATACCGGACTTTTTAAGTTTCGTCAGTAGATAACAAAAAACAGTGTAGTGATGTTGAAGTTTTGTTTAATTTGAAATATTAGTGTTCATTAAATAATTGGTAAATATAGATTGTTTTGAGTTTATTTTCCCATAAGTATGAAGCAATCGCAATATAATGAAATCTTATCTGAATTCAAACGACTACATTCTCGGGATAGCTTACACATACTCGTGGAGAAATTTTCGCAGTGAGTAATATTGTATTATAATAGTATAATAAAAATAAATACAAAATTTAACGGTAGCAGGACATATTGTTGCGCCTTCAAGACCATTTGATTCACTAATCTTGATAGAAACAAAACTGAAGGATAGTTCTCATGTCACGTTGAATCACATTTTTATAAACATAAGATAATAAATTGAATTACAACTTGAGCAAGTTGAAGTTAAACTTAAAACCTTCACTCTCTTTTTTTCTTTTAATTTAACTATAAACATCATATCTCGAAGCAACCTATTCCAAAGGCTAACTACCCTTTAAAAAATTGTTTTAGCTGAATTTGATTTCTACCCTGACAAAATTTATATTCCCTAGTCCTAATATTTTCATCATTATGACTAATTGCAAAAAAACACACGATGAAACATCAACATTATTAAATCTCTTAAATACCTCAGTTAAGATATCTTAGGCTGTAGCTCTAATTTTTTCAACAGTTTTTCAAAATGTTCCAGAGATCTAAGCTTTTCCATCCCACATATCACTCTTAAATCCATACTTTGACCCTTTTACAATTCATTCTTATTCAGGTGGTTCCCTGTTGTAACAGTGGTAAGTCTACAGATGTACAGTGCTAAAATCCAGGATATGATTTCATGCAGTAGTCATACCAGATAGACAAATGTGGCTTAACTCTAAAAGAACAATTAACCAATAAATACAAGTAATTTCTGGTTGTTCCTTCATACTTGTCATTGATTTAATGGATTAATGTCACAAGTGGGGCATTCAGGCTTCAGTGTAAAGATCTTTGCTATTTTTAATTTATGTTAATAATGGAGATGAAGGAATGGCCAATGAATTATGTAAATTTGCTGATAATATTATGGCCTTGTGAGATTCTGGTTGAAAGGATGCTGCTGCTCCATTACAAAAGGATCTAGACCATATGGAGTGTTGAAGTAATGCATGGCATAAGCTTTTAAATATAATAAATGCAAGGCAGTTTATTTGGGATATAATTGTTTGAATTATGAGTATAGTTTTAATGGGAATAATCTTAAGTGTTATTTAAGAAAAAATGGTGATGTTCTGGTTGTTAAGTATCTTAAGCCATCCAAGCAATGTGCTGTTGCTAGTGGCAGGACAAGTAGGATTTGGGTTCTATCTAGAGAAATATGAAATGCAGTATTAAAGATGTTAGAATTTTATTGTACAGGTCATTGGTTAGGCCACATTTGAAGCAATAGTGTGCCCCATCTTGGTCTCATTACTTTGGGAAATATATTGAATTGTTGGAAAGAAGTTAGAGGAAAATTATTAGGATGATACCTGAAAGGTTGCCATATAAGGACAAGTTAAGATTACTGAAATTTTCTCCTGAAGAATTTGAGGGGATGGGATTGAGGTAAATAAGGTTGTTAAGGGAATTGATAGTGTTTATGTATTATCTTTTTTCCATGTTTAATGGTGAAAATGTGACACAAAGATAAGTTTTACTAAGGTGAGAGACACCTTTAGCTAAAACAGCTTTTGCTAAGAGAGTGGTTGGATTTTAAAATTGGTGATTTTCACATTTAGTGTATGCAGTAACTTTAAGTGAAAGCATAGTAATACAGTTTTCTTAGTTAATTTTGCACTTTAATTTAGTGCAAGGGATAGAGTGGATGGACAAACAGGCCTATTATTGCCTTTAATTTTCATATTCTTACCTTGTACTTAGTATAATTAAAAATTATTTATCAAATAATAATTGATAATGCTTGTTCAGCCTTGTTCCCTGTAGTTCCTTGATCTTCTCAATACAGCTTTAAGTACCTAAATGTTTCATGTTGTTAGCAGTTAGTGCAAAGTTAAAATGACATTATTCAATAATAATGAGTTGCAATTCATATTTACACACTTTCTCTTTCTGTGTACATTTAATGACTTTGCCCTAGTTATTGTTAGAATAGAAAAAGTAAGTTTTGCCCCTCAAAAAAATTTTGGTATCCTTTTGGAGATTCTTTATGTTATGTAAATTAATTGTTATAACCATCAGATAAAAATGTTTTTATTCATGGTATGAAAGTCATTTCTCACTAAGACTCACTCAGTAAAGGCTTTGTAAGTTCCCAGAAGATTTTGACAAAGTACTTTATCTAAAAATATATATTTTGTATACAAAATACTTTTAATATTTAGTAATTTCTTGCCAGATGTTTGTTAACATGTAGAATATCAATACACTGTTGAATTGCCTTTTTGTAGTATTATGGTATTTACCTCAATTAATTCTTTGTTCTGATTATTGTGTAGATATGATATGGTGTGTGTATGTGCATGTATACTTCGTATTTTATGCTCGTGTTAGTAATATGAGAGATTTTTAAAATTCTTTGGTTATTTGTTTTTTGTGCCATAATATGAGCAACATATGACCCAGAAAGTTAAGATTGCTCTGTTTTAGCTTCTTTGTTTTCTGTGGAAGGTAATATCAATCTACCCAAGAAAATACTGCAGTAACATACAGCATCCAAGTAAAAAGAATAGTGCTATAATGAAATCCTTGGCTGGATTAGGATAGATTGTCTAAATAATACAACCAATCAGTTTTATAATAGAATAAATAGATCATAAGGTAACATTATTGACTGGACATATGAATCAAGTTTACCTTGAATGTAGGCACACTTTTTTTTAGTTCATGTCTACTTGGTTTTTATTGTGACTAGTTTGGTAAGAATATTCATATGACTTGTGTTTGAGTGAAAGATCAGACTCATTTGATCCTTTCTCAAGAGCTTTGTATGATTTCTTGATCCTTTCTCAAAAGTCCCCTGAGATTTCTTAAACTTTTTGAGCTCTGTATTGTCTGGACTGGATGTTACCCCAAACAATTCCTGTCAAATTGCATACAAAATTCTCTCCATGATGTGAGGATGGTAAGCAAAGTGAAAACTTTCTTCATAAGCAAAGTTTCTAATTGCATACAAGCACTACTCTTCCATCCAGTATTTGAAGTGATAATATTAAATAGTTTTTATTTTCTACTTGAATACATGAGTATAGCTTGTGGTAGCTTGGGTTGTACCAGTTACATTTGGAATCACTGGCTTACCAAGCAGTTTACTCTCTTTAAGGTCTGGCATTCGTGCTGTAAGAACTCCTAGTTTTTAGTTTTCCTCATTTTCTGCAATGATTGCAGTCATGAATGCTGTTCTTTGATGAATGCAAATACTTTTAAGTGATCCACCATTATTGAAATTTTTTGACTTCTGAATGAATTGCTTGGAAGCTCCAAAGTAACAGCTTCTTTTCTTGTAGGTGTAATGTTCTTAAGCCTAATACCAGAGTAATATGGGCATTAAAAATCATTGTGTTTAGAATATATCTTGACTTTTTAGGATTGATACTGATAATTGGTACAAACTCTGCTTTTGTTGTTCTTCAATTTTTTTCTTATCAAATAAGAATTTTCTTTCATCTTTTGTTTGTTTTGTTTTGCTGTATGCTTTATCTTTTGATCCTAAAGACACCATCTAATTTTGTAAAGCTTTCAGAAATTTAACATTTTTTTTCTTTTCCTGATTTTGGAATTGGTCAGTTTCAATGTAGGCCAATCATAATTGTGTTTTTTTTTTTTTTTCCAATTAATGTTTTTACTGTTCATCAGTGTTTTATGCTACTTGGTAGCTATATCACTGCTTAAATTGCTAAAGATAAATAATATGTGGAAATAGCTGATGAAAATAAAGGAGATTAAAATGTGTTGGTTATATAAAATGGAACTCTCTGATCCAATTTTCTTTAATGTATTTAATAATTTTTTTATTTATTAATTTATATGAACAGATAAGCAAATGAGTATACTGTTATTAGAACAGTTATTTTTTGGTAAAATTTTTTTTTATTGGATCCATATTTGCCTTAATGGGAAGGAGGCACTGACTTGGTTAATTTCAGTGAGTAGCTTGGAGTCAAACTACTTTCAGTGCCTTGTTGCTTTGGCATTCTACTTTAGAGGCCTATTACCTTTCAATGTCTGAGAGCTAACATGCTGTGCTGACAATGTTGCATCCATCTCAATCAAATTATGGGCAGGAAGTTGAGCAAATTGTCTGTAGATGCAATAGCTGTGATTGAAATATGGCAGCAATGGGAGAGCTTTGACTGACCTTTCTTTTCATAGGCAGTAAGTCCATGAATACCATAAAGGTTTGAGGTACTGGCAGCAGACCCACTTATAATGGATTCACTCATGACAATAAGCATTTGGCTGGATGGGATGTCAAGCCAAAAGTGCTGCCACTGATGGCTTTCTCCTCTCCTACAAATGATCACAGTTCACTACCTCAAATTTTATCACCTCGGAAACTGATACTGTTATGTTGTGAATGTCTCACATTTGCAGATGATGCTTTCCATTGCACGTGGTACAGATTGTCAGCAAAAGCACCCAAAGGAACCCATCCTATGAGACTTGAATTCAACCTAGTGGATGACTTGGTTCTCATTTGGGTTGAGACATCAGTGCAACTGAGCCATAACTTTATAACAGTCAGTATGCTGCATCTTCATTTAGTATTCAGTATTATTGAGTGCTAGTTTATTAAGCCTAAGGATTAGGTACTGCATTATCTGCTGAAATCAGAGTATTTAGGTAATAATTTGCCATAACCATCATAGGAAATGGTACAAGTCTCCCTTATGTGTTCCACCTTATGTGAAAGATGTTTAGCAATATCCTAGGAGCATGGGGTTGCAACCTAGGCCTTGTTATAGTATACCTGAGGTCCACCTCAAACTGAATAGTCTGATATGATGGGGAAGCCATTGAGTATGCAGGTTGCAGAAGCCCTGTAATTGAATGAGCTTCAGTTCTGATCTATGGGGGTTGCTAACCAACAAGGAGTAAGATTAATTTCATCTATATACCATAAATATCTCTGGATTTCCTCATAATCTGTACCTGTTTTGGCAACTTGCCTCCCATCCTAAGAAACATCTACTACTCTACAGATCATGCTTTTGCTCCTAGTTCCCTGTTGCTTCACTGGATGGTATCGTATCTTGATTTGGTGTAACTTATCAACTTATGCATACTCTGTAAAATCAGTACACTTTAAGTTTTTGTATCCATACTATATATTGACACAAACTTCAACAAAAATTGAAGCCCAGTATCTGAATAAAACAACAAAAGCATCTTTTGGTTCTTTTCTTAAAGATTCATTTGACGTATTTTTAATTTTACATTTTTATGTGTATTTTGAAACCTTTTCAGGAGTAATAAGTAAATGTTTAGTTCTTTATGTATACACACACTTGTTTTGAATATTTTACTTACTTTTGATAAACAGTAAATGCTTCTAAAATTAGCATTCTTTATAGGCATTAAAAAAATAAGTTTCTTTAAAACTTAGGATTTGTTTCAAAGTATTTAAAAGTCATTGAAAATATCAAGGATAGAAGCAGTTATAAATAGATAAATAAGAGAGTGACCAAATAATTTCATGAAATAGAATGTTTACGTATTCAACTATGAGAAAAGTACTTATAAGCCAACAAATTTATTTTTTGTTGGCTAGTTTCATACACATGCTAATGAAGTTAATGTTATTGTATAATGAAAAAGACGATTGCAACTTTTGAAGATTCTAGTAAATTCTGATTAATAGTTGATCACTTATTCATGAGTTAGGCAGAATGCCTAAACTGAATGATATTGATGTTAAATATTTTTGCTTATACAGCCTTTTGGACAGACAGAAGACTGTCACTGATGTCAAGCATGACATCAAATGACAGTGAAGTGTCCAGATCTATGGTATTAAGAATACTCAGTGAAAATGGAATATTTGATCATGTAATAGTTAAATAATCTTTACTTTAATCCTTGAATATTGTCGTGAGACTAAAATTTGTTAAAAAGTACAAAAACTGGACTGTTGATAATTTGAAAAGGGTATTTTGGGCAGATAAATCCAAGTTTGAAATATTTAATTCAAAATGTAGATTGTAGGTCTGATAGAAGGAAGGTTGAAGATACTTATCTCAATACATAGCACCTACCAGGAAGAACAGGGGAGGCAGTGCGATGGTTTGAGGGTATTTTTCTGCTGAGGCAGTAGGAAAAATTTCCAAGATAGATGGAATAATAGATCAGAGCAAGTACCATCAGATATTGATTCATCATAGTATACCCAGTGATTTGAGTATTGTTTGTAAGAGATTCTACTATGTAGAAAGAACTGAGCCAAAATCCTTATCTAACCTATGCACAAATTACTTAGCAAAAAATGAAGTTGCAAGAGTCATTCAAATGATGCAATGGCCCCACAGAGCCTGAAGCTCAACTCAGTTGAGCAGATTTGGGGTTTGATGGACAAAAAAATTTGCCAAATTAAAAGGTACTTCCAAATAAACTTTATGGGAGTGTATTAGAGATATTTGGAGTGAAATCTCAAAGGATACTTTTGATTAGATATTTTCAACAATACCTGAAATACTGTCTGCAGTTATTAAAGCAAAAAGGGACACACAAAATAGTGTCTGCTGAATTCAAGCAATTTTACTGAGTTTGTTCAAAGGTAGTCTGAAATTTCATTTTTGCCCCTGTCCTAACACTTAGCATAATACAAAACATATACATCTGTTTATGTGTATGTGAGTGTGTGATAAACCAACACCATTGGCTAGGATTTACCACTGATCTCTTCACTCATAATTTTCATTAGGTTTGCTCTCAATTTGGCATGTCTCCTCAATTCCTTTGCCATTCTTCTCAACACCATATTTTCCACCTTCTAGTCCTCAGTTCCTCATTCTTTGGCTCTGGTGGTTAATACTGTCAGTCAGGATGAACTCACTTTTTTATGTGTGACTAATTTTGTCTTTGTATTCTGTCTTGTGCCCTCAGTTTGATATGCAACACATCTATTAGGAGTCCTGTTGGTGGAACTTCTTTAGCTATCAAAACCCTGATTTTTCTCTACTTCTTCAATTGGCATTCAAGCCTGTTCTTTCTCTGTCCCCTTCCCAGTCTTTCTTGCTCCAAACTCGCATATCTCTCTTTTACCAAGGGGTGTTGTCCCTTTATCTCCACCTGTAAGATTGGTTTGATCCATTTATTTCTGCTATGTAGCTTTTTTCTTATTTCACACCTTTTTTTTCCTTTAACTCTTTTTAGCTGTCAGTGGAAGTAACAAATGTTTTTTTATGTCGAACCCTTCCTCCAAGCCATCCTTTTGGTCCTTTTCACATGGCTGTTCAATAATGAATTGTTGATTTTCACTATTAATTCGTATCAAATTATTTTACCCACCACATTTCAAGTTTTCTGTTTCCATCAAGATTTTTCTTTTCTTTTCCCTTGCCCTTTCCACTTTGTTCTGAACTTTTTTTACCAACCCTCTCATACAACTCCCATGCATGACTGGGACTTTTATTTAGTTTTAAATACTTTAACACACTTTTTTGTTTGAATCAATGACTTGATGCTCATTATATCCTCCTTCTTTGAAGATGTTTCCTTTTCTTACTTACTTGTGTTCACCAGTATTCAGATAAAAATACCATAAACATTTCATGTACTCTCTTCATTATAATTATTTCCTCCTCTACCAAGACTGGGCCTTTTTTCCTAAGATGTTGACATCTCGTAAATGATCATTTTTTAACATTTCATTGCATCAGGTTTGTCAAGTGTTTAACATTTTATTTTTGTTCACCCTTTGATGATTGGACTGGATCCTTTAGGTTGGCAGTTGGACAAACCTATGTACTTACATCTCCCATTATCTTCATAATTTGGCTGTTCTGTCTTTTGTTTGATCTTTGAGAAGGATATGTACATTTTCTTTTATGTTGTCCTCTTCCCTCATATAGGATCGTGCTAGGTTGCTTGTGTTGCTTTTATGGAATTCACTTAGTTCCCAAAATCAGCATTGGGAAAAGAGTAATAGAAAGAGCTCAATCTATCCACCCAGGTTTTACCAAAGCCTACCATTGAAATGAGTTGTTTCTTAAGATCACTAAAGGTATTTTCATGGTTTTTAATACTGTATCATTCCATGGACTCTCAGAGAAAAAGCCAGAATTAAGAAAGTCACTCCCTACATCTTTGGTTTGCTCTTGCCAGTTTTACAAAATAGGATTTTGCAGTTACTCATTGCACTGCCTCTAGTAAAAAACATTTTTTCAGGTGTCTAATACTGATCAAAGCATTTGAATGATTCACCCCAATGTGAGTTCTCTCCCTTTTCTTCAAGTGCAGCATGGGTGGCTCTTTCCACTTATTAGTTATTAGCCACTGGAGTTGTGGACTTTGGATAATTTCTTGCTGATCGTCTACAGCACAGTGTGAGTTGTCATCTTACCAGCTAGTGTGCTCTTCTCTTGCAGCAAGATAATTAGTCACCTATATCTCTGTTTGTCCACTTGAGTTGAGATCAGACATACCATACAGTCTGATGATACCCTAACAACTATACACTTCATGGCTTACTGACCATGTAGGTGCTTGGTTATTCATGCTAAAATTCTATTCTATTTATTTAGGAGTTAGTTCAAGGCTTGCAGCATGCAAATTTTATAGGTACGTAGATGTATGAGGCATCAAGCAGAAATTTCTGCCGAGGAAAATGTTAAATTAGGCTGGTTATTTTCTTTATATTTGTACAAAGATGCATGACATCTTTGACTTGTTTACTATTGGTTATAAGTTTATTACATAATATAAAGGATGAAATTTAAAATTTTTTATGCTCAGCAGTAACCTATAAATATAGTAAAATAATAGTAATTTACAATAGACTATTCAAATGTGATTGATATTTTATGGAAAAAATAAATTTAGAACTGAAAGACTCCCAGTGGCTAGATGGTATGTTTTTAAAGACTTACACTATTAAAAACCAGATTTTGATACTTGAAGTGGATAGAGAAAAACAGCTAATATATCTCATTGTGTGCTTTTTACTTAACAACAAACAAACCAATAAAATCAGCATAATCTGTATTTTTGTAATATAGCAAATTTCTTTTATTTACTGCTGTTTATTTATAAAATTCTAATATATAAGCCTTTGAATAATTATTTACTATTTTCTGAAGGGTACCAGAGAGGACTATTGGAAGTATAATTGCTCAAGAGTATCAGGTAAGACTTGTGTCTAATTTAATATAATTGAATGTGTTTTATAGTAATTTCATATTTCAGTAAAGCTATTTTATAGTATTTAAGGAAATAGAAGAGATTAGCAGTTTCAATCAACTGTGTGATACAGTTCAGTGAACAGTGCAAAGTTACCTTTGTGTTTTGTTGAACAGTGAAGTGTTAATGAAACATTTAAAACTCTGTTCAGACAGGATTGTTATTTATAAAATTCTCTTAAGAATATTCTAATTATTAAACTTAAACTTTAGTGTTAATTTTATGACTTATTAATTACTTACATTTAAAATGGAATCCCTGTTGTAGGTTACTTTAGAACATGAGAATATAAAGACAGTTGATTCATTGTTGTTACCCATCCATCTCCTGAAACTAACAATCAAAGCTTTAACTCTTTAACCCATTGACAAACATGACAAATACTAAAAATAGTTTAATTTTGCAAACTGAACAATCAAGGAAACTATTTACTTTATTCACAGAGGAATTATCTGAGGTATTAATGTGGATTGATTTTAAAGCATTAACTTTTGAACTTAAAAGTTACACATACACACACACACACACACACACACATTTCTAGTCTTTTCATTCCACCATTAAAATATAACAATGCTAATTGACATCACACCAAATGTTATCTTTAAATTTCTTTGCAAGCTACCGTAGTCTTAACACATTATTGAAAAAATAAACTACCAATGTAATTTGTTTTACACTGTTTTAGATTCTCATTTAGAGTTCTTGAGTGTTTAAGTTGTGTGAAGATAACAAAGCTTTGTATAACTTTAAGAATTAGTGGTTTCATGAAGAAAAAATTTAATGTTTATTACATTTATAAGAAAGTATTCAAAATGCTTATCAAAATTTTTTCAAAGGTACTGACTGACATGTATACAAGAGTGTCAATATGTCTCTCAGAAATATGCTACCTGTGTGTATCATACTATACTGGGACTCTTGCTTTGTGCATGTAGATTTGCAATTGGCCTTATGATTTTCCAGTTTCACCTCCATTTCTCATCATGGAGAACTTTACCTTTTTCCATTAAAAATGTGCAGATATGACATTATGAATAAGTCACATGCAGATCTAATGCACTGGCACTATAAATACAGTAATACTGTCTGTTGTATATCCATGTAAATACTTCACACGGTGTGGATGGATCTTCACCAAAATTTGTATAGAGGTTCATTAGGTCCATGGAGAAATAGACTAATTTTCTGTTTTGCATTTTGCAGTTCCTATGAGTGTTTTTGTGGGTTTTTGTGACAGATACTTTGCCCCTGTTGATGGATCTTCACTAAGTTTGACATGAAGGTTTGTTTGATTCATGAGCAGATGCATGCAAATTTATGGATTCACATTTTTGTGTTTTCTTGTTTTTATGAGCATCTTGGAGTTTTTAAAATTATATGTAAAGGAAAGACATTTTCATGTCCAAATATAACCTTTTATTAATAATGAATTTATACAATTTTCTTCCAGGCTACGGGTACCCCAGCTAATATATAGTAAAGCTAATTTGTTTTCTTTATGTCTCAGTCTTGGAGTGGGGATGGGAAATAAGTTTGAATTATAATCTTGGATTGGTGTAATTTAAACAATCAATATTCCAAGATGCATGTATCAGTATTAATGTACGAGACTAAAACTGGTTGATGTTTTATTTGACTTCTGATCCAATATGGTTTCACTTTCCAGTGGTTGTATCTAACTGAATTTATAGTACTTCGTACATTTCACAATTAAGCATTTGTGTTTCATTAATAATGCTTTTTTAGCAATCAGTTAATAACAGACCTGAGAAATATGATTATTGACATAGCCTTATAATCTGTGACACTAAAAGAACTAAGTTTACTTATGGTAACATTTGTAAAAGGTTAGCAAATTAAACGTGAAATTTGTGCCTTAATACTTTAATTTGTGTCCCACTAGTTTACAGTCATATATTACTTGTTTTGGAATGATAGATCTAGTAAATGGTCTGTGTTTTATGAAAAGCTGAATAAAATAATTAACTGGGCTCTTTTAATGTTGTATAACATGGTAACACCTATTTGTTTGAGTGAAACGGCTCCATTATTATACGCAGGAGAAAATGTTTGTTAGGGAAAGATTAGTTTTACTGGAGTACATATCATGTTTTGCCTTAACCAAAGCATAATAGTTTTAGACTGTTCAATTTGTGTATATGATTTTCACTGGCCATGCAATATCAGAGAATTTGTAACCAGTGGGTGGGAGTAAAAATAATAAAACTATTGATTGTGGAATAGTTGTCAGACATAATTGTATTCACACACACAGTATTGTTTTAACCTGTTCAGTGCCGTAAATGAGAACTCGTCCAAGTTGATCGGTAACACAGTGCCACCAATGAGTTAATTCATTCTCAATAATACCTTACTTCAATGTTAGATATCAGCACCATACATGTATTTGACCTACTTACATATTGTTTTACTTTCGGTTCAAAATGGCATCACGAAAAAAGTTACAAAATGAAGAAGCATTGAAATTGCATTGTAGCAGTTGAAGTACTTTGCAGTTAACAGGTTAAAGGTATTGGATGAATCAAGTATCGTGTGTGTGCAATATATGTTTTATATCCCAGAAATATACAGTGCTATATAATCACAACAGATCAGGTCCATAACTAGTTAGGAGGATACTGAGATTATATCACATCTGTTTCTGACTTCCTTCATTCACTTACATATATAAAGACACACATATGTATATGTGCATATAAATAATAGTAGTAACCCCAGTTTTACCTTGGTGTAGAATATTGATTTTTATATGGTGATGCTACAGGCTAAAAGTTAATAAGGTGAGCATAAATGAAAAGTTAATAATAATAATAATTTAAATATTTTTTGTATTGATGCAGAAACAAAGCATAAAGTTGAAGGAATGTTCATAAAATGCCACCAGTTTTAACTCTAGTGTCATACACTAGTATGTGAATCAGGCCAATAATGTTACACATTGCAAATAAACTTGAAGCAAATAAAATTACAGAATATGAAAATGTCACTGTTAATATAATAATATTGTATTTGCAATTCTGTGAAAAATCCATGCATCTTTAAACTGTATGTTGACAGTAATTGTTTTCTTCTGTGATCACTGAAATAACTGAAATCCCAGTTGAGTGGATTAAGCCCTAACAGAATGCCACATTTGGTTATTTTAATGATATTAGAAACTTAAAGGATTTTGATTAACTTTATATTTCAATAAGAAGGTCATAAATATCTTTTCTTGGTTGATTAGATTAAATGCAAATGTGTGTATAATGTTCGGAACAATAGACGGATTTTATTATAATCATTTAAATAATTTCAGTCCCCCCCCCAAAAAAAAAATCTGAGCTTTTCATCTGTCAGTGGATGCAATTAATATCTTGTTGCTACTTTTTTGTTATTCATGAATCAGAATAATTTTTGGAGCTATTATGTTAATAAACTGCAAGTGAATGATAATTATATGCATTTAAATAGTAAAATTAGAAAACCTTTCTTGTGTAAGCCCTCTCATGTTTTAAATTCTCTAATCAATAATAGCAAATCAGTATAACAGTGTGTGAAGGATTAAAAAGTTAATAATATTTAAAAACATAACTCCTTTTCAATGAGCCACACTTTCCATTCTCAAATGATGAAGTATGTCTTTTGTCAGGTCACTATGTATACATGAATAAATATGGTCACATTAGCTTGTGCTTTCAAATCCAAACTCATCCAGAATGCTCAGCTTACTATTGAGAACTCAAATTCCATTTCATTATTGCTCTTTTTGTCTCAATTTTTAAAAATATTTTGTATTTGGTTATTGAAATTTTGGTTCAGGAATGATTTGTAAGTTGGTTCTTCAGCACGAGAGAAATGTAAGTCAAGAAAACAATTACAGGCTTGATATTTCTATGTTTTTCGTGCACATCTTTGTGCCTATACACAAACTGTTTAGCCTATCTAAAAGAACGGAAACTAGACTTGAAGTACATTTTAATAATTCTGTGGTTTCCAATGCTATCACTTTTGTGTATTTAGTAATTGAATTATTACAAAGTAGTATGTCTGCTCTGTCTCCTTATTTCTTGCTTCTCGGAACTCTGACAATAAGGGAAGCAGATAAAATCTAGATCTGAAAAATTGTAAATTAAATTTGTATCTATGCAGGCTTTATGTTTTCATAGTATGTTATACTTTCAAGAACCTGAGAAATTATGCAGCTCCATTTCACTAATAACCTGTTATAATTAAGTGCAAAAAAAATTCAATAATTCAAATATTTGTTGTGGTAATGAAGAATTACAAGCTAGTATGTAATTTGTGCACTACAGCTTGAACACTTGCAAATAGGCTTGGCATGACCAGGTGGTTAAGTCACTCAACTTGTAATCTGAGGGTCACGGGTTCAAATCCCTATCACCCCAAAACATGTTCCTTCTTTAAGCTGTGGGAGCAATATTATGTGATAGGGAACCCAACTATTTGTTGGTAAAAGAGTAGTCAAGAGTTGGTGAAGGGTGGTGATAACTAGCTGCCTTCCCTCTGGTGTTGGTGCAGATAGCCTAGTTGCTTTGCACCATAGAATGCCAAATGCACCCACCCACCCTCTTGTCTTACACTGCTAAATTAGGGATGACTAGTGCAGATAGCCCTCATGTAGTTTTGCATGAAATTCAAAACACTTGTAAGAAATGAAATTCACTTATATTTTAACATGACCCATCAAACATAATTTTTAATTTCTTGTTTACTAAATGTAGTAATAACATTCCCCTTGGTGTGGATTCCTGTACGTGGTGAGGGGACCTCCCAGGGAAGGTTCTGTTCTGTCTGGTTACCTTCTCTGGGATCTAAACATCCACACACGTGTTTGCCGTGCATGGCGACCCGTGAAGGGGAAGAGAGGATCCTAGTGGTTGAGGGGTCCAACCCTAACACACCACTTTGGCCTCGAATTCCTGTAGACGGGCGGCCCTTGGGTGGCCCCCCTTGGGTCAATCGGCTGGTCCACTTGGGCTAGAGCCAACCAAGTACCAGTGTTGGAAGTTCTCAACGGGTGTTGTGGACATTGTGCCTGATGCTGGTGTTTGGGTATAGTGCTCAGGAAACCCTGGCATTGCTGCATTGTCGTTGCATGACTTTGTAGTGCGTCCCCTTGTTGTGCTCCATGGTGGGTGGGGTCAATGGGTACCGAAACTTTTCCTTTTTCCTCTTTCAAAAAATTTAAATAAAATAGTGAAAAAACAGTCAATAGGTAAACAACCACGTCTTGAGGACTCTGAGCAGTAATCTTCAGCATCAGTAACACACGTACCTCATTTTCTTATATTGCATTCTCTTTCGGAAAAACCTTTCAGGCAAATGTCCCCTTTTTTTATTCAAAAGGGACTAGAGGGACTTGCTGGCTCTCCAAAGTCAGTAAAGAAGCTTCGATTTGGTGACATATTGGTTGAAACATCCACATCCCAACACAGTGAACTCCTCTTGAATTCAAAGGCAATTGGGGATATACCTATTGAGGTTACAGGAATCCACACCGAGGGGAATGTTATTACTGCATTTAGTAAACAAGAAATTAAAATTATGTTTGATGGGTCATGTCAAAATATAAGTGAATTTCATGCTACTTTGAATTCTTCACGAGGAGTTATTGTTGAAAGTGATTTGAAGAACGTTCCCGAGTCAGAGATTTTTGCTGGTCTCTCCACTCAAGGAGTTTCTGCAGTGAGGCGCATCTCCACTCGCAAAGATGGAGTTACACTGCCAACAAATACCCTCGTTTTAACATTTACTTCACCACGTGCACCTGCCACCATCAAGGTAGGTTATCTCATTTGTAGGGTTTGGCCATACTTTCCAAACCCTCTTCGATGTATCCAATGTCAGAGATTCGGCCACTCAAAGACATCTTGTCGTGGTTACCTGACGTGCTCGTTGTGGAGGCAAGGACCACGATGCCTATGACTGTGACATGAACCCGCATTGTGTAAACTGCAATGGTTCTCACCCCTCTTACTTTCATTCTTGCCCAAAATGGTTGGAGAAAAAAGAGGTGCAGCATTTGAAAAAGACTCATAACATTAGTTATCCTGAGGCTCGGAAATTGCTGCCCACAACTCTATCTCGGACATATGCTGCTGCACTGAATTCCACAACTACAGTGGGAGTGCAGACAGATCTCTCTGTGCCTCCAAGAGAATCGTTTTCAAAACAAATGAAAAGCCTTTTGACCTCTCTTGTTAAAAAAGTTGATGAATCGACTTCCACTACCATCTCTGTTCCTCCCATACCTTCCAATAAACCTCAAGATCCACGTCCTTCAGTTTCAAACACAGGCATTTCTTCTGATACATCATTTTCTCCAACCACAAGAGACAAAACAATTATTCGTTCGAGTCCTCAGTCTCTGGATTCCTCTTCCAATAACAAAAACCTGCCCACTCGACCCAGAGCAGGATTCATGGAGGTTGATGGACCTCCTCTGATTAAAGACAGTAATGAAAAAAGATGCGGTCGTAAACCGAAGGGTTTTCCAGCCACTTCACCTACCCATTCTTAAAAATGGCCACCTTGATACAATGGAACTGTCGAAGGTTTACTTTCTAATCTGGATGATATCAAAACGCTGATTGATTCCTACCATCCTGTTTGTCTTTGTTTACAAGAAACATTTCTCAAATCTGCTGATACAGTCTCCATTCAGCAGTTTTCTCTGTACAGAAATGACAGGTTGTGTGATGGATGAGTACATGGAGGGGTGGCATTGTTGGTTGATCAACATGTGCCCACCCTGTCTTTGTCACTCAACACACCCTTGGAGGCCGTAGCCATCCGTGTTCCCTTGGGTCATACCATCACTGTTTGTTCTCTGTACCTGTCCCCTGGAGAGACATACGATCAATCGGAACTTGATGCTCTCGTTAAACAGTTGCCATCTCCATTTCTAATCCTGGGGGATTTTAATGGACACCATCCCCTCTGAGGAAGTGCTGTTATTGATAAGAGGGGTTGATCTGTAGAGCGGATGCTCTCTGATCACAATCTTTCTCTTTTCAATACTGGTTCTTCAACTTACTTTCATGCACCTAGTCAGTCCTTTACCGCTATTGATCTCTCAGTTTGCTCCCCTTCATTATTCTCCCATTTTTCTTGGAGGGTTGACAGTAATCCACTAGGCAGTGATCATTTTCCGATCCTTTTGAGAGAAACTGGCTGTTGTTGTTGCCACCCTACCTGCATGCCCCGGTGGAAGCTGGATCAGGCAGACTGGTCCACTTTCACTGCTCTCGCAGAACTTGAACCTGCCATCGTAAATCAGCCATCAATAGACGACTGCGTAAGAGCGGTAACTGACTATTATACATGCAGCTGCTCAGTGTATTCCTAAAACCTCGACACGTTTTCCATGATATCCTTGTCCATGGTGGAATCCTGCTTGCCACTTAGCACGTAAGGTTCAAAAATAGGCCTGGGATACTTTTCGTAGATATCCCACACTTTCAAACCGGGTTACTTTCCAACGGGTCCGTGCACATGCTAGGTGGGTAAGACATCAAAGCCAGAAGGAATCTTGGATTAAGTTCACAACCAGCATATCTTCTACCACCAGTTCCAAGATCATATGGGACAGAATTCGAAAGGTTAATGGGCACTACAATTCTGTCCCCCTCTCGATCTTACTCTCTGATGGTCAGGAGGTGATTGATGTCCGGAACATCGCTAACACTCTAGGTGAAAGCTTTTGCCAGGTATCTAGCACTTTTGCTTGTTCCTCCACCTTCCAGGCCATCAAGACTCGGGCAGAGTCATCACCTCTTTCCTTTCAAACTGACTGTTTCTTTGACTATAATTGTCCCTTTACCCGGGTGGAACTAAAAATGGCCCTTCATCGATCTGCTAGTACGTCTGTTGGACCTGATGATATTCATTATGACATGCTGCACCATCTATCTTCTTCTTCTCTTGATGTCCTTCTGATTGTCTTCAACCGGATCTGGCAGGAGAATGCTTTTCCTGATGCCTGGCACAAGGCTATTATTTTACCTTTCTCTAAGCCATAGAAAGATCCAAAGATTCCTTCAAATTATCGTCTAATTGCTTTGACGAGCTGTCTCTGTAAGACCTTAGAAAGGATGGTTAATGCTCATCTTGTTCGGTTCCTTGAATCAAACAACCTCCTCTCAAACACCCAGTGTGGGTTCTGTCGACAGCACTCTACCACAGACCACCTAATTCATCTTGAAACATCTATCAGAGAAGCCTTTCTCAACCACCAACACCTTGTATCAATATTCTTTGACATAGAGAAGGCTTACGACAGAACATGGAGGTATGACGTTTTGAGAGACCTCCATACATATGGGTTACATGGCCATCTACCCATGTTTATTGAAAAATTTTTAATGGACAGGAGATTCCAAGTTTGTGTGGGTTCGACACTTTACTGTTCTTTTGTACAGGAACTTGGAGTCCCTCAAGGCTGAGTTTTGAGTGTCACACTTTTCAGTATAAAGATAAATGCCATCACTGAACAACTCCCTCTCACTGTTGCGAATGGGCTGTATGTCGACGACTTTCACATCTCATGTCAGTCATTGAACATGAGATATATTGAGCGGCAACTACAAACTGCCCTTAATCGTGTATGGAAGTGGACTTTGGTGAATGGCTTTAATTTCTCTTTCTCCAAAACTGCATGCATGCACTTTTGCCGTCGATGAGGTATTCACCCTGATTCTGAACTTCATATTGGTGAAGTTTTGCTGCCAGTGGTCCCAGAGACAAAGTTCTTGGGGCTTATCTTTGATCATAAACTGACCTTTATACCACACTTAAAGCAGCTTTGGGTCAAATGCACAAGAGCACTGAACATCCTCCATGTCCTCTCTTCTACCAGTTGGGGGGCAGATCGCTGTTCAATGTTGAAGATATATCGTGCTCTTATTAGATCGAAACTCGACTATGGATCAATGGTCTATGGCTCTGCCAGACCCTTGGCCTTAAAGATGCTTGATCCCATTCATCACCAAGGACTTCGACTCTGCACTGGGGCTTTTCGTACCTCTCCAGTTCAAAGCATATACATTGAATCTCATGAACCTTCTCTATACCTTCTCCGTTTGCAACTATCTTTACAATATACTTCGAAACTTCGTTCCTTACCAAAGCATCTCACCTGGGAATGTGTTTTCCTTCCTCGGTGGGCAGTACTTTTTCAGAACAGATGATCTGTCATTGCTCCGTTTGGCCTTCGCATCCGGGCGCAATTGGATGAATTGGGTCTGTCCTTGGATAACATTGCAGATTCCACAGGTCAGCCCATCCCACCATGGCTAATTACAGCCCCCAAATGTGACCTTTCTTTCAGTCACCTAAAAAAGGCAGATACACCAGATTGGAAGTACCGTCTTTTATTCAATGAATATCTTTCAAACAATCATTCAGTTCTCATTTATACAGATGGTTCCAAATCAGGTGATTCAGTGGGCTCTGCTATGGTTTGCTATGGGTCAGTAGTTGCATGCAGAATCCCCTCTACAGCTTCTGTGTTCACAGCTGAACTGTATGCCATATCTCTTGCCCTGGATCATATTGCAGCTGAGCAGTACTCCAACTGCACTATTTATACTGATTCACTTAGCTCTATACTTGCCTTGGAATCGCTACACGTTAGCTCACATCCTATTCTCGCTGATATTCAAAACCGACTGGCCCATTTCTCAATAGCAGCTACTTCAATCCAGTTTTTCTGGACACCAGGCCATGTTGGTATTCACGGGAATGAGCTGGCAGTCCACTTGAGTGAGCAACGCAACAACAAACTTTTTCAAATCAAACCCAAAATTGGAGTTTGGCCATCCAGCTTCCGTAAAGTTCGGAAGGACGAAGTTGTTCTCACTAGGCTACGCATTGGTCACAGTTTTTTATCTCATCATTTTCTTTTATCTGGAACTGATGCACCAATGTGTAGTTTGTGTAACACTCAAATCACTATCAGCCACGTTTTATTTTCTTGCCATCGTTACAATTCTCAACGACGGCAATACTTTAAACATATTTTTTCCCAGGGTCAGTCTGTAACATTGGACAGAGTTATTGGTGATGGTGACTCTGTCCACCTTGATAACGTTTTTAATTTTTTAATGGCCATTAATCTTTTCAATCTTATTTAAGGGTTGCATATTTATTCATTACACCTTTTTAATTGTGGCTCCTTTTTTACAGTTTTAATCTCTCTCATTCAATTTGACATTGGACAATGGCCAGAACAATAAATAACTCGACACCAGGACTGGAAAGGCCAACTTCAGGTGACTAATGCTATTGTTTGAACTGTCTGTTTGAACTACTCGTTAGTCGTCCTGGCGAGTTATTATACTTTTGCTGCATATCGTTTCACACTTTTACTACTTTACTTTTTAGTACTGGCCATATTGACTCATAACCCGGAACCAGGACTGGAAAGACCAACTTCAGGTGACTGACGGTGGTTTTTATACTTACCTGTTAGTCTTCCTGGCAGGTTATGATCATTACCATTTGGCTACAGGTAGTTTTTTACATATTTGTTGACTGGATGTCAACATTGGTTTTTGCGACATTTTCTGTTTTAATTGCCGTTTTGCTTTTATCTTCAATTACTTTTACAAATTTTACTCCATTTACTTGACTTTTATCTTTTTACTGGACATTTGGCTACTCATTATTACGATTTTGCCAAGTGTCTTTTAAAACTTTTATTCTTTTATATTTTGATAATAGCTGCTATGACACATAACCTGGAATCAGGACTGGAAAGGCCAACTTCAGGTGATTGACAGAGGTTCTTGAACTTAACTGTTAGTCTTCCTGGTGGGTTATGATCATTACCATTTTGCTAGAGTAAATACTTTATAACTTTGAAGACTGGATGTCACCATTGGTTTTTATACCATATTCTGTTTTAATTGCTGTTTTGTTTTTACCTTCATTTACTTTTACAAATTTTACTCCATTTACTTGACTTTTATTTTTTTACTGGACATTTGGCTACTCATTGTTGCAATTTTGCTGTGTGTCTTTTAAAACTTCTATTCTTTCACATTTTGATACTGGTTGCTATGACACATAACCTGGAACCAGGACTGGAAAGACCAACTTCAGGTGACTGACGGTGGGTCTTGAACTTACCTCTTAGTCTTCCTGGCAGGTTATGATCATTATCTTTTTGCTAGAGTAAATACCTTACAACTTTGTATACTCTGCCTTCTATCTTAACATTGTAGACTAGGTGTCAACATTGGTTTTATACCTTTTTGTTTTACCTTCATTTCCATTTGTCTTTTACTACATTTATTTTTTTTATTATTTTTTTTTACTTTTTTACCGGATGTCTGGCGCAGATAGCCTCTTTGCTTTGTGCCATAAAACACTAAATCAATCAATCAATCAATCAGTAATAACATTTGAACGTTTTCTACATTCATTGATTTGTCTGGTGCTTTTTTAATTTTTTTTTCATCTGATCAGTTGATGCATGATTGTAAAGATAAATTGTGGTGTATCCGAGTAAAGTTTTCATGTTGAAAACTCAGTAAAACAGGAGATAACATTTTCACCCACAACCATCCAGGGAAAATACAGATATAATGCCAAATTCAAAGCAACTTGCAGAAAGAAATACCACATTTTATTTAAAACTATATAATGATGAATAAGATTGAAAGAACAACATGAATGTAATTTTAGTTTGAGTCCCAGGATGCACTTTTTAAGCAATTTTTCTCTGCCTCCTATGTCTAAGTTTGTGTTACTTGTGTAAAAAATGTGTTAAAGAGAACACCATGTTACGTTTAATGTACTTTTGGAGGATGAGAACTGACCTTATTGGGTCACTTGATATTTTAATTCTACCTTATTCGTGTTCAACAGTTTTGTCTTTTTCAGTAATGTTTCTTTCATTTATTTTGCACTTAGGGCTTTTTATATCAATTTTCCTAGCTTTCTTGCAGCATGTTACGTTTTTTTTTTATGTATGTAGACTGAACGCAACAGAAAGACACAGATAACAGCTTATATAATTTATTACAATAAACTATTATATATGTAACAGATATAACATAAATTATATGATAACAATGACAGATATTCAGTTTCAACCTTCAAAATTAATTACAATACAAAATGGTACTGGCCTGTGTCCAATATAATGATCTAGAATGAAAGTCCAAAAGTCCAGATCAGAAATCCAAAATTCTGGTCTAGGGTGTGAATTTGGTCCCACAAAGAAATTCTGAAGTTTGAATGGAGAAGTCCAGAAACAATTCATAGTTCAATAAATTTGACGAAGTTCTTTTTACGATGTTCTCGATGAATGTCTCAGATTTGTCGTTCTCCCACTTTTCCGGTCTCCCCTAAACAGTCCTGTATGTGTTGACCTTCAGTATAACCAGTAATATGAATGAATCGTAAAGATTGACGAAATAAACTCACAGCTTCTGTAGATCTAGCTCTAGTCACAAATCCAAGTTGAATAAACACACAGCAAACGTTGAAAATTTCTCAAACAAATGACTGACTCTTCTTTCTCTTTTTTGTTTCACCGTCTGTTTTATACCAGTAGGCTTACTGTTTTCTCGAACAATCTTGTAACTTTCACAGAATTTTAGAGCAATCCGTGCATGTCTGTTTTTGCACGAGACTCGTCGTCTAGACACCAAGGCGACATACATTCTATTTACAGTCAAATGATTGATCTACCTAATTCTAGAAATTTCTACATGAATAGCAACATATTTTATTGGTTTAAATTTCAAAACAAAAATATAAACAACAACATGGCATTCCAAACGCTTCATACATAACACAGCATCTCTATATCTATTGTCTTAGGACCATAGCTTGTGGTCTTCTTTCAAGGTCTAGAAAGGTTGCATAATTGGAGAAAGGAAGTGATAACATAATGTATAAATCATACTGTGTTTGTAAAGGTTAGAAAATTGCATGTTGTCTGCAAACAGAAGTGTGTGAGAGCTCTTGCTCTACAGATTTCATCACTAAGACTGAATGAGTAACATGTATGTTGTGAATAACACTGTGAAGCATCTGAGTAACATCAGTAAATGTATAAATGTTTCTGTTCAAGAAGCTGTAAAAGTATTAACTGACACGAATAACAAAAGTTACAAAACAATGATATTTTGCCAATCACTCAAATGTCCATTTACCACCATATTTTATACCAACAAGCCCATTTTATGATTAATGAATAAAAATTTAAAAAGAGTGAAATTCTTTCAATCAGTCAAATGGAAATTTACCATCATTTTTATATCATTATTCCACTTCATAACTACTTAACTTTTCTAACAGTTATGCAAAAGTACATTTTTCTAACTTATTTCTCATGTGACCTTTTCTGAAATCATTGAAAAGAAGATTACAACATTAGTTGAGCTCTTTGTGCATGACACATCATTTGAATTATCTCCAAAAATCAAGAAAACACTTTTCTAGAATTATTTTGAGTAGTATGTATAAAATGTCTGTTTTAAGATTATTTCTGATAAAAATATTAAAAATACATAAATGTGATAATGCTTAATATAAAGTTGTACTTCTGAATCTACTGTTTTATTGTATATTTCATTAATTTTATCTTTTATTTTTAAGTACACTGTTGCATTATAATTACAGAGAAAAATGAAGAAAGTTCACCACAAACATTACTCTGCTGAAGCCATTGAAATGTATTACAACAGGTATTTTCTTTTTTTATTGTATTTTAAATGCTTAACTATTTTCAAGCAATAATTTATTTGTTTCTGTGCACATCAGCTTGTTAGGAGCAATAGTATAAGCCTAATTCCCTATAAGTATTCTAAATTACTTAATATAAACCCCCCAAAAAATTTAGACATTTTTGAAACCAACATTTCATTATGATCATAATGAAACATTATTGGTTAGGTAGATATTTTTTTCCACACAACTGTCCAATAGGATGACATGATTAAGTTGCTTAAATTTTGGTGTTAGTAACAAGCGCAAGAAGATAGTAATAGTTAATATCAAACTTTGATACTTTAAATAAACTCCATGAATAAGTAACACAATAACAATTATAAATTTTTAGTGTTACAGTTGAAACAACTTAGATCTTCAGGGATTTATTTAGTTTATGATTTTTGAGCTGAATATTGGAATTTTTGTTTTCAGACTGAAGTGACAGGAAAAGTTCCCATATGGAGAGAGAAATACTTTTTATTTGTTAAATGAATAAGTTAAATTGAGTCCTATTTTTTGAAAGTTGATTTTTTTCTAAGTAACCTCATTTGTATCATTAAGTTTGTCAATTAATTAACTAATTTGACACTGTAAAATGGTTACACTGCATATAATTAACTACCAGATTAAGTTTTATTTGATCAGGCATGGCCTCGTTGTCAGCACGCTTGGTCTGTTAATACATGTATTGATGTATTGATGATTTGAATTCTTTCATTGGGAAAAAATGTTCCACACTTTGAAGTCTTGAGTTCACTGTAAAATAATCAAATTACATTATTCCGATAGACAAGAGTAGCCTCAAGATTTTCATTTGTGTTGTTGGCTATAGCTGTTTTCCCTATATTATATCAGTTCAGACTTAGGGATTGCCATGCATAGAAAGCCCTTATGTAGCTTGGCATGAATATCCTGAACACAAACTTTTATTGCTAAATAGCAAAAATGAAAGTAAAGTTAATAAATAAATAAAAGCATTCAAACAAAGGGAAATCATGATTTTTGTTGAACCAAAAATGCCTTAAAATCATTGATTAATATTATGAAATAATACAGCGAACATTTCTTCCCAAGTAAAAGTGAGTTTAAAAATGTAAAAACTCTCAACCTGTTTTAAAAGCATCACAAGTTTATAAAGTAATGCAAAATCTTTTCAGACAGGTTTGTGTAAATAAACAGCTGTGATAAACTATATGATTATGGGAATTTAATAAGTATAGAAGTACTTGAATAGGATAAACCAGTTACTCAACAAATTATAGTATTAAAAAATGTTAAACATTCATGAAATCAAACATTGTAGGTTGCTTTTACTACAAAATTTTAAAAAGAATAATGATTGCATCTTCACAATCATCCACATATTATCTAGCTGGGGGATTATCAAAGTGTTAATACAAATGAGGTAGTGATTACATGACTAAGAATCTTCAGTGTTACACACGTAAAAAGAATGAGATACAGTTAGTACACAGTTGGAAATCTAAATATTACACATACTATAAGAAGAAGAATGATATTCAGGAGCCTTAGTGTAGTAACTGTACTGCAACCTTCATTGTAAAATATTTTTTCATTCCCACATATATTAAACACATTGTCCAAATTATGATAACATAACTGCTTTACCTTTTACTTTCTATAGTTAAAGATTTTTGCAGAATATTTGTCCGGTTTGTCAATTCATCCTCAAAGTAATACTTGAACATCTTCAGTACAGCAGGAAAAACCGAAGAGCAAAATTCATCAGCACACTGAATTAATTTTCTGAGTTTGCTCTTACTAATGTCATTAATGAAAATAAGTAAAAGACTACTTCCAGTAGCATTTGAAGATAGTAAGTTTAAAGCTCAACTTGGAGAAATTGGTATTACCTGTGCACACACACACATGCAGTAGATTTAACTGATTTAAAATGGCATATGAATTATAAAAATATGAAAGCTCACCAAATAAGTAAAATGCTGCTACAAAACTTTCAAGTATCCATTTTATTAACGTTAATAACTTGGGCTAGACCAAATTCAACTGTGTGGCTGTGGGTGATAAAGCTGCTGCAAAACAGAAACTTGAATTTGTTTTTAAAACTAAATTCAAACTGTTTATGTAACAGTCTTGTTCCTGTTTCACTAAAAACCTAGAAGTACATTTTAAAATTATATCTGCAATAAAATAAGACTTGCAAGTTTTCTCTACAATATTATTGTAATAGTTTCTATCACTGGGTAGGTTATTTTTAATTATTCACTAAAAGTAATACACAGTCTAATCTACTTATTGAAAAGGAAAACATTTTGTCTACTGCAAATTCAATAAGCTCTTCAAGTAAAAGGTCTAGCTTATAAATAAAACTAACAGTCAGTCAGTTATTAAGTTTCGTTTTGTATTTACAACACAAACTCAAATCTCACCGACTTGGATGCTCATTAACTTGGTAATTGATCAACACTGTTACAAAGTCACTAGTTCACTCACTGCTTCAGTGATAAATTACTGCAATTACTTTTAGTGAATGACTAAAAATAACCTACCCAGTGACTAAATGAAAGATAATAATTATTTACAGTAATATATCAGCCACACTATACCTTTTCATATCCAGTGCTAATGAAGCCTTTCATCAAATATCGGTGCTCACCTGACTGGCACAGATATGACAAATATATCAGTAGTTCAGACACAGTTTATATATAGAATGGTTGACAGCACTATTTTTGTGTAATTTTTTATTCAATGTAATGCATGTTACAAGAATATTTATGTAACATTTTGTGTTCAAAAAATCATTAGAAACAAATGAAAAAAATGTATTTATATTATTTTAGTAATTTAGATTTATTCATATATTTTTCCATTATAAAAATGATAATTATTATGAAGCCTTAACTAAAAGTGTAAGAAAATTGTCAGATCCAAAACGCAAAGTAAGTAATGATGTGTCATTTATTTATGAGCTGTAAAAAACCAATAAAATAATTGTAAATATTGCCTTGAAGTTTAGAGATACTGTAAGATCATCAAGTAGTACTAAAACTTTTTTGTGAGTATGAACATTCACATATATACAAGATGTAAGAATACAGTTTAGTTAAAGAAAACTCCTTGGTCAAAGCAAGAAGATGATCAAGCATATAATTACATTTCCAAAATGTACCTGCCTTTGCACTACAACTATTACACAACTGTTAGGGTTTTCTTTTTATCCTCATCTATGAATTAGTCTGAAGTTCTTTCTCATTTGCTTCAGTTGTTTATTTCCCATTAACTGCTTTGATGATATCTGTTTCCTAACACTCTTCATTTGTGTCAATGCCCTCTCTATCCTGGTACTGAATATAAGCTTCTCATTCAGGTAGTGACTCATCTGAGGGTCACTCTCATTTAAAGATGTCTGTGACCTTAATTGTAGGAAGATTTAGACATTAATTTGATCTGATAGTGTTTTTCAAGGAAGTTCTGAGATTGCTTTTTGGGTAATCTTGGGGAAATTTAGAATTGTTTTATCCAGTACCTTCTTTACTTTGTTGACTTCTCATTAGGTCCCCTGCTGGAACAGTGACAAGTCTTCAGATTTACATTACTAAAATAAGGGGTTTGATTCCTCTTGATGGACACAGCAGATAGCCTTATGTGGCTTTACTATAAACAAAAAACAAAAATATGCATACTTCTCATGAGGCCAATTTTGATCAGCTGGCTCTGGCTCCTATTTTTCAGTTGGTCAATTGAGTGTGTGATGTTTTGTGTCTTTTCCCAGTTGCTTTTGAGTCTGCTCCTTCCTTGATGGCAGAAAGATCAGAGAGTAAATACTTAATGCTCCCTCCATCTTCTAATACTTTTTTTTTAATGCAGGGAAGTTTACTGCTCAGTTACATGAAGAAACTGCTATGCCTTGTGTGTCATGTTTGTCAGAACATACTTTAGCCTACCAAAGCCAGGTGGATAAATGTTTAGACTCTTGAGGAATAGACCTGCTCATGAAAATGTATGGTTCCAGAACTGACTCTGTGGTTAACCTAAATATGTCAGTTTTCTAGGATTTATTTGACCCTGACTGTAGCTCTAAGATTTTTAACATACCTCCAACTTCTGCCACCCCAAGTGGCACAGTGGTATGTCTGTGGACTCGCAGCGCTAGAAATTGGGATTTGATATCAATGATTGGCAGAACACAGATAACCCATTGTGTAGCTTTTTGTTTAATTTAAAAACAGTTGGTCAATCAGCCAAATTTTTTCAGAAGTCACTCAACAGTTGCCACATCAATTTGATGATGAGTTGGAATGATTGTTGTGATTTAGTTTGTTATATATATAGTGTGACTTTCCTACTAGGGTGTTAATCTATTGGCAGATGCACACTGTATGGATAGACCTCACTGGTCGTTCCACTTTTTCAATGTGGGATTCTAGCTGTAGTGTGAGAGAATGTAAGTATGTTTTGGAAATTAGTATTTTCTTCAATTAAAAATGTATTTCAAATAATACCTCCTGTTATACTCTCCCACCTTTCCTCCCCTCTAGAGCTGGTGTTAGAGAATGTGGTCAGTCTCAAAAAATTATCTGAACAAGGTGCTTATATACATTGGCAGGATAGAGGGCACACTGACAAAGTTGTATGGAATTTTGAGACTGATATCACCAAGTGCAATAAAGTGGGGAATAGAAGACTGGAGCAAGAGGGAAAAAGTTATGCTTTTTCAATCATGCTTTGTCAATGTTTATATTGGCAAAGGAAGAAACCTAAGCACTTGAATAATATTTATAGTGAGAAAAAAAAAGTAGATTTTCTTGGAAATACAATTTTGATTTAAGTAAATGTTAACTTTTGTTGAAAGATGAGTTAATGAAAATTGCTTGGCCAAAACAAAAAGACAGTGAAACACATCATAATGAATTTTCTTTTAAACTATGAGTTAATGAAAATTGTTTGATCAAAGTTAGAGAAAGGTTGCTCGAGTAAGTAATGATATTTTACAGAAATGTGCACTGCTGTTTAACATACTACTTTTTTAAATCAACAATACTTGATGTTGATAGCAGCTGTGTATTTTGAAAACTTGGTACTTTACATATCACTTTTACTGACATATTTCATTACTGTACACTAGTTATTCTTACTGGATGAGAAGTTATGAACTTTGTGTGGATTGTAATGTATTTGTGTATTCAAATCTAAAGTAGAAAATATATATGAAAAATGTAATATTGAAATTTTGTTTGTATGAAGTTAAGCACAGAGCTACGTAATGGGCTGTGTGTGTTCTGCGTGTCACAGGTATCGAAACTTGTTTTCTAATGTTATAAGACTGGAGACATACTGCTCTGCCACTAGGGGGCAAAGATAAATGAAATATTAAATAAAGTGTAAATAAATATCATAAAAATCTTACCATACAAACATAACTGCAATATAATGTTAATGTATTAAAGATTTTATATAATTAAGTTGGTGTAAGTCTAAGTGTTAAAAATCAACAAATGGAATTTGTTTGTTTTCATTAACCTACAAGGTTGATAACAAATTTGTTAGTGGTAGAACATGAACCACATATGGTCTGATGTTATTTCATATATTTATTGTTTATTGGTACAGAAATGATATTTCATACATGGAAACCTTTGTTGAAAATACATCATTTTGTGATAAGGATATTTGTTTTATTTGCTCTTAGATTGTTTAGCAGATGTTAAAACTGTTATTTTTACTTGTAAGGTTTTTGTTCATGTATTATAATACATATATTTTTAAACAGTTGATATTAAATAGAAGTTTTATATCAAAATTTAAAATTACTGTTTATCTCTAGGTGTCATACATTGTTCACACTGTGTCTACAATATCATAGCTTAGCTCATATTAATTGGTTATGAACTAGGAGAAACAAAAGTATAAAGATATATCAGCTAACAGTGACCTTCAGGAAGTTAAATAAAGTTCTATTAGAGGAAAAAGTAGTGAGTTTAATTATAATGGGCCTATTCTGTGGAGCAACAAATTTCACTCCTTGGCTTCTGCAGATTAGGAACTATGAGAGGGATGGAAAACGAAAGGGTCAGATAATGATATGGATGATAAGGAGGTTTTAGTTACAAGTAGTTCTTTGTTAACACGTGAATAGGATAGTCAGTGGGGAAAATAGGGAGAAAATAATTAGCTTATGCTACCAAAGGGCACAGGTAAAGGATATTATTGACAGAGCAGCAGATAAAATAAAGGGCACTGGCAGAGATGTAGTTATACTAGTACAAGGGATTGATAAAGGCATTAAGTAGAAAGGTCATAACTTAATTTTGACAGTTAATACTTTCCAAAATTAATTGTGGGGATGAAGTTATGAACAAGTTACTAGGACTAAATGTTAGGTTTAGGTTAGTATGTGTAAGGATAAATAGATTGGCTAGATGGACTTGTGGGATCAATTCTCTGTTGGCTACAACCAATAAGCTCATGGAAAAATGCATAATTTCTTTGAAGGGCCATCATTTTATTGTATTGTCATTATGATTCCATATATGATCAGTCAAGAACACATTTTCACTAATGATAATGGTCAATGCACAAATAAGTGTTCCAACATTTCATCATTATATTTAAGGAACATATTAAGAAAATAATAATAATTTTGTTTAAACAAATTAATAAATACAATTTGTAAAAATATTTTCACAGTGCTGAACTGATACACTATTATGGTCTCAGTCACATGACTGTACTAGTGTATGCGTTTATGACACTTAAATGTTTTTTGCAGCAGAGATGCTGTAGTTAGTTTTCTGTTGATTGCAGAAAGTTTGTGCTCTGTTAAGTACTGTATAAATAATGATAGTGGAAAAACCAGCTTGAACTGTAATTTTAGTTTATTGGAAGTTGATGCTCTATAGAAAGAGCAAACAACAACTGTACAGATTAAGTAAAAATTACTTTTGTTAAATTAAGCTCTCAATACAATATGTAAGTTCCTTGCATAATGCTGCCCCCTATATGTGAACTTCACTTGCTTTTAGCTTTGAAGCTCCCTAAACTTGTGTGTTTTGATGTGATATTGCTCCATTCTTGCATGAAAATAAGAATGCGACAATCTTCCACTAATAGAAATGTGACATCCTCCTAATGCAGTTGACTCCCTCTGCACTGTTTAATCAGTTATCACTTCTTTATTTGACTCTCTCTGAATATTTTGAGTCAGTAATTCTAAGAAGAATCAGCTCTTCATATCAATTTCTTGGAACTCCTCTTGGTTTGTTGAACCTTTTATAATTTCTTCTAAATTTTTAGCTAGCCATTTAATAATGTTGCATATGGACAACTCAGCCATGATTTTCTATATCAATTGCTAGGAGCACTCGGTCCCCCTTTTCTCTTTCTCCACCCTTGACACATCCTCTTCTGGGATCATTTTATAGCAGTCTGACTGGTGGCTTGTTATATTATGTGAGCCTTGAATACTTTTTTTATGTTTTTTCTTGAGACCCAACAAGCTATGTTCCATGGAGTGGTCCCTCAATTCTTTGGTTTTCCAGTTGTTTATTCTCATTTGAGCATCCACGTTTTCAATGTTTTTGGCATTTACAGCAATGCAAAACTATCTCCTATATGATCTTCTGTTACAAATCCATTGGCTCTGGTAGTGAATGCATTCATTTAGGACTAATCCATCCTCTTTCTCTATACTTACCTCCTATTATTTTTCTCCTTTGTTTTCTCATTCGTTTTGGATATTCTGTGTCATGTCCTTTTTGTGTCATCTTATTGGTGAGCTCAAACATGGTTTCTTGTGTTGAACCATCAACAGTTCTCCCCTTTCCTTACTTTTCTTTCCTGTTCTCTTTAGTTCACCTGTATTTTTTCTCTGACTTCATATATAGGAATTGTTTAGTTCCTTAAGACACAAGACTTTGTGAACTTTCCCTATAGGTTATTGTCTTTCCCTTTTTGTTTACCCATCTTTCAAGCAGCAGAAGTGGTGTATTTTTCATAGTTGGTCACTGCATTGTTCTACGCCCCTTCTTGTCTTTCTGTTCCATATCTCTCTGAATTTCTATTATAACATAAAATTTTATCCATATTTTGTTTCAGATATGTAAAAGCTGTGAAAAGAAAAGAAACTTCAGGATTTCTTTTAAGAATGGCAGATGAAGTAAGTTAGCTTGTGATTCAGAATACGTTAAATACGTTTGTGTTTTATTTAGCTTGCATTCTGATGTGTATACATGTATTTTAGTATGCAACAAAATTTTATAGATTGAGTTTGAGCATGTAATTCACTACACAACCGAGGCATATAAATGTTCTGATTTATTCTAAAATATAAGATTGTGGATTGTTTATGCCTTAGTCATACTTGGGCAAATTTTTATTAACTTTTAAAGCCAGGCATAGCTTAGTGGTTAGTATGCCTAAACTGTGAAGTTGCAGGATCATGATTTGCATCAGATTTCTTATTGAAATTTAAATACAATTAGAACCTTTAAAGTTACAATGTAAGAACAGAGTCTTACTATTTAACTTAAAGTTTGATACAGTTAGAATTAAGATGTAGAAACAGTTAATAGCTCTTAGTGGTGCAGAGTGGTAGATATTTCAGCTACATTTTTGTTAAATTATTAATTCAAAGAAATCAATTTGATTTTTTCCACTGTAATCAATACAAAGTTATGAACTAGTACCAATGAAATATGGATTATATTTCACATTTCCAGATGTAAGAAGTCAAAGTTAGTTAAATTACATAATGTAAATAAGAGCAAATCAAAACCTTGATTGCCATATAATTAGCCATCATTTATAACTGTACAATTTGTATTATTTGCAGGTTTTGTGTCTATTAGCCTTCTGTTTTATTTTGATTTAATAACTGTTTGCAGATTGATCTTTCACCAGCACTTCTTGCAAGACTTATTCTGGAACAGCATTCCACCCAAAAACTTGATGGAGGAGAAGCCCGTAAGTATTAATCCTAAGAATCACATGCCTAGGCTTCTTGAAGGTTATAAAAAATGTAAAATGAAAGAAAGACTTAATAGATATCTTTTATAAACAAAGGACAGGAGAGTGTTTTGATTTACATAGTCTTTCACAATTTGGAAAGTTACTTTTCTTCAAGAAGGCCTTTAAAGTGATATGCATCATTGATCTATTATTTCTTAGATAATATTACACCTGGAAATAAACCCAAACTCTGAAGCAATATTTTATTAACCATTCTGTTAGTACTACTTACAACTTCTCTTATATTTCTGTTACTTCTGTCTTTAGTTGTAACTTTTTGGTATTATTGATTTAGAGTGATAATGGCACAAACCTTTTCCTGCTTAAAAAGAAGTTTGATTGTCACAGGATGATAACTCGTCTCTTCACACACAAGTTGTTTTCTTCATGTGTTTGCCTAAGAGATTTGAATTTCACTAACCTTGTGGCAACTTCCACTTAATTTCATGTGTTTAATGTTAATCTGTGATGATGAGAAAACTCTCTTGTAGAGAAAAATATATATGTAAAAATGGCTGGTATGGGTTGAGAAAATTTTCTCAACCCATACCAGCCATTTTTACATATATAGTTTAGTTGCACTTGTGACATCACCATGAGATAAAAGTCCTTTTCCAGTAGGAAGTAATACATTGGTCTGTCTATATACTTGCATAGAGGCTAACTTCATTATTCTTGTTGCATTATTCTTATGCAGATAAAACATGTTTAATTTTCTCATGAGTGGTCAAGCTGTAAAAACTAACACTTCAGACGGTAATTTTTTTATAATTTTAATCATATTTAGAGATGGAATCAGAACTTTGGAGATTGTAAATAAAAAGTATGCTGTATTGGATAATAAATAAATTAGTATTTATATAGTATATCAAGTAGATGAAAGAGACTAGGCTTTTACAAGAATTAGGGGAATTTTTATTCATTTTTTTTAATTGTTGTATTTCAAGTTTTTTTGTATGTGCATAATGACTCAAAGGATTTTTGCCATTTTGCACATACACTGTTTTGGGTATTTGTCCTGGACTCACTAACTTTTCAGTTTTATTGTCTTTTACTTTTTCACCTACCATTAGTTTTGTCTTTTTAAGGTGTGTTGATATTGTCATTCTTTGGTTAATTTACTGAAAGTTTTTAAGAAGAACTTTTAATTTCTGAATTTATAATTAATAACATTTTAACATTGTTTAAATGTGTCTATTTTATTTTAAAAAATAATAGTGTCTAAGGATTTTTCATATTTCAAAAATTGATTTCTCAAAGTATCAGATACATAATACCACTAATAACAGCAGAATCAGTAAAGAAATAAAGAGAGTGATTCTGAATGAAATAATTTTAACTGAGTTTTCCTAGTATGTATAAAATAATGAGTGAGTTATACTGGTAAAAATTAAAACAGTCTTTACTGTTGAATAAACAAAAAGGAAAGTACTGCACATGTACCAGAAAGTCAGTTGTTTTTACTATGCTATGTTTAATCCTTCAGCTATCATTGTCTCAGGATATATTTCTGCAGAACAAAACATGAAATGATGATGTCTTAAAATGATTTTCTTTCAGCAATTTCCTAGTAGAACTAGCTTAAGAAAGTGCACCTAAATCCAATTGGTAAACAGTGGATTTTTTTGTCTAGTCAACAAATGCCACCTTGTTGCATTTGTTCTTTTATAACACAAGTTGCTTGTGTCATTTGAGACAATGTCGTCTCAGCCAGCAAAGAATGTTGCAGCAAAAATTCATTTTAACCTTGATACTAAATGTTGCTGCAGTATTCTCTTGTGCCTAATAAACATTATCAACGAGCACAAAGCAACCAGAACAAGGCAACCTCACTGACTTTTTCATTATATGTTGCCACTGTTATAGTGTGGAAACTAAATGGTTGAAATATTGTAAAAATCACGTATCATAAAAGCACTGAGAAAATATATGGTATGTCTGTATATCATAGTCTGTTTAGAAAGAAAAGACAAATGTTTATATGAATTAGTTTTTTAATGTGCTGGGCAAACATAGAACAGGATTTTAACTCTGGTGGGATAATTTTCTGACACACAACTTTTCTATATTTAAATTCTAAATTTGCTCAAGAAATCTGAAGGTTTCAAAAAGTTAGTTGTTTTTTCATATTGATTTTAAAAGCTTTTATAAAAAGAATATGATTTAAAACTACTTTTTATAAGGTTATTTTTGAGTACCTAGTATTTTCCCAAATGCAAAGTATTTTCTGCAAGTTTTGAATAGTTTTTCAAATGTTTCTTTGTGAGAGAATTTTAGTTTTACATTAAGTGTACAGTAAACTAATCTAGTGCACATTAATGATAGGCTAGTATTAAATGAATTATTAACATATGACAACTTGCTATTCTGTTTCCAATTAGTAATTCCACATTTAGATAATGATAAAATAAAATTACTATTTGATGTTTATAAACTATATAAAAAACAACAACCTAAAAATATAAGTTGAATTTAAATAGATGACTGTTGGTTCTTATCTTTTTTTGGAAGACAGTTTAAATTTCAGTTAATGGCATCTCTTAATATTGTACAACGTTTTTAACAATAAAATGTTTTTAAAGCTGTGAAGCACGTCATTACCCAGATGATGAGGGATACAAGCTTGATTGAAGATGGGGAGTTAGCTGTGGAAGTTTTCCAGGTAGGAAATTTGATGTACCATCTAATGTAATGTGTCCTTGAATTACACATTTAATCAACAAATAATTTAGATTTATGTGTCATCATGTTGATGTTACTTAAATAATTTAATATAGTTTGCATCTGATTTAGCCTCCTGTTTCAACATATTTTTAAACTAAAGTCACTTTAAATAAAGTACCAACTTTATGCTGCATTTTGTTTTATTTACACATTTTATAAGATCTTGGACCATTTACAAGGGTTGAATGTTAGTTTTTGAAAATATATGTAACATTTTATTACACAAAGCTTCTTGATTTGGTACTTCTCTTTATATGCTCACCACTAGCCACTTAAACTCGTGTGTATCCATGTGATCTTGCTACATTGTTACATGCAAGTGAGTATGTAACAACCTTCCACCAATAAGAGTGCAACACACCTCCTAGCATAGTTGATTCCCTCTGTTTTGATTGTTCAGTGATTAGTTTTTGTTTTGGCACTTGCTTATTCAGTGGAGTCTTCTTGTTCATGAGGATAACCATTGGAATCATTATTATGAAAAGTTTAATTTTGAAATTTAATTTTCAAAGGTGTTCTGTACTTACAGGTTTTGTAGACCTTTTGCTTTCCTCACTATGAATTCTCAAGGTGATGTTACTTCCAACTTTGTCTGATGTGCAAGAGCAGGGTGTTATTTATGCTGGCCAAAGAGTTAGTGATGTTGGCTTCCTCTTTATCTTTTGAGGAGCTGACAGCTATTGTGCAACAGGACATCAAGTCTTTCATGAGACCCAGGCATTCTGAGCCTGATACAGATATCCTGAGATCCTGCTGGGAATTTTGTTTGGCAAATTTTTACAATTTTTCTTTCCACTTATCTTTATCAGTACTATCTTGGATCTTCCTAGGCCTTTCCCTTCTTACTTAGACATTGTTTCTCAGGCTTGTTACTTAACTTTTTTAGTCTTCTGTGCATCATGATCTTTCCATTCCTTTCTTTTTTGAACACCTTCTTCTGATTTTCTCTCTCTATCTCTACATATATTCAAGTCTATATTGAATAGTTTTATTTTCTTATGGTAATTTCATTCTGTTGTTAGAGTGTTTTTTTTCCTCCTTGTCTGGTTCATACATATGTCTTGGCTCTTCAGGCTCAGAGCTCACAACCTCTGTCTTTTGGTATACTTTCTCATACATAATCTTCTCACCTTTGTGTTCCCCTTACTTATCTTTCCTTCATTCATCTTTTTTTCTGAGACAATACTCCATTTTCCTGAGAGGTTTTTGGAAGATATGTTTCTCATCTTTGACATTTCTTACTTAGTTGCATTTTTGGGAAGGACACCCTTCTTGTTCTAACACATTCGCCCCTCTCTTATCTCAGGGGCTTTTGTCTGGCTTCTTTTCTCTGCTAAGGTGTTTTTGATGGAATAATTGACAGTTGAGGGTTGAGGCTGTGCACCAACACTCTTCCTTACCCTCTCTTGTTTCCCATCTCTCTCTCAAGCTTATTTTCATATTTCTGTTTCCAGTGCTCTAACTTACTTCTCTTTCTGTTATTTTACTCTTTCCTGTTCTTTTATTGTTTGTAGACTTAATTGTCATCAATCTCAGCATTGATTATCCTCTAAGTTAGGAGATTCGCTCCCACTCTCTGTTTCTTCCACACCCTCAACTTCCTTTTCTGGGTCTTTTGTACACAAGTCCAACTGATTGCTTGTAATATTCTGGGTGCTTTTAATTTTTTTGCAGGTTTCTTCTAAAGTGATCTTTCAAGCGTCAGATTCTTCAGTGGTTTTACACTTACTGATACATTTGCCACTTTACAACAATGTCAAGCTTTCTTTTTCTGGTTTCTTGTTCTTTATTCTTTGGCTCTAGCATTATATACATTAATTCAGATTCAGGATTTGTCCATTTACTTTCTCTGTGCTTACTCCCAGTTTGTCTTCTCCCTGATTTGGAGCACTTCATGTTGGATCCTTTATTTGGGACCCTATTGGCCAGCTCAAACATGGTTTCTTCTATTGATCATTCTACAGTTTCTTCCTCCAACTTTTCTCATAACCTATTCTTCTTCAGCCTTATTCTTCTCTCTTCTGTCCAGCCATATAGTCACTCCAAATTCATCTGTGGAATTTGTCCTCTTCCATGTAAGATTTCCCAAACTCTTTTTACATGTAGCCTAGCCCATCTTCTTCCCCCATTTTGTGTTTACCCATCCTCTCCTTGAATATCAGCAGAAGGGAAATATTTTTTTACCATCAGTTACTTACTGTGTCATTTTTTCTCCCTCTCTTGCCCTTGTTCTCCATCTCTGAATTATTTGCATGGCTTTTTGATCAATGATTATCAGTACTTACTATTTTGCTGTTTGCAAGGTGGCTCTCTCTCTCTACTGCTTTCTGGATTTCTCATTACAGTTGAATTTTCTCTTCTCAAATTTTTTACTGTACTTTTTTGTTTCTTTCAAAAATTTTGTTTGGCCTGTTAATCTTGCCTTTCTGACTGGAACCATAATATTATTCTCCACACCCTTTGAACCTTTTGTTTTCTGTTCCTTATACTATTTTCACCCCTCGGTATAGATTCCTGTGCATGTTGAGGGGATCTCCCAGGGAAGGTTCTGTTCTGTCTGGTTACCTTCTCTGGGATCTAAACATCTATCCATGTGTTTGCTGTGCATGGTGACCCATGAAGAGGAGGAGAGGATCCTGATGGTTGAGGAGTCCAACCCTAACACACCACTTTGGCCTTGAATTCCTGAAGACGGACAGCCTTTGGGTGGCCCATCTTGGGTCAATCGGCTGGTCCACTTGGGCAAGAGTCAACCAAGTACCAGTGTTTCAAGTTCTCAATGGGTGTTGTGGACATCGTGCCTGATGCTGGTGTTTGGGTATAGTGCTCACGAAACCCTGGTGTTGGTCCATTGTCCTTGCATGACTTTGTAGTGCATCCTCTTGTAGGGCTCCATGGTGGGTGGGGTCAGTGGGTACCAAAATTTTTCTTTTCTCCTATGGATCCTCCTTCAAAAAATTTAAATAAAATAGTGAAAAAACAGTCAATAGCGAAGCGACTACATCTTGAAGACTCTGAACAGCAATCTTCAACATCTGTAACACACATACCTCATTTTCTTATATTACATTCTCTTTCGGAAAAACGTTTAGGGCATATGTCCCCCTTTTTTATTCAGAAGGGACTAGAGGGACTTGCTGGCTCTCCAAAGTCCATAAAGAAGCTTTGATCTGGAGACATATTGGTTGAAACATCCACATCCCAACACAGTGAACTTCTCTTGAATTCAAAGGCAATTGGAGATGTACCCGTTAAGGCTACCTCTCATGCTACCTTGAAATCATCACAAGGAGTTATTGTTGAGAGGGATTTGAAAAATGTCCCCAAGTCAGAGATTCTTGCTGGTCTCTCTACTCAAGAAGTTTCTGCAGTGAGGTGCATTTCCACTCGCAAAGATGGAGTTACACTGCCAACAAATACCCTTGTTTTGACATTTACTTCATCATGTGCACCTGCCACCATCAAGGCAGGTTATCTCATTTGCAGGGTATGGCCCTACATTCCAAACCCTCTCCGATATTTCCAATGTCAGAGGTTCGGCCACTCAAAGACGTCATGTCGTGGTTCCCTGACGTGGTCATTGTGGGGGCATGGACTACGATGCCAATGAATGTGACATAGACCCACATTGTATCAACTGCAATGGTTCTTATCCCTCCTACATTTGTTCTGGCCCAAAATGGTTGGAGGAAAAAGAGGTGCAGCATTTGAAAACAACACAAAACATTAGTTATCCTGAGGCTCAGAAATTGCTGCCTACCACTTCATCTCAGACATATGCTGCTGCACTTCATTCCACAACAACAGTGGGAGTGCAGACAGATCTCTCTGTGCCTCCAAGAGAATCGTTTTCAAAACAAATGAACAGCTTTTTGACCTCCGTGGTTAAAAAGGTCGATGAATCGACTTCCACACCCATTTCTGTTCCTCTCATACATTCCAACAAACCTGAAGATTCACATCCTTCAGTTTCAAATATAGATATTTCTTCTGATACATCTTTTTCTCCCACCCAAGAGGCAAAACAATCATTTGTTCGCATTCTCAGTCACTGGAATCCCCTTCCAATAACAAAGACCTGCCCACTAAACCCAGGGCAGGATCCATGGAGGTTGATAGACCTCCTCGGACTAAGGACGACAGTAAGGAAAAAAGACATGGTTGTAAACAGAAGGGTTCTCCAACCACTTCACCTACCCATCATTAAAAATGGCCACCTTGATACAATGGAACTGTTGAGATTTACTTTCTAATCTGGATGACATCAGAACACTGATTGCTTCCTACCATCCTCTTTGTTTTTACTTACAAGAAACATTTTTAAAACCTGCTGATACAGTCTCCATTTGGTAGTTTTCTCTGTACAGAAATGATAGACTGTGTGATGGACAAGTACATGGAGGGGTGGCACTATTGGTTGATCAGCATGTGCTTACCCTGTCTTTGTCACTCAACACACCCTTGGAGGCTGCAGCCATTCATGTTTCCTTGGGTCATACCATCACTGTTTGTTCTCTGTACCTGTCCCCTGGAGAGACACATGATCAATCAGAACTTGATGCTCTCGTTGAACAGTTGCCATCTCCATTTCTAATCCTGGGGGAGTTAATGGACATCATCCCCTCTGGGGAAGTGCTGTTATTGATGGGAAGGGTCACTCTGTAGAGCGTATGCTCTCTGATCACAACCTTTCTCTTTTCAATGCTGGTTCTTCCACTTATTTTCATGCACTTCATCAGTCCTCTACAGCTATTAAACTCTCTGTTTGCTCCTCTTCATTATTTTCCTATTTTTCATGGAAGGTTGACACTAATCCACTAGACAGTGATCATTTTCCTATATTTTTGAGAGAGACTGGCCGTAGTTGTTGCCACCCTACCCTCATGCCCCAGTGGAAGCTGGATCAGACAGACTGGTCCACTTTCACTGTTCTCGCAGAACTTGATCCTGCCATCGTAAATCAGCCATCAATAGACAACTGGCTGTATTATACAAGCAGCTGCTCAGTGTATTCCTAAAACCTTGACACGTTTTCCACAATATCCTCGTTCGTGATGGAATCCAGCTTGCAACTTAGCACGGAAGGCTCATAAACGGGCCTGGGATGCTTTTCAAAGATATCCAAACCACGTTGCTTTCCAATGGGCCTGTGCACATTCTAGGTGGTTAAGACAACTAACATGTCTTCTACCACCAGTTTCAGGATCATAAGGGATAGGATTTGAAAGGTTAATGGGCACTGCAATTCTGTCTCCTCTCTCAATCTTACTCTCTGATGGTTAGGAGGTGGCTGATGTCTGGAGCATTGCTGATACTCTAGGTGAAAGCTTTTGCCGGGTATCTAGCACTTCTGCTTGTTCCTTCACCTTCTTGGCCATCAAGACTCAGGCAGAGCATTCACCTATTTCCTTTCGAACTGACTGTTTCTTTGACTTTAATTGTCCCTTTACACTGGTGGAATTAAAAATGGTCCTTCATCGGTCTACCAGTACATCTGTTGGACCTGATGATGTTCATTATGACATGCTGCATCATCTATCTCCTGCTTCTCCTGATATCCTTCTGATTGTCTTTAACCGGATCTGGCAGGAGAATATTTTTCCTGATGCCTGGCGCCAGGCTATTATTTTACCTTTCTCTAAGTCAGGGAAAGATCTGAAGATTCCTTCAAACTACTGTCCAATTGCTTTGACGAGCTGTCTCTGTAAGACCTTAGAAAGGATGGTCAATGCTCATCTTGTTTGGTTCCTAGAATCAAACAACCTCCTCTCGCCCACCCAGTGTGGGTTCCAACGACAGCACTCCACCACAGACCACCTAATTCATCTTGAAACATCAATCAGAGAAGCCGTTCTTAAACGCCAACATCTTGTATCAATATTCTTTGACATTGAGAAGGCTTACAACACAACATGGAGGTATGGTGTTTTGCGAGACCTCAGTACATATGGGTTACGTGGCCATTTACCCATGTTTATTAAATTCCAGGGTTTGTGTGGGTTCAACACTTTCTTGTTCTTTTGTACAGGAACTTCGTGTCCCTCAAGGCTGAGTTTTGAGTGTCACACTTTTCAGTATATAGATAAATGCCATCACTGAACAACTCCTTCTCACTGTTGCAAATGGGCTGTATGTCGACGACTTTCACATCTCATGTCAGTCATTGAACATGAGATAATATGAGCAGCAACTACAAACTGCCCTCAATCATGCACTGAAGTGGACTATGGCAAACAGTCTTAATTTCTCTCTCTCTAAAACCGTATGCATGCACTTTTGCTGCCAATAGGGTATTCACCTTGATCCTGAATGTCATATTGGCAAAGTTTTGCTGCCAGCGGTTCCTGAGATCAAGTTCTTGGGGCTTATCTTTGACTATAAGCTGACCTTTATACCACACTTAAAGCAGCTTCAAGTCAAATGCACAAGATCACTGAAAATCCTCCTTGTCCTCTCTTCTACCAGTTTGAGAGCAGATCGATGTTCAATGTTAAAAGTTTTTTGTGCTCTGTTTTGATCAGAACTTGACTATGGATCAATGGTCTATGGCTTTGCCAGACCCTCGGCCTTAAAGATACTGGACCCCATTCATCACCAAGAATTTCGACTCTGCACTGAGGCTTTCCGTACCTCTCCAGTTCAAATCTCATATGTTGAATCTCATGAACCTTCTCTGCACCTTTGCCATTTGCATCTATCTTTACAATATACTTCGAAACTTCGTTCCTTAACAAACCATCCCACCTGGGAATGTGTTTTCCTTCCTCGGTGAGCCGTACTTTTTCAGAACAGACGTTCTGCCATTGTTTCATTTGGCCTTCGCATCCAGGCACAATTGGATGAATTGGGTCTGTTCTTGGATAACATTGCAGATTCCAAAGGTCAGCCCATTTCACCATGGCTTATTACAGCCTACAGCCCCCAAATGTGACCTTCATTTCAGTCATCTGAAAAAGGCAGATACTCTGGATTGGATGTTCATTTATTTAATGAACATCTTTCAAACAATCATTCCGTTCTCATTTATACAGATGGTTCCAAATCAGGTAATTCAGTGGGCTCTGCTATGGTTTGCTGCGGTTCGATAGTTGCACGCACAATCCCTTCTCCAGCTTCTGTGTTCACTGCTGAACTGTATGCCATATCTCTTGCCCTGGATCATATTGCATCCGAGCAGTACTCCAACTGCACTATTTATACTGACTCGCTTAGTTCTATATTGGCCCTGGAATGGTTACATGCAGGCTCACACCCTGTTTTCACTGATATTCAAAACCGACTGGCCCATTTCTCATTGACTGCTACTTCTGTCCAGTTTTTCTGGATGCCAGGCCATTCATTGGTATTGCAGACACTGCAGCTAAATCTATCTGTTCCAGCACTATCACCACTGTGCCTATTCCCTACATGGACTGGTTTTGTATTCAAGGCTCGGCTCCATGCCAGCTGGCAGTCCACTTGGAGTGAGCAATGTGACAACAAGTTTTTTCAAATAAAACCCTATATTGGGCTTTGGCTATCTAACTTCTGTAATGATCGGAAGGAGGAAATTGTTCTAACTAGATTATGCATTGGTCACAGTTTTTTAACTCATCGTTTTCTTTTATCTGGAACTGATGGACCAATGTGTAGTTTGTGTAACACTCAAATCACTATCAGCCACATTTTACTTTCTTGCCGTCGTTACGATTCTCAACGACAGCAGTATTTTAAACATGTTTTTACCCAGGGTTTATCTGTAACATTGGGCAGTGTTATTGGTGATAGTGACACTGTCCACCTTGATGAAGTTTTTAGTTTTTTAATGGACATTAATCTTTTTAATCTCATTTAAATGTTGTATATTTATTCATTACATCTTTTTAATTGTGATTCCTGTTTTACAGTTTCATTTTCTCTAGTTCAATTTGACATTGGAAAATGGCCAGAATATTAAATAACTCAACACCAGGAGTGGAAAGGCTAAATTCAGGTGACTGATGCTGGTTTGTGAACTATCTGTTTGAACTACTCGTTAGTCATCCTGGCAAGTTGTTATTACACTTTTGCTGCATGTCATTTAACACTTTTATTACTTTACCTTTTAGTACTGGCCATAATGACACATAACCTGGAACCAGGACTGGAAAGGCCAACTTCAGATGATTGACAGAGGTTCTTGAACTTACCTGTTAGTCTTCCTGGCAGGTTTTGATCATTACCATTCTGCTACAGGTAGTTTTTTACAACTTTGTAGACTGGATGTCAACATTGCTTTTACGCCATTTTCTGTTTTAATTGCTGTTTTGTTTTTACCTTCATTTACTTGAACAAATTTTACTCCATTTACTTTTACCTTTTTACTGGACATTTGGCTACTCATTATTACGATTTTGCTACGTGTCTTTTAAAACTTCTATAATTTTACATTTTGATAATGGCTGCTATGACACATAACCCGGAAACAGGACTGGAAAGGCCATCTTCAGGTGACTGACGGTGGTTCTTGAACTTACCTGTTAGTCTTCCTGGGGGGTTATGTTCATTACCATTTTGCTAGAGTAAGTACTTTACAACTTCTTTCACTCTGCTTTCTCTCTTAACATTGTAGACTAGGTGTCAACATTGGTTTTATATGTTTTCTGTTTTTCAGTAATGTTTTGTTTTACCTTTATTTCCTTTTATGTATTTTACTACATTTACTTTATTTTTACTTTTTTACCAGACGTTTGGCGCAGATAGCCTGGCTGCTTTGTGCCATAAAACACTAAATCAATCAATCAACCATTTTCACTTAAAACATGTTTTCTTTTCTAATGCTTGTCCCATTGATTTTTTGTGCTTTCTTTCTCATCAATTTTATGCCCTTCCCAATTGTGATTGCACTTTTCACCCTAACATGTCTCTGGATGTTAGGATGACAACACACATACTCCTATGTTTCTCCCTTTTATTTCTCATCTTTATATTCATTATTGTATCCTTTTTCCTGTCTTTTGGAAACATGTCATTGCATTTATAAAATGTTAACATATGCTTTATATTCATTTTTCTATTTACTAGCTTGTTTCTGTATTGTTTACTGTGGGTGTCAGGACCCACATATTGCATCATGTTGTGTAATTACATGTTTTAATGTGACATAACACTTTGCATCTAACCTTAAAATATGTTTAGAGGAATTTCAACAGTAATTGATAGATTTATTTACAAAACTGATGGTTTCTGTATCACTGATGTGTTATTAGGGATCCTGTAACCAACAAATTCAGAAAGCACAAACAATTTGGTAAATAATTAAAAAAATTTGAAAAAAATTCTATCAGTAGTTCTTGAGTTAAATTACATCATGTATTTAAATAATAAAAGTTATTAAAGATTTTACAACTGTCTTCTTTAAGGAATCCTTTTCTATATAAAAGAAATTAAAAATAATAGTTTTACAAAAATTTATTTGAATTTGTTACTACAAGTTCACTAATAAAGTTTGTATTTGAAAATAATAAGAATATTTTTTTCATTTTAATTTTTTCTTTACCTAGTGTATAATTAATGATGATAATTATGGACCAGTAGCAGATGCTGTAAAACAGTGAGTACAAACCTATAATTACATATCAATACAGAAAAAGGGATTTATAAGAATTACATATTACATTTACAATGTAGCATTCTTACCTCAGCTAAAAAGAAATGTCCACTTTGATATAGTTCTGTAAAACAAAGATAAAATGTAATGGCATGACAGATTTATCTGTTTGTACACAAAAAATTCATCTTATGAAAATAAAATAATTTGAACTGTATATATTCACTCTTAAAGTATTATAAATTATGTATTAATGTATAAAAGCACTCTGATTATCCCCCTTCTTTTTTTTTTCACTAATTTGAAATCCTGAATGTCTTTGGAAAATGCAAAATCTAAAGCATTACAGGTTGGGTGTAATCCACCCAGCATATAACCATGAAAGTATCCATGATAGTAATTACACGATGATTTTGATAACGTAAGCATATATTTACAAGGTTTTGTAGGTTATTTTTAAGTATTACAAGGATTTTGTATACAAAATCAGGTTTTTAAATTAAGTATTGAGAAATTTTAGTTGTAGATTTTTGTAATATTTTTCAGAAATTTGACAGACAAATATGCAGAGTAATTTTGATTTTTAAGTTCAAAATACTTTAATGAATCAGAAAACTTTCATATTTCACATGTGAATTTTTTTATAATCTCCAAATAATTATCAAATATTTTTAAAAGGAAAACTTCACTTTTTGTCTGGTATTTTCTTTGTTGAATTTGAATTCTTGTAACCCTCATAAAATAAAAGGAAATAAGTATAAATTATGCTTTTTTAATTCTTGATTGACTGAAAATTAAAACTCAAACATAAATGTTTAGTCTAAATAGCTAAAGTGTCATAACATTATACATTTACATATGTTCATTATTTTTATCATATGGACCTTTCAGCCGAGGCTGGTTAACATCACTAAAGTTGCAACAGTGAGCCTTACGTGCACTCATGTTACTGTATCCAAGAATATAAAAACTGCCGTTTACAAAGTGACCTGTTTTTGCTGTGTTTTAGTAGACTAATAGTACTGTTTTGTAAAATAGTCACATTTCAATTCTAATACATTATTAATCTTTGTAAATAAGTATATCAAACAATTATATCTTCTAGTTATGACTACTTTTATACTTGTTTGTTGCTTGCTACAAATTCCTAAGCCTTTTCAAATTTTGTATGTGGAGGATGTGAAATGAAATGATTTTTTTTTAAGATTTTGTGTATATACATTTGAAATAAAAAAGAAATCATAACTATATCAATATCATAGTAATCCAGTATAATTTATCAAAGCTTAATAACTAAGCTGTACTTCAGTTTTGAAAAGTATGAAATTGCAAACACATTACAGACTTGAAGTCTTGTTTTGAAAGGAGATAAAATCATAATAATTTGAAATGGCTTAGAAAGCCACTAAGGGTACATTTTGAGCTTTTGATTGGCTAATCACAAGTCATAGACAAAAGTAAATGTATATAAAGGAGCACATACACATATAGAAAGAGCTGGGCACAGGACAGGTAGAATATTTGGCACCTGTTTTGTGTAAGTGGGTTTTCTCAAGGCTCTCCTGTTTCCCCCACAACAAATTCTGAGGCACTTGTATTTATAGATCCAAGCCACTCCATGGCTCTGATCATGAGACATTCCACTGATTATTGTGGGGTTGGTCTGCGACTTGCTTCTTTTTGCCACCTTTGACTCACTCTGCTTTCTCACCCAACAATTTCATACTGCCTCATCTCACTTCATTGCCTCAAGCAAGCCAAATTAAAATACAGGAAAACTCCCACGTACCAACAGATAATCTTCCACGAGCAAGGACGAAAAGGAACTACAACACTCCTGTTGGGGAGAGAATTTCTCAGACCTCTCTCTCTAAACTAAACTCCTCCAAAGATTTCATTTTGTATATAGAAAGGTGAGAGGGGCCACTGTGTTTGTTTCATTACATGAGTGGTATCTCAGCAAACAGAAAATAAAGAGGCATTTATTTTATATTCTAACATGTAAGTACCAGTTATTGGAGCTTCTAATTCATATGAAACTATAGACTTTATATTTTGACATAACCAACATCTAATTTGAAGTGATACTACGTTAAATATACCATCCAACACACAAATATCAGTATTTAGATGTGTGTTTTTAATATTTACTTTTCAATTGAGATAGTAACTCATGTAATATTAAAATTTGAATTATATTTAACAATTCGATATCAAATTTATAAAATAATCATTCAATTAAATTTTGAATGCAAATCAACCAACACAATGACTTCTTTTGACCTGTGACATAGGAAGACCTGTATTTTTAGGGTTAATAATTCTGTTTCACCTATGGTGATCTATGTTATTTCTAAATACAAATGTAGATGCTCTGCTTAAGTATTATTTCATTGCAATGCAGGAAAAGTTATTACTAGTATAGCTTAAGCTTGAACAAAATTATTTAATATGTACATTTTCACATATTTAGTGATTTTTATATTTTTAGGCCCAAACAGGAATACAGTTTGTTTACCTGGGCATGACCAACCTGAGTTAAAACACCTTTTTCCAAAAAACATAAAACTTATAAATAATCAGTTCATCAAGAAATCAATTTTTTAAACTTGTTTTGATGTGTTACTAATCAAATAATTGCTGTTTTGTTGCTGTGTTTTTTGAGCAATAGATCTTAAACTGAAAGAGGGCTTAAAATAAAAAAAAGAAATTATTGATTACAAACTTCATTGAAGATATAAGTTTTTTTCTTATTTAAGGATGAACTTTATATAAGAATAGAATGTAAAAACTATTGACTAAGATTCACATAAACTAAATTATTAATTTGCTGTTCAATGCTAGAAGAAAGCTGAATAATACATTTAAACTTTGAGCAATGATTTTTCATTTAAAGAAAACTGAAGTACTTTAAAACAAAAGGGAACTATAAATAGGTAAACTCATATTACATATCTGTGTAACCACCATGAATTTCCTTTTTTTTTTCTTCACAAATCTTGCCTTCAATAGTACCGTTTTTCAAATTCCTAATTGGAATTGCAAAAATAACTATAATGTGAATAATATTTACCAGTGTTCTATTTGTAATTTTAAATAAATATTTGTTTGCCTCATCCATTACTCTGGTTGCATAACTTCTGGTATTTTTAGGTATTTTTAGTTTTTAAATATTCTTCATAACATATGTTTGTTATTATTCATAAGTTTTCTCAGGACTGGAGTTTTTCAAATATTCAAAGTATTTCATATGATGTTTCACATTTTACATAAAATTGCAAAAAAACAACAAAAACCTAACCATATGCTTGTATAGAGTCAGATTAGAGAAAATGACAGATAAAATATAAAGTTTAATGAAAAAAAGTTTGATATTTATTTAGGAGTTTGAAGAAATTATGCTCATAAAAAATTTTGGAATTTTGACATGAAGAAAAGTATTTCTAATCGTAACATGAAAATCATTTTGCACTTTTAGCAGTCAACACTTTTGATACCATTTAATAATGAACTTTTTAATGAAAATACATCATTAAAAATTCTGGTTCTTTTGTATCAAAAACACTCAGTGATAAATAAAAACTTGCATAATTTTATGAAGATACACAATAGATATTAGGAGTTATAGTATTGAAATGGAATTGGGTAATTTGGTTTATGGACTTAACGGGTTCAACTAAATTTGTAGTAAAAGAGTTAATAAGTTTTTCTGGTTTCTGAAAGAAGAAAGAGTGGTATCGCTTCTCATGCATATTTGTTTGTTAGAAATGTCAGTAAAGGTACAGATGCTCATGGACTTGCATAATATCACCTGTGTGTATTACCATATAAAAATGCTTGTATATCACAATGTACAAACATTTACTTGAGCCAATCCAACATTTGCATAACTAACTTAGGAACTTGAAAAGACAGTTTACTGACAAAAAAAGAGTATTTATTCTAAATTTAAGTATTTGTAAGAACAATTTACTTAAAATAAAGCATTATATTCATCTTAAAATTAGGAACTTCTAAAGCATTTTACTGACAATGAAGCATTACTCTTTTGAAACAGCTAATTATTTTTCACTAAAGTGAAACAATATCATAACTTGTCAGGAAGGTGGAAAAGGTATATCAGTAAAGCACCAAAAAATATGGGTAACAGGAAACAACTGTGGAAAGGTCGAGTTGGTAAACCAAGCAATACGAGTAACTGTCAAAAGTTGAATAGGTGTATTTGTAAAGTGAAGAAAAACTAGACAGTATGGATTACTTTTAAAAAAAGAGGTGAATGTGTATTTCAGATGATAACTATTATGAGTGGGCTATTAGTCAGGTTATGCACTTTATTATGCTAAAATGTCCACAAGATCAGGTTATAATAATATGTAAAGGTTGTGTGAATAGAAAATGATTCTGGCACAAACATGTTTTTCTGCTAGCTCTTGGTTGGCTGAAAGGGCATGATCGTCCCATTAAAAATGTTACTTTTACTCCTTTTAAACTTTAAATGTTATCTTCATTAAGATCTTGTGACATTTGAAAGAGTCAGTTTACATTAATTTCAGGTGCATATTGTTTTTTCTCAGAAATTGTTCATAATCTTAAACAATATTATCAAAACTAACAGTTTATTAAATATATATACAAAAATGTACTGAAACTGCATGCTTATTTTTTCCAGTGCTGTTGGTTTAGAGTTTGAACAGAAACTGAGAGAAGAACTGCAAAGGTTAGGGATAGCATTTGTTGGTGAGTATTACATTTTCTTAAATATATAGAGTGAACATGAAAAAGAGTAGGAGATCATGATAAATGCACACTCTTTTTGACAGAATATGCTGAATGGGGTTTAATTTAGCACCTTGTTTTACTAGGCTCTATATAAATTGATGAATGAACCTCATGACCAGTAATGATACTTTAACATATTTAATATGTGCATAACTCTCTGATATGTGTGTGTGTCCTTATATCTGTGAAAAGAGGAATTGTGAAAATGATGAGAGAAGAGTTACAAATGTTTTAATTTTTCATTTTGTGTTCATTGTGGTGTTTAATAATTGAAATGTTCAGGCATCCAATAAAGTATGAGATAATTTTACAGCTTTTTACAAAACACAACTTAAATGTGTTTACAGCTGCATAGACTAGCTCCTGTGGTAGAGATCTGGATTTCAGAGTTCATGATATGTGTTGAATTTCGTGTGATGCCACAGAATACGAGGTCTGTACAAAAAATATGCGGACATGCGTCATAAAACAAAATGTACGTTATTTAGAAGTTACAGGTCTGGGACCCCTTCAAAGTGCTCTCCTCCCAAATGCACACACTTATTCCAACGGTGTTTCCACTTGTTGAAACAGTCCTGGTACGCTTCTTTTGTTATGTCTTCCAGCTCCTTCATCGCATTTGCCTTAATCTCGGGAATCGTCTCAAATCTTCTTCCTTTCAAGGGTCTTTTGAGTTTGGGGAACAAGAAAAAATTGCAAGGAGCAAGGTCAGGTGAGTAGGGGGGTGGGGAAGAACAGTGATTGAATGTTTGGCCAAAAACTGATGAGTTCTGAGGGCTGAATGAGCTGGAGCATTGTCGTGATGGAAAAACCAGTTGCCACTCCTCCACATTTCTGGCCTTTTGCAATGGATGGCATCCCTCAGACGTTTCAGAACTTCAGTGTAGTAAGTCTGGTTTACTGTGGAGCCTTCAGGGAGATACTCGTGGTGAACAACACCCTCAGCATCACCTTGACCTTGGATCAAACTTGGCGAGCTTTTTTGGGTCTGGGGGATACTTCACCCATCCACTGGAATGATTGGACCTTCATTTCAATGTCATAACCATAAACCCATCATTCATCACCTGTTATGATCTTTGACAAGAAGTTTTCATCTTCTTCTGAATGATCAAGCAGTTCCTGACAAACCTGGACGCAATGGGCTTTTTGTTCGTCCGTCATCAAGAGTGGCACAAATTTCACAGCAACGTGGTGCATCTTCAGTTTTTTTGGTCAAAATCCCGTAACAAGATCCAATTGATATTCCACACTCTTCAGCAAGCTCCCTGACAGTCAGACGTCGATTTGCCCGCATCCAGGGTGTTGATTTTGTCGACGTGTGGGTAGTCAGTTGATGTGGAAGGACGTCCAGGACGCTCATCATCTTCATTGGACTGTCGACCATCCTTAAAACATTCATGCCACTTGAAATACGCAGTACGCTTCATAGCAACATCACTGTAAGCCGTGTTAAGCATAGCAAAAGTTTCAGTCGCAGATTTTCCAAGTTTAACACAAAATTTCACAGCAAGTCGTTGCTCCTTCAGGTCATTCATTCTGAAATTGGCCAAACAAAAAATCGCACTTCACTTAAAACCGCATAGCTAATACACAAATGAAGATATCTGCAATCAGGAAATGGTATCGTAATCAGCTGATCTGTGCAAACCTAGCGACACCAAGCGGATTCCCCTGGAACCAACTGGAGCTACACAATTCAAACAGTCCGTGTATTTTCTGAACAGACTTCGAACTGCTACTTCGTTTTAAGCTGTGGATGCATTATAAGAATGACATTCAGTCTTTCATCGTGGATGATGGAATGCTTCTGACTGAAATATACTGCATTATATCTGGTCAACAGTTTAAAATTTTGGATGGCAGAAGATAACCTTAACAGCTTTACCATAGATTGTTTCTACTCTTTGATATGTAGTTTTGTTATTTATGTAACTAAACTGGAAAGCTTACATTTGCATATACATCTTTATTATACAAAATTTTCATCAGGTGCTGCTGATCATAACTGTTTCTGCTGGTTCAAATGTAGTTTTGGAACTTAAATGCAAAGTTTTAATTCACACACACACAAAACTTTTTTTTTGTCATGATAACTTTTGAAAAGGCTTGTATGCTATAAAATTCAATTCTCCATCTCTTCAATTTTCTCTGCACCATAATACTTCTACCACTACTTGAGGGGAACATCAAGATTTTAATATTCTCTAAAATTGTCTTTAAATTTCATATTTATTAATATTTACATATCTGTAAAAACTTAGCTTTAGTGATTAAAAACTAATAATGATTTTTTTTCTTTATCTATTTATGAATACAAAATACAAATGCATATAAACATTGGACCTAGAGTAAAATAAATTATTTTAAAATGTTTTATCTCTGTTGATCAGTACCTTTAGATTTTGTATAAATTATGTTATTTAATTTTAATAATTGTAGAATAGAATGATACATTCTGAGCCATTTGTTATGTTTGTAGACTTTGTAATCTTTCTGTGAACAATGAAATGATACTTTCAACCTGATACTGAGTATTGTTTATGAAATGAGATGTATCTGTGGTTTGGAATATTGTACTTATGTGAACCACATATCATTTTCAAACTCTGAGTATAAGTAATGTAAAGATTTAAACAGAGACATGTTAAGTAGCTGTGAACATTTTACTTCATGTGCAGTTGTTTAGAGCTTGAGCTCAACATGACTGATTTGTCACAGCATCTTTTCATCAAACATTTTCATGATCAGATCACAAGTTTAAGAATTGTATGGTTTGTTATATCATCATTAGTATTATTTTTATGTATATGTAAGTTTTTTGATTGAAGAAAATGAAGAAATTCTTACTTGTTTCTTTTAGCAAGATGTTAGGCCTGTTGACAGTAAATTATTGAATAAGCTTCACGTAAGTGATATGAATTTGATTCATTCAATGCAAATAAATATTAAGAAAAATACAAAAAATTTGGTTCTGTAATCTTAAAAGGCTCTAAAAATACTTTGTGTGAAAGAAAAAGGAGGCACAATAGTATTCTACACAGATATAAAAAAAATGGTTTTGTAAAATTCTTAACTTCAAAAAAATAGGCTAATGTGATCTTTGTCAAGAACAAAATATAAAATAGATTTTTAAATTTAACATTGGGAAGAAAGTCAAAGCAAGTGGGAGCATTTTTATAAGAAACCATGGTAGTTCCATTATAAGTGAACCAACTTCCACAATTATATATTTCTCATGTCTTGACTATCTTTCCAGCATTAAGATATTCAAATTTGTTTTGTGTCTGACAAAGATCACAGAAGCATGTACCTAAACTTAAATGATTTAATATGAAATATATATTCCTCATTACTCACTTGAAACTGTGGTTCTACATTATTACCCATGAAAAATTAGATATATAACTAATGACATTTGAAAAATGTTAATGACTAGCTTATGGAACTCTAAATTTGTGGACAAAAGATTGTGGTTTGCGATTCATTAATTTGAAGCAAATTAATAAGATGCATAAAAGAAGTATTTCATTGATGCTTTTGCAATGGGTCAGGGCTCAAAGGCCATGTCATCACGTTGTTGATTTACATTCAAAAATTTATTTGACTACTATTTTAGGAACTTGTGTCATTAAGTTTGGAATCAAAATGTAGATTATGATTCAAACTTTAATATTACATGGGAATTAATTTCTTAACTTAAAAGTAAATATTAAAATAACATATATTTATATATATTTTAATGAGTCCTATGGTATGTTTAAAATTAGATGTTTGTGACGTCAAAATAATAAGTATAGTTTCATACAAATTAGGAACTCATATTACTAATATTATCAAGTTAGAATATAAAATTAAAATCTCATATTTTTTTAATTTGCTGAGATATGACTTGTATACTGAATCAAACATGGCAGTCTTCTCCAATTTTTTTTTAATCCTTATATTCACTTACTTCAATGTGTAACATGTAAATAACCAGTCAATGCCTTAGAATGTCTGCAAAGTAGTTTTTCCTCCCATTTTAATCTCTGAAAAGGTTTCTTCATTCTTTTCATCCAATATTTCAATGAGATAGATTGTGTCTTTAGTCTGCTCAAAATTTTGCATTTTATAAATCGTAATAAATCTTAGCTAGTGAACTTAATAAATTATAGTAAAATTCTATGGTATCAGTGTAGTTATGTTATGCCAAAATCATAAGGCCAATGAACATAAAGAAAAAATATGCATTTTGTTTTGTTAGACTCAACTACTTATTTGAGTAGAGCTTCAAAAGATGAAAATAAGGAAAGGGAAAATAAAAATAATTTTTTTGGGCATTTAATAGGGAAAATGTGAACATTGTAAAATCAGCCTGAATACTAGCTGGTTAAAAGTTTAAGACCATGCTGAAATGAAGCATTATTCGATAAACATGTGGCAAAATTTAGTCATTTGTGTTCAAGCATTAGTGTTGTCAACATCTTCCACTGATATCTCCTGTGTTACATTAAGTAAAAACATGGAAAAGGCAAAAAAGTTGATAGAGTTTGAACATGGAAGAATTATTGAGCTGCAAAAGCAAGGTCTCTCTCAACATGACATTGCTGGTGGGATTGGGCATTGTAAAATTGCTGTTGCAAATTTCTTAAAAAAGACCCTGAGAGATACAGAACAGAGACTTTTAGTGGTCAGCCCAAGAAAATTTCACCAGCGTTGAACGGGAAGATTCGACAGGTTGTCTGGCAAGACACCAGCCAATCATCGAACCAGATTAAGGCCCTTACGGATGCAGGATGCAGCTCAAGAACAATAAGAAGGCATCTACGAGAAAAAGGCTTTAAAAACCGTAAACATCTTCAAAGGCCACACCTCCTTCCACACCATGAAACAGCTCAGTTAAACTTTGCTGAGAAGCACCAAACATGGGATGTAGAAAAGTGGATGAAGGTTTTGTTCTCTGATGAGAAATAATTAACCTGGATGGTCCAGATGGCTTCCAACGTTACTAACAAACAGCAACTGGCTACATTGGCATTTTGGAGAGAGCATCTTTATTTATTGAAGACCCTAGCTTGTGTGGAAATGACTGGATCTTTCAGCAGGACAATACTGCAATCCACAACATAGTAAAGAGTGTAGAAAATAACAAAATATAAAGTATTACTGAAAACAAACATTTTAAATGTATTTAAGAGATTTCAGAGATTACTCAAATAATATTTGAGATTATGGGGACAGAGAGTATTTTTTTAAATCATAACATGAAATCACTTTGCACCCAGACTAGTAATGAAACAGTCTCTGTTTTCACAAACAAATCTTTAGTGAAAATATTTCATTAAAAATATTATTATCTATGACAATATACTTGTAATCTTTACTAAAAGTCTACCAAATTTTGTGAAGGTACACATCCTGTATCAAAAGTTGTGATACAAATACTTGTGTAAATGTGTAAACAAACTCGTGTATATTATATTGTGCCCATTGTGAAAGGGTTAAAATAGTATGGAGAAAAAAAAAGTGGTTTTAATGTTCATTTGGCAGTTTGAAAATTTTACAAAAAATTATAAAGCTTATGTCATGGTCCATAAAATTATAATATAGTGAAAACATAACAAACTATTTGAAGGTTTTATAGGGGACTGACAGAATAATGAACTTAAAAGCATCTGAAGAAGCCTAGTGAAACATTAGAGCTTTTCATAGACTCTGAAGCAGGATAATATGATGTAAATAAACTTGTTGAGAAACCTGCACAAGGATGTTGAAGGCTAAGAAATTTAATGGCAGATTTCAAAAAGGTTAATGGAATACTGTAGAGCTGTTAACCCTTTATATCTCCACCCATTTATTTATGTGTGCTAGATGCTTTCTACACTTGTACATTTACACCAATTACAGTAGTGGAAAAACTCTTCCATGGATGATAAAGAACTAATGGAATTTGAAACAGGGTAATATAATGTTAATAAGTTTATTAAGAATCTTGAACAAGGCCATTGAAGACTGTGGAGATTACTGGTAGATTTCAAGATTAATGAAACATAATATTGAGGCATCTAAGGTAAGGTAATGAAAGAAAATAAAGTTTACTGAGGTGCCTGAAAAAAGCTATTGGAAGTTAGTTGCAGAGCAGATTAAGGGAGATAAATTTGATGTTGAGGAGCTGATTGATATATTTGAAGAAATTATCAAATGATATGGAGAAGACTATACATTAGGCTAAAGTTCAAAGTACTTGTGTAAAGATTTCATTAGAATGCTGACATGATCAGCATTTTAAATTATGTAGTTTTAAATGTTGATTGTGTCAATATTTTAACAAAGACTAAACACTGTGTTTACCCAAGAAGAGTATAGGGCAGTCTAATATTTTTGGTATATATTTCAACTTAACACATGTATAATTGTTTTATTTCTTTTTCAGCTTTGTGCATTTTAAGTTTTTCTCTTTTCACTTCAAAATTAACGTGTTTCCTTTCCTTATTAAACCTTGGATAGTACTGATGTTAATTTCAATTCCAGATGAATCTGTTCTTCGAGAGAAAGGTTATGATAAAACCCCAGACATAAAATTGGAGGTCCCTATTGGTAGGTAAAATTATTACAAATAAAATCCCTGTAAGCATACGTCAAATTTCTGAGAATAATGCATGCATATGTTAAAGGTGCTATATAAAAGTATTGCTGCAAATTTCTAAGAATAATAAACTCTAACATCTTTTTAACTTGAGTGGTTAATGTATACATATTTAATTTAATATTATTTTAGTAGTTTATATTTTATAATATGATTATAGTTATTTGCTGGAATATTTTAGTTTAAGAAATTGTAGGATTGTTAGTCCGTTACAAATTTTAGCTAAGAGCTATAAATACTTTCTGCTACATATTCTGTAAATTACTTGATCTTCTCATTCAGTATAATGACAACAGTGTTTGTCTCCATTATGGGTTAAAACTAGCCTCAGTGATACAATCTGTGGGGAATGATCTTTTCATACAACTTTCAACATTTTATATTGAATGACCCGGCATGGCCAAGCGCGTTAAGGCATGCGACTCGTAACCCGAAGGTTGCGGGTTCACGTCCCACTATTCGTTGGTAAAAGAGTAGCCCAAGAGTTGGCAGTGGGTGGTGATGACTAGCTGCCTTCCCTCTAGTCTTACACTGCTAAATTATGGACAGCTAGTACAGATAGCCCTCGAGTAGTTTTGTGCGAAATTTAAAAATAAACAAACAAAGCTATATTGAATAAAAATGTGAACAAAATTGTATAATCACAGCAATATTGGTTGAACATACAAAATGTAATCGAAATATTTTCATATTTGACATAAATGTCAACTGTAGTGTTGTGACTAAACTATACTATAATATGTGATAAACACAATTTAAAAATAAAGCCCAAAGAGAAATGAGTTAGCACTTCATCGTTATCAACATTACATGCAGATCTTAAAAATGAAAGCTGTGTAAGTTTATCAGGGAATTTTTAAAAACATCAATTCTAAATGTGGAATTGTCATATCTTAAAAAAAAAATTGAGTAAGTCTAGCAGATTGCAGTGTCAGTTATGTTGTGTGTTTGGAGTTGCTTGAATTGGAGTCATTCACTGTCTGTGGGTTATTATTTTCACCTAAAAATATGAATTTAATTTTTGTGGTCACCTTGTACACAAAAGGGTTTGTAAATAACATGTATGTAAAATATTATGACTACATAATGGTCCAATTGGAAATCCTTGTATTGCACTTACTAAATTTTCTGCTTCTACCCCCAGTAGATCACTTTAAACATTTGATGGTACAGCACAGCTTAAAAAATTGATCCTGACCAAATACATCCAACTCCAGGGCATCATTTCCATTGGAGTGACTATAAATCACAGCCCACATACATTCAGTTCTAGATTTTAATGTTATCAGGTTGTTAAAAAATCTGCTTTTGTTATACTAACTGTTTGGAGACAGAGACATGGTTGCAGACAGTTTTATATTCTGACTGCATAAGTGGATAAAAAGAGGCAAAGTGATATGTATATGGGATCTTTGCTTAATTGTTTAACTTATCCATAGATCTAAAGGTAAATACTCTAAGAATTTAAGCCTGTAAACAACTTACACTACTTAAACTAATAAGTACTTAGAATAATTAATACAAAAATTTGGACTACTACTATTTCTATTTCAGTGAATGTTGTCTTTATATAGTTGAAATATGTTTGTTATTTTATTCTTCAGCAATTGATGGACATGTAGTTAATTGGATTGAAAGTAAAGCTTCTTTTGGAGATGAAGAAAGTCACAGAAATTATTTAAAGGACCAATACTGGAGTTACTGGAATAGGTGAATTAAAGACAGAACTTTACTGGATGTGATCTTCTTTATCAAGTTATGAGTTATAATTTGTGTGCAATTGTTTTTTAATAAATCAGATACATGATTTTATTAGTACTTAAACTTTAAAATGTATAGTAACTTTCCTTGCAGTAAGAGTACTATAACTTGTAAATATGGAAATAGTTATCTAAATTTAACCAATCATATTTAAACCATATACCAAAAGAGAGGGATGATGAATGGGTAACAGTTATTTAACTTTTTGTTGTGCTGTAATTTACTGTTATGTTTGAAGATCGTGTTTACGTGCACAGCCACTTTGGAAAGTATTTGTGCTTGTGTTTTAGTTGTTCCCAAATGGAAACATATTAATAACATTTATTATATAGGTGGGGATAGAAATTACATATAATTTACTGTGTTATAAATTCTTATAAAATATGATTAAAGATGTACCTTTTTTCCTTTCTTCATAACAAAATGTAACAGTATGAACTCTCAATGTCCATGCCACTTATTACATTATTACCCATCATGCAATTTCAACTCTTGTTTCCATAAATAAGCTATATAAGCTTCATGGAAACTCTTTCTGTATTAATTCATTGAAATTTATGTATTGTATACACTGAGTAGAGTTACAATTAATATATGATTGTTATTAACTCCAATAAATACTTTTTAAATAATTACGATGATTACTTCATAGAAGGTAAAAAATGTAATATTCATAGTTTTTGTCTGTCATTAGATTATAAAAGATTATGCATTATCTCATTTTATTTCTCAAACATATCATGAATTCTCAGACATGTGATCTTACTTGATTGTTTAATTATGTTGCTATTCATCAACAAGATAATTAAAGTGGTGTGTCCAGACTTAACTGTTATTGTAAATTGTGTATGTCTTCAGATTTGTTGTGTATTTATTTACAATGGTTAATTGTGAATAAGCATGCTGTGCCCTTAGTTACTTAATAAATGTTCTATGTATTTGAGTATTTACATACAGTGCTTTAAAATAAATGAACTAAAGTAAGCTACTAACCACAAACTCATAACAGTTTTAATTCAAATTTGGCTGTATATAAAGAAGAATGGTTCAGCTAAAGCCAAATAAAATTCTGCTTTCCTACTATTAGCAGAAATGTGGATGGATCTCACTTTCGACCAGTTTAAAGCATAACATTAACAACTTTTACAAAATCTTTTATTAAAGATAATGGCTAAAAATATTTGGTTTATTAAATATTTCTTCATTCAACTTGATTATAAACACATTATCTTAATTATTTTTCCCAACTCAGAATGTGAATTAAGTGCTGTCAAGTAATTTAGTTTATGTCCATAAAAAAAACAAAAAAAACAGAGCATTTTATTTTACCTTGCAGGTTTGGTCCTGGAATGGTGATTTATTGGTTTGGATTCATTGAAGAGCTGGACACTCACAGAAATAATGGTATCCTTCTTTGTGACTGTATGCCAGAGATTGTTACTTACATGAATGCACAGGCTCTCAGACAATGTTAACCCTCTTATTAAGCTGTAACATATACTATTGTAAATAAATACTAAAACATAGCTTTGATAAATGTACAGGAGTACTTTTGCAGAATAAATGTTCTTACAACAGTTACAGTTAATTTTATAACAGTTTTTCTACATGACTATGTACATTTTCAGATCGATAGAGAAGGCTAAAATGTGAATCCCAACCATAAACATACAAAAGAGCCTTATTGTTCATTCTTACTTTGTTTTTTGGCCTGCTTAATCATGAAACTCATTAGTTTACATGTATATTTGAAATAAAAACTATTTCGATGCTGCTTAAGAAAGTGTTAAATGCTACAATTACAAAATGTATTATTCTTGATGATGAGAAACCCACTTGAAATAAAAATGTATCAGAACAGCTGGTATAGGTATTAACACTTATTGATAAGGAGAGAACAATATTTCGACTTCAATCAGTGATGTCGAGAAACCCACTTGTTGAGAATTTTACATGCAAAAACGGCTCGTTTGGGTTCAGAAAATATTTTAAATAGAAGAGCGAACAACGTTTCGACCTTCTTCGGTCAAAAATGAATCTAGATTATCAACTGGCCTGCTGCATTTAACCAGACATAAATGTTGGACTTGTACAACGTAACATCATTCAATTCAACAGTAAGAGTGACAAGGAAAAGAAGGTCCACCACAACAAGAAACTAGATAAATTAAGGTGCCAACACAATAAACCTCATAACTGACAGATCTGACTGAAAATTAAGCGTTCAAATCAAAGTCTTGATTGAATTGGTCCTCAGATAACCGTAGACTTCGAGATTACACGAATTTTGAATACCATGTTTATTTATTATACCCGTTATCATGTGAAGAACTAACCAGTGGCTAATGACATTGTTTTTTTATGACTATCTATCCAATGTTTTTATCATAGGGACAATAAAACACGTTCACACCAGGACACGTTTAAGATGCGTTATTATCAGTATCATACAATGTGAATAAATGCACCTACTTGTTTGGGCACTGTGAAAAAGGATATTTCCCCACATATACTGCTGGTCAAAATCTTAAGGCCAATGAATATAAAGAAAAAATGTGCATTTTGTGTTGTTAGACTCAACCACTTATTTGAGTAGAGCTTTGAAAGATGTAAATAAGAAAAGGGAAAATAAAAAAAATTAAAAGCTTTTATAGCATTTAATAGGGAAAATGTGAGCACTATGAAATTTGCTTAAATACTAGCTGCTCAAAAGTTTAAGACCATACCGAAACGAAGCATTACTCAGAAAACATGTAACGAAATTTAGTCAGTCATCAGCGTTGTTAACATCTTCCACTGACATCTCCTGTATTACACTGGGTAAAAACATGGCAAAGGCTAAAACGTTGACAGAGTTTGAACGTGGCAGAATTGTGAAGCTGCAAAAGCAAGGCCTCAATGTGCCATCACTGGTGGGATTGGGCGTGGTAAAACTGCTGTTGCAAATTTCTTAAAAGACCCCGAGAGATGCGGAACAGAGATTTCTAGTGGTCAGCCCAAGAAAATTTTGCTACCTTTGAGCAGGAGGATTCGACAGGTTGTCCAGCGAGACACCAGTCGATCGTCGAATCAGATTAAGGCCCTTACGGGTGCAGAATGCTGCTCAAGAACAATAAGACAGCATCTACAAAAGAAAGGCTTTAAAAACCGTAAACATCTTCAAAGGTCACTCCATCTTCCACAGCACGAAACAGCTCAATTAAACTTTGCTGAGAAGCACCAAACATGAGACATAGAAAAGTGGATGCAGACATTTTCTACACAACATAGTGGAGGAGATTCCATCATGATCTTGGGTGCTTTCTCCTTTCATGGAACAACGAAGCTTCAGGTTATACAGGAGCATCCAACAGCAGCTGGTTACATTAGCATGTTGGAGAGAGCATCCTTATTGACTGTAGGCCCTCGCTTGTGTGGAAATGACTGGATCTTTCAGCAGGACAGCGCTGCAATCCACAATACCTGCAGGACTTTTTCGTGGCAAATAACGAGATTCTTTTGGACCATCCAGCGTGTTTGCCCGAACTGAATGCCATTGAAAATGTTTGGGGGTGGATAGCAAGGGAACTCTATAGAAATGGATGTCAATTCCAAACAGTGCATGATCTTCATGAAGCCATCTTCACCATTTGGAACAACATTCCAGCAAGCCTTCTGCAAATGCTTATATCGACCATGCAAAAGCGAATGGTTGAAGTTATTCACAACGACGGCCTTGCAACACACTACTGTGACCTCTTGTTTGTTATTTCCTGCCCTGTTTATGATTTCTTTTTGGTGTGATCTCAAACTTTTGACCAGCTGGTAATTGTGTGCACGTTTTTCCCTATTAAATGCTAAAAAAAAACTTTTTTTATTTTTATTTTCCCTTTTCTTATTTTCATCTTTTGAAATTCTACTCAAAAAGTGGTTGAGTCTAACAGTGCAAAATGCACATTTTTTCTTTATGTTTATTGACCTTAAGATTTTGGTTAGCAGTGTATGTATATGCTTTTATCGTCCTTGGCCCAGCATGGCCAGGTTCGAAGCCTTGTTGTGCCAACCATGCTCACCCTTTCAGCTGTGTGGGCATTATAATGTGATGGTCAATCCCACTATTTGCTGGTAAAAGAGTTGGCGGTTGGTGGCGATGAGTAGTTGCTTTTTTGTCTAGTAAAACACAACTAGAAGTGTAACAATGCATTAAAGTATCAGTAGATTGCTGTTTTGAGCATCCCTATAGCAGTGCATCAATGGTAAACTTTACAACTGCACAAATAAGTGTTGGTATTTTGGATATTTTCCTGACATGATTATTTTCCTCCATTCAGTTTGTTTTAGTTAAGCCGTTTCTCGGTAATTTTCTCTTGTTTTAGAGATGTTTGACCACCTTTATTCACATTGCTAGACTAAACCCACTCTTGCTCGTACAATGGACTGAGACCAGTATAGGAGATTGAATAAATACTACAATTCGTAATTTACTGTATCTTCACGAAAATTAGCGAGATTTTACCAAACTTTAAAAGCATGTTGTACAGAAAGAACAATATATAAATATATATTTATATATTAACGAGGTAGCTACTTCAAATGCGAATTTCATTATGGGATAATTTCTATTTTTTATTTTAAAGTTTCATATTTTATTTGTAGAACCTCCTTAATGAACATTAAAGTTCTCTTTCAGTAACAATGTATATTTTTTCATTACAATTTTCTACACAAACAGCACATACTTGAACCTCCTATTCATAAATATTTAGCAGATTTTATAGAACTAATAAAGTCACCAAAATTTAAAATGTTGAGAAAAATGCAGAAACTAAAGTAATGCATGTGCTTAACAAACTTGATTTGGTACGAAATTAATAGTTTAAGTTCAAGAGCATATTGAAAGGGATGTACAGAAACTCAAAACTGAACATTTATTTAAAAAAGTGCACAGTCATCAATTACCTCGTATTGAAATAGATTTATGCTCTTAGATAATAAACATTAAAGACTCTTTTTTCTGTACAAAACATGCTCAAGACAAAATTCAGATGCTCTATAATGGGTGAAAGGATAAAATTTTTCATGAGAACTGTAATGTTAGGCTCAGAAATTTCAGTGTATGATCCCAGTCCTACAATTAAAATGTTGGATATTGTTAATAACAGAAGGAAGAATCTTTCACAACCGCACAGAGAATTATGAAAATTAAATCTGTAAATAGTATGTATAAGTTTTAATAGTACTTTCTTGTGGCCAACTATGTAATAAAATACCAATATATTCAAACTCTTCTAATTGATCAAATCAATACACAAACCAGTATACAGATGCTTGTCCATGATAATGAATTATTAACCAGCAAAATAAATAGAAGCCAAATTTAATTTGACAATAATGATAATAGCAAAAATTACCTGGAGCACTGTTTATTTATATTCATTACTTCAAATGTTATATATGAATATAGATGCATGTTTTTTCCAGTTATATTGGATACATTATAAGGTAGTTTCACACTTGTGTGCAAGAAAAACAGAGTGTGAAGTCATCATTTTACAACATTAGAACTACAAATAAATGTAAAAAAGTAAAGTTTTTACAAGATTGAATAATGAACAGAAATTGTGCTGAATAGAAAGTCTATCAATTCAGGTTAAATGCAAATTTATTACTACTCTGTACTGGATGTTAGCAGCTATCCATGCAATAATGCTGAAAAGTTATGATTTCTGCCAAATCACCCCACTTGGAATTGTACAGGTGCTTTATTGAAATAGACAGTTTGCTCTCCACTTTCTGTTCAGGCATTGCTGAATGAGTCATCCGAGTTTCAAGACTGGTTATAATTTCTCTCTGAAATCTTCTCAATAGTTTCTTGGCTAAAGCTTTGAGATTAATAATCAGACTAACAATATTTCTGTGTTAATCCTTATTCACTTTCTCTTTAATTTGCATATTTTTCTACGTGAACTATTAATGTATAACAATTTGACATTAAATTTGTCATGAACTATAGCTTTCTTTTCTAGCATTGCTGAATATAAAAATGATGGCAACATTTAACATATATTTGATTGTTTTTTATCATAAGACACTTTACCTAAACAATCTTTTGATGGACTGCACCACAGAACACAAAATCTAATCAAATTTTGATTCACTTTGTTGCATCATAACACACAAAATCTAATAAATTTTTAGTGAATTTTGCAGCACCATAACTCACCTGACTTCAGTTATTGTTTTGATGGAATTAGATGTACCATAAGACACCAAACCCAAATCAATGTTTTGACAGAATTGGATGCACCTTAAGATACTTGAGCTAATCAATCTTTTCATGGAGTTAGCTACCCCATGAGACACCTGACCTTAATCTACTTTGATGGACTTCTGCACCACATGACATCTAAGCTACTCAATCTTTTGATGGATCTAGAAACACTCCAAGACACACAACCTAATTAACCTTTTGAGACTTAAAATAATTCTACTAAAAACTCATTTTATGATGCTTATTTGAAATTATCTTTTAACTGTTTTGTTATAAGTAAAAAATTTAAAATTGTATCTCTTAGGTATGTAGTCTTTTTCTGGGATATTTTGTTCATGAATAGTAAATAGTATATTTCTATTAATTACCAGATTGGTACTGTTTAAAGTTTTTTAACAATTCTCAAGGAATGTAATTATGTGAAAGACAAAGTTAATTTAATGTTATTTATTGTATGCAAGATTAGATACTATTTTACTCACCAATTTTATAAGTACCACTATTTATTTCAGACTAGATTGGAGGGCAGGTTTCCCAACTAGGTGGTCAGTACACTGACCCCTCCAAAAAGTAATATCATATCTTTGTTATAAAGGATCAAGAAATGTAAACATAAATTTTTAGTACCCTGATATTCTGTATATTCATCATTCAAATGACCACCTCATATCCTAGACATACTAAATAATGCAAAAATTAATGTTTTAAATTTTAAATACACTTTAGATCAAAGTAAATGTTTAATCATGCAATTAAAAATAAATTAAAATACAAAAAAATATTCTAAAAAAATTTATCACAAAATAAATATTAATTATAAAAACAGAAAATGTTATTTATATATTTATCTTATAAATATTAATTACAAAAGCAGAAAAAAAAAATTCTACCATAATAAGACAAAAAGAATTCTGATACTGAATTACAGTGGTCATTGCATCATCTCAATTGATCTGCTGTTCGATTGTTTACTGATGTGCTTGCACTCCATCAGTACAGAAATAAGCAAAGAAAAAACAAAAGTCAAATCTTAATCTTGATATTCTTACAATGATTTTTCAACCTTCTTTGGTCATCATCAGGTTAACAAAGAAAGAAAGGGTTACCGACTGGTAGCTGACCACGTTTGAAGGCGGTTGTTTAATTGAGTGTAGGAATGTAGAGGGCATGCTTAGATGTTGAATATATTTATTAATATAGGTATAAAGGTGTTCCTTTGTATTGGTTTTGGGCTTAAGTTGTATAAATAAGAAAGGCTTCTTTAATTTTGCATTTGTTTATTTAGCATTTTGGTGTTTTTATGGTTATGTTGTGTTTATTTGATTTGCAGTGTTCGAAAACATGTGAAAGTGACTTTTTGTGTTCTTCGAGTGTTTTCCATTTTTCTACTTGCTTCTCCAATATAGAAGTTGGGGCATTTATCACATAGTATTTTATAAATAATGTTGGTGTGGTGTTTGTCAGTGTAGTTTTTACATAGTATAGACCTTAGTTTTGTGCCAGGTTTTTGAATAAATTTTGTGTTAACTTAAATGTCATATTTTGTTGCTACTTTTTGCCAAATGTTTGTTATTTTTCTGCTGATGTCAGGAATGCGTGATATGCAGTTGTATATGGTTTCCTGATTTTTTAAATAGTGGGGTACATTTACTTTTTGTCAGTTGATTTTGCTTTTTATCTAGGTCTGTGCGTATAATGTTCTCTATGGTTTGGGGAGGAAACATAGTCAGCTACCAGTAGCCCTTTCATTCTTTGTAAACCTGACAATGACCGAAGAAGGTTGAAATGTTGTTCGCTCCTCTACTAGTGCTTTCTCTACCCATACCAGCTGTTTTTAAACACATAATTTTCACTACAAGTGAGTTTTACCATCATCACAGACTGGTACTTTGGTTCACAATTCTTTTTTAACAAGATAAGTTATGTTTCACTTCTTTTCTGACCAACCACAGCCTTGTGAATTTTTGTACAGTGTTTAGCACAGTTACACTTCTGTTGCAGAAAGTGTACTCTTACAATGTGGTCAGTGTGAAGCCTTATCGTTCGCAAAGGTTAAAGCAAAAAAAAAACATTCAGGAATGGAATTCTTCCATGATTTATGACTGCTCCAATGAATAAAATTTATGTGGATAAACCATTAATGTAAAGTGGAGCCTGCAGAATGTTGATATAATGCAACACTTGCAAAGTGCTAAAAAATTAATTAACAGCTTTGCTTAATTCTTCATTTACTTTGTCTTTAGACACAATAACTGTGTATATTCTTATATTAAAAAGTAGAGAGAGAGAAATTAATATTTATCATAAGATAAATTTTGAATATAAAATGAAAACATGACAGTTGAAGTCTTAGGCAAAGAAAGTATGTACTCAGAAATACAATATTATGGTATCTCACATGTAAGACTATGTTATTTATAAAAGTGTATTTTCATAAATAAAAAACAGATGCATGAATCAAAATATCTGCATTTATTGTTCTTTAGCCTACAAGTGCTTAACAAACTATATGCAGTTGCTTTAACAATTTAAATAATCTCTCACTAATAGTAAAATACTACATCATAATGGCACCAAATCCATATGATAATGGGCAGTCTTTGGTAGTTTGAGAAACAATGATAACTTTCATTATTGCAAATATGGGTGTAAGCTGAAAGAATATATATACGTCAGGTCAACTAAAATGTACATTTAATCTTTATATGATGTTTTTTAAAGTCTTATTATTAGTCTAATACTGGGCATAAAAGTACTGAACAAGCAAGTTGTGTATTTGAACCTGACATCAATTTTATTCTTTAAATAAAACTTCATCAGTTATTTAATGTCTTACCTTTAACTTTATACAAAAGTAGTTTCAATCTTTAGTTTGCACTGATTATGTGTTTTATTTTTTTAGACTTGTATCTGTAAAACACTATCCACTTATTAAATCAACTTCTTGTGAACAAAATTTATTAAAAATAATTATTTTAAACCTTTATAACAGGTGCTTATGCAAGACGTTTAGGTCATGGTCTTTGGATCACAATTTTTTGTAACAATTCATTAAGTTTTCAGTAATGTGGCATTTACAACATAGTCTATAGTAGAAACAAGTTATTATTACCGAGAGCTTTATAACTCGTTTTAAAATAACACAAAACTGTCTTTATGTTTTACCCAAAATTACAGAAATACTTACTCAAAATCAAACTAAGAAACATATATATATTATAAAATGGTAGCATTAAACAATCTTCAAATGAAGATATAACTTAACATTTCCATTTTCTCAATTCAAATATTATTTTATAGTCCCAAGTTAAAAAGAAGTTTTAGAATATACTATATACTATTTGTGCTTTTGTTTTTTTCACTGGTGTATGGTAAGTGCACCCAGTTCTTGTGATCAAACTTGACTAGATTACCATGAAAATAGGGCTCTTCTTCACAGTACCACTTCTCAATGTCAAAATTAGGAAAGAAAAACCTAATTTCCTTCTCTGCAGTCTGTGACGAATCAGATCCATGTGCTACATTCCTTGTGTCGGAGATGCCAAATTTTGCACGAATAGAAGAAGGGGCTTCATACTGTGCTTTGAACACTTTTGTTGGGCCTAGTAAATGCCTCCAATGTTGAATGGCATTTTCTCTTCCTAGTATATGAACAGCAATAACACCACTACACATAAACGACACTAATCGATTATAGAAGAACTTTTCTCTGTGTTCCCGATAAAAAAATTCAGCTTCTTTAGTACTCAGGTTCATGCATTCAGATTTAACAAAATAAAAATTATTGTCAAGAATTAAACGTCTAATTGCCAGAACATCTTGTGGAACTTTACATACAGTGGGTTTCAAAATAGCAAGCGTCAACTCCAAAGAATACATACTATCAGATTTACACTTGTCACGACAAAACAACTTACAGAAAGTATTAATGCAAGCAGGACTACGTACAGGCGTCCATTTGTAAAATTTTCTCCACATATTTTCTTTATATTACAAAACTCCACTTACAAATGAAGCTCTATAACACTACCTTTCCCAATATCATACCTAGGCTTTTATATAATGAAATACAAAACCAAAGAATAAATATTATATATATATAATATATATTACGATGAAAAGCCTAACACTTTTCATGCCAATAAAGTCTAACAACTATCCAATAATACATTACCTTAAGCATTATGTCTTGTACAATTACTTTATGCGCACAAACACAGAACCATACTTTATTTCCCGATAACACCAAGTCTTATTTCTTCCAAATCCATCCATAGAATAATTTGCTCACACATTCCTTTCTCACGATTATCCGGGTTTCGATACCCGTGGTGGGCAGAGCACGGATAGCCCATTGTGTAGCTTTGTGCTTTATTCAACAACAATTCTCACGATCAGGAACTCGCAGTTCTGTTTGGTTGAAGAATGCCACTTCTGACGTCACAACAAATGTGAAAAATCACATGAGACAAATGAATTTTGCTCATATTTCAAAATAAAAAAAATCTAAAACAGAATTTACATTTTGGAATCTTTATGACAAATTTTTGGATTTTCTAACATACTTCAATTTAAATTTGCTCATACAAGAAGTAAATAATATAACAAGGTTTCTGCGAGTCCTTGAAGAATATGACGTTTGAAAATATTTTTCAAGGACCAAAAAGCCATGGAATTTGGTATTTTTTCTTGAATATTCGGGTAATTTACGATATTATATATGTAAAAACGGCAGGTGTGTATTGAGAATTTTCTTATTTTTTATGTAGAGGAGCGAACAACATTTGGACCTTCTTCGGTCATCGTCAGGTTCACAAAAAAAGAAAGATAATATATATGTAAAAACGGCTTGTTTGGGTTGAGAAAATATTTTACGTAGAAGAGCGTTTCGACCTTTTTCGGTCATACCTTACACCACTATTAACAGTACACATTCATACGATCGTTATGAAACTACAAAATTTAAACCAAAGAATTATCAATAGAGGAAATTACATCTATTTCATTCAACAATGTAGAAAGGAACAACTATATTACAAAACTCCACTAACTGTGCCCCTAACTGACGATGACCGAGAAAAATCGAAACGTTGTTCGCTTCTCTACGTAAAATATTTTCTCCACCAAAACAAGCCGTTTTTACACACATATTTCTCTACAAGTGGGTTTTCTCCACATCACTGGTAAGTGATTGATAGCCGACCACATGTTTGAAGAGGTTGTGTGACTAAGTGTGGAAACCTTGAGAACGTGCTTAGATGTTTGATTATATTTATTAATATAGGTTTATAGGTTTGGTTACTTTGGAATTTCGCACAAAACTACTCAGGGCTATCTGTGCTAGCCGTCCCTAATTTAGCAGTGTAAGACTAGAGGGAGGACAGCTAGTCATCACCACCCATCGCCAACTCTTGGGCTACTCTTTAACAAACGAATAGTGGGATTGATCGCAATTATAACGCCCCCACGGCTGGGAGGGCGAGCAAGTTTGGCGCGACCGGGATGCGAACCCACGACCCTCAGATTACGAGTCGCACGCCTTAACACGCTTGGCCGGACCCATTTAATATAGGTATAAAGATGTTCCTTTGTATTGGTTTATTTTGGGCTATAGTTTATTTATGTTTGTTTATTTAATATTTTGGTGTTTTTATGGTTATGTTGTGTTTATTTGATTTGCAGTGTTCGAAAACATGTGAAAGTGACTTTTTTTGTTCTTCAAGTGTTTTCCATTTTTCTACTTGCTTCTCCAATATAGAAGTTGGGGCAGTTATCAGATTGTATTTTATAAATAATATTGGTGTGGTGTTTGTCAGTGTAGTTTTTACGTAGTATTGTTGTTGTTGTTGTTTTGAGTTAAGCACAAAGCTACACAATGGGCTATCTGTGCTCTGCCCACCACGGGTATCGAAACCCGGATTTTAGCGTGCAAGTCCGCAAACATACCGCTGAGCCACTGGGGGGCATTTACGTAGTATAGATCTCAGCTTTGTACCTGGTTTTTGAATAAATTTGGTATTAACTTGAATGTCATATTTTGTTGCTGGTATTTGCCAAATGTTGGTTATTTGTCTGCTGATGTCGGGAATATAAGGTATGCAGCAGTGTATGGTTTCGTGGTTTTTTAATTCGTGGAATATATTTACTTTTGTCAGTTGATTTTACTTTTTGTCTAGGTGTGTGCGTATAATGTTTTTTAGGGTTTGTGGAGGAAACTTATTGATGTTGAGGAAGTATTGTTTCATTTTGTCTAATTCGTTGTTAATTTTATCTGGTGAGATAGTTTTATGGCTGTGTTTATTTGGTTTCTTAATATGTTGAGTTTTTTTTTTGTTTGTTTCATGTGCTGAGTCCCAAGGAATGTATAGTTCAGTATGGGTAATTTCTCGGTGGATTTTTATTTTAAATTGTGCATCGGTTCTTGTAATTTTGAGGTTAAGAAATGATATTTGATTGCTTTCTTCCTGTTCACATGTGAAGTTAATGTTGGGATATATAGAGTTAATGTGACTGAAAAAAATAAGTGTGTGTTCTGTAAATGTGAATACCGAAATCGTGTCTTCTATATGTCTGTACATATTGAAAAAATTAAATCAATAAAAATAAACAAAACACTTGTGTTTGATCAATAAAATAGCTGCTCTTAAAGGAATATATTGATTATGTACACTGCATACAAATATATGCACATGCGTACTGTTTTCAGTTTCTTTAATAGTAAAAGGGAACTGACCTCCCAAGACACAGTTGTATGTCTGCTTACTTAAAATGCTAGAAACAAGGTTTGGATAACCGTGTGGGAATTGTATAGATAGCCCATTATGTAGTTTTGTGCTTAACTTTAAACACACTGGGGAGGGGACTCGTGCTTTGCGCAGAAAACAGTTTTGGTTGCAGTATTTTATATTTGATTGCCCCAAATCCTAGAGCTTGTCTAAACTATGTAATTAGAATTTTGAAGAAATGTGATAGCTGTGCGGGCCATCTCAATGACAGCAAGTTTAAACTTATTTTAAAACACGTGATACCCACCAAAAACTTTTAGTACAAAAAGAAACTTTCACTTAATGAACAAGCCAATCGACTCATCTACCAAAAGACACCTGTAGAAGGATGAGTATTAAAACTCAGCGATATTACTCCCAGGTTCTTACTCAACAGACTGACAAACTACTTCTGTATTGTCATTATATTCAAATTATCTATCTTATAATTTGACTTTAATGTTAATGTATTCACTAAAACACTTTATTTGTGTATGTTACGGTTTACATAAGAATGGTATATATTATAATTTACACACATAACATATAACGTTTAGCAAAACGTTAGCTAGATATATATTGCATTAATTATAGGTAATAAAGAACAGTTTGGCTTTTTGCTTTAAGCTATTTATATATTATCCTTACCAGTACATAGTCCAGAAATGGAATGTTTTAGTATTATTTTATTTACATCGCATTAAATACAATGCAAATTTCGAAATGAAAATCACAATTCTATAAGCAGTGTTTGAACTTGTTCCAATCTGTCATTGTCTAATTATCTTTGTTTTAATTTCCTTTTGATTTTAAGTTGTAATTGAAAAACTCGAAAAGAAATTATTTATTATCACCAAATATTACCAAAATATGACGCCGTTCCTTCTATTTGGAACTAAGCTCTCTCTAAATGAGAACCAGATGATAGGTTGCGGATCAATCCAAGTCAGAGAAATGAGCGTTCGTTTTCCTATTGTCTGGTAGGAGCAACAAAGACTAGTATGAAAGCGATTTCCTGTTGCACATTCATTTTAGTACCTACATTTACTTCAGCATAATTTTTTTATGGATGTGACACATATTGTTGAATGCGTATTGCGCCTGTCCCACCTGTTATCTAAATTTGTAGAAGATTCTTGAGAATAAGAATCAACAATATTTGTTGAACTTTGTATTACTTATTTTGTACATAATCCATCACTTGTAATAACTATTAGTAACAACTGTTATTATAAATTGTATTGTAGTTTGTATATTAAAATATTGTTATGTTAAGAAAGAAAATTGTGCGTATCAATCGTATTGGCAAATATCATAAGTCAACATTCAATTAACTTCTAACTTAAAATTTCTGGCTGTCTGAAATTGTAATATGTAACGTAAGTGTGTATGTGTTTTCTTATAGCAAAGCCACATCGGGCTATCTGCCGACCCCACCAAGGGGAATCGAACCCCCGAGTTTAGCTTTGTAAATCCGTAGACTTACCGCTTTACTAGTGGGGATATAATGTAAGTAATATAATATATCGGAGAATCTTCCGAGGTAAATTATAATACGTACCATAATAAATCGGAGGTTCATCAAGGATACGAATCAGAGAAAAAATTCGAAATAGTTTCAAATAACAATTCGATTTATTTTTTACTTATAGTTGCTTTGTTTCTTTCTTCTCTATAGTAGATAATGTCTGTTCTGTAGATGAGGATATACATACACTATTTGGGTTAAAGTCATCGATACCATAATATCTTTTGCTGACTGAATTGTAGGACATTGACTAAATGTAACAGACGACCAACACTATGAAGGAGCTAAGGTTATAAAGTTACACCGCCTGGTGGACTAAGAAGGCAATTTATATGTTGAGTTCTGGTAGGCCTACTTGGTTCATTTTTACCAGAAAGTCAGAGAGTGGAGACTTTCTTTTAAGATCATCATATTTGGTTCAGCAGAAATATCTCCCAAAAGAATGAAAATTGTGGGAATAAGCACAACTTAGTACAAACGATTGTCTGTGTTTTTCTTTTCGTTTACTCAACAGTCAAAATTGTTTCCATTTTAACTAACTATATTTAGTTTATTTTACACATATCAAGAACTTTACTTTTTCAAAAAATAGAATATATTAAAGAAATTATATGGATGTGTTGTGCTACGGATTATTATACATTAATGTATTACTTTTTGAATATAAATTCAATGATATACGAACAGCACGCACTCCATTTGTTTCAAGATAATATATTCAAACCAAATTAAACGTATGCACAAAATATTCTTTACATTATATCTATCGTAGTTGCATACTAATTACTATACAGTTTTCTTATTATTATCAAAAGTCCACTTAGGCCAATCCAGTTACTTTAGAATTCAGTTGAGAAGCCGAATTATTATTATTTTTTTTCTATTTTTATTTTCAACTCTTTAAATGTATTATTCATTTATTCCTTCTCTCTCTCTTTTTCTTTCGTCACAACAGTATTGGTGTATAATTTACTTGTGCTGTTTTTTGAGTTAGCTTTGTTTGTTTAGAATTAAGCACAAAGCTACTCAATGGGCTAGCTGTGCTCTGCCCACCACGGGTATCGAAACCCGGTTTTTAGTGTATAAGTCTGCAGACATACCACTGTGCCACTGGAGTGCTTTGAATTAGCGCAGTTATATCCTAAATTTCTGATACTCGTCTACTTTTTCGTATTTAGATATATTTCCTATAAAATTAGGCCTGGTATGTCCAGGTGGGTTAAGGAGTTCGAGTCGTAAACCGAAGTTCGCGGGTTCGAACCCTTGTCGCACCAAACATGCTCGCCCTTTAAGCCGTGGGGGTGAGGAGTTATAAAGTGAAGGTCAATCCCATTATACGTTGGTAAAAGAGTAGCCCAAGAGTTGAAAGTGGGTGATGATGACTAGCTGCCTTCCCTCTTGTCTTACACTGCTAAATTAGGGACGACTAACGTAGATAGCCCTCGTGTAGCTTTGCGCGAAATTAAAAAAACAAACCTAAAACCTATAAGTCTGTTTCTCACATATAGGCCTAACTTCCAAATAATCATCTGCTCTTTGTCAAAGGCCATAGAGGCAGAATCATTTGCTTTAGAACAAACTTGAACGAGACAAATTATTTTCCTTAAACGTCAAAAAACTGTTAATTTCATTTTAATGTATCAAACGTTCGGTTATTCAATCCTAGGAAGGTTAACCTTTAACTGACCGAAGCATTATTTCACTCAGCTTTATTTTTCGCTCTCTCGTATCTTGTCTGGCCGCCACAGTTTATATCGCTCACTAAGGTGTCCTAGAAACCTCCATAGTTTCGGTATTAATAACTTTCAAACACAACTTTCAAAAATCGCCCGCTTTTAATTTTCTTATTATGAAAAAATTAAAAAATCAAGAGATACTAACTCACAAAATACATACATCAATAATACCTACATTAAACAGACGTTTATATCTGACAACACGTATGCGCGGAAAACTCGGTTACTTTATCTGAGCAGAACCACTCTCCTAATTTTACGAAAATCTGTTAGGTACTTAAGAACTGTTTATATGATAATTTTGTGAAATCAGCAATTTTACCGAGAAATGACCCAGCATAGCCAGGTGTTAAGGAACTCGACTTGTAATCCTAGGGCCGCGAGTTCGAATCCTCGTTACACCAAATATGCTCGCCCTTTCAGATCTGAGGGCGTTATAATGTACAATAAATCCCACTATTCGTTGGTAAAAGAGTATCCCAATAGTTGGCGGTGGTTGGTAATGACTAGTTGCCTTCCCTGTATTCTTACACTGCAAAATTAGGGGCGGCTGGCGCAGATAGTCCTCGAGTATCTTTGTACGAAATTCAAAACAAATAAATTATCGAGAAGTATTTTGGTATATTTAAATATCTCTTTATATGATGCTTTTGTAATCCATTCTAAAAGATTTCTGTTGAGTTCCGAGTTATACAAAGTATAAAGGTATGTTTTTTGAATTTCGCGCAAAGCTACACGAGGACTATCTGCGCTAGCCGTCCCTAATTTAGTAGTGTAAGACTAGAGGGAAGGCAGCTAGTCATCACCACCCACTGCCAACTCTTGGACTACTCTTTTAGCAACGAATAGTTGGATTGACTGAACATTACAACGCCCCTACGACTGAAAGGATGAGCATGTTTGGTGTGACGTGGATTCAACTATGCGACCCTCGGATTGCGAGTCGAGTTTCTTAACCGCCTGGCCATGCCGGGACAGTATAAAGGTAAAAGTCAGTGTTTATAAATTAAAATATTGCTATACGCGACAGTTTTGGAGTCCAATGTAACGCAGTAATTGAGTACAAGCCAAAATGTATAACTGTGAATATGAGTTTGTTTGTTTGTTTTGAATTTCGTGCAAAAGTACACAAGGACTATCTGCGTTACCTGTCCATAATTTAGCAGTGAAAGACTAAAGTGAAGGAAGCTAGTCATCATCACATACTATCAGATCTTAAGCTACTCTTTTACCGACGAATAATGGAATTGACCGTTACGTTTTAACGCACCACACGGCTGAAAGGGCGAGGAAATCAAATCTGGTGTAACAAGAATTCGAACTGCAATCCTCAGATTATGAGACGAGAATAAGGGTTAAAGTGGCGTGATAAGTTTTTGTTCTTAATTATGATTTTAATGTGCAGTATAAGCCTTAATTAACAAACTTGATGTTTGTTGTTTTTTGAAATTTCGCACAAAGCTGCTCGAGGGCTATCTGTGCTAGCCGTCCCTAATTTAGCAGTGTAAAACTAGAGGGAAGGCAGCTAGTCATCACCACCCACCGCCAACTCTTGGGCTACTCTTTTACCAACGAATAGTCGGATTGACCGTCACATTATACACCCCCACGGCTGGGAGGGCGAGCATGTTTAGCGCGACCCTCGGATTACGAGTGCAAGCCTTAACGCGCTCGGCCATGCCAGGCCTTAACACACTTGATAAACACTGCAGAACAATTAAAACGCAGGGTGTAATTCGATCCATCTCATATCTATGGATATGAATTGCATATCGTTTTAGTTCTTTCTGGCCTGGCATGGCCGAGCGCGTAAGGCGTGCGACTCGTAATCCGAGGGTCGCGGGTTCGCGCCCGCGTCGCGCCAAACATGCTCGTTCTCCCAGCCGTGGGGGCGTATAATGTGACGGTCAATCCCACTTTTCGTTGGTAAAAGAGTAGCCCAAGAGTTGGCAGTGGGTGGTGATGACTAGCTGCCTTCCCTCTAGTCTTACACTGCTAAATTAGGGACGGCTAGCACAGATAGCAGCCCTCGAGTAGTTTTGTGCGAAATTTAAAAACAAATAGTTCTTTCTTTTTTGTACACTGTATTTGATGTGTATTCGAAAATGCCTTCATAAAAATTTAATCGCATTTACAGTTTTTTGAAGTTTATTGTAAAGGTTATTCAAATGTTATAAAGATTCTATACAAAGTGTTAACCCTTGTATTTTAGGTTTTTCTTCTGGCAATGTGAAAATACATTCGTTTGAGACGGTGTTTATGTATCCAGTGGCGTTTAAAAACGTTGTCCTTGAATACGAGAGAGAATCTCGTTTCAGATTCTTGCAGAGAAGCTGGTGCGTAGTTTCAAGAAGAATAAGTGGTGTATAGTTATGAAGCTCAAGATCAAAGTAACATATTGGTAATATTTTCTCTTTAGCATTAAAGTTAATGTTTCTGTATTATTATTTATACTTTTTAAGTTAATGTAATTGTAAGCTATGATAATTTGATACTTACTGTGATAGCGTAGAAATAAAAAAAACGTAACGGTACAACTACGAGTTTGATACAACTGTTAGAAATTTTGCTGTGAAATTTTTTTCTCTTGACTCCTTTTATACTTTAGTATTGATTTATCCATTTATATAATTCGTCAAATTTTTATTTTTTTATTTTAGGAAGAGAGGTGTTTTCTTTATCATTGTTATGGGCTAGAGCGGATTTTTTATACTGGAACACCAAATGTAAATAGAACGGGTAGAAGCTGGCTTTCTCACATTCCAAGCGTTCTTATTATCAGTAGTGGTCGAAGAGATGGAGTATTATGATATAATGGGAATAAATGGAATATTTTAAGTGTATAAAATCATGTGTGATTTTTTTTTGAAATACGGGGTTGTACGTTATTTAAAAAGATATTGTATTAACAAAATGAAGGGAAGAGATGTTGTGTATGTAAAACACAAGTTACATCATCTTCATGTGCAAGTTGAGGAGGCTTAAATAGTCATTTAATTTGAAAAAAACAAAGTTATATTATGAACTTTGTGGTCCTTATGTAACAATTCATAAGTTCATATGTATTTGCACAATTTCAGCTGACAGCATGTAAGAAACAACAACATTGAATTGGAACTGTAAACTTATGGTACATTGTCTTGAATACAGTTTACTTTACATCATAACGTGTGTCTTGCAGTCATGAAACCAGTGTAAATAAAAATATTTTCTTCACTTTAATAAGTAAATATTAAGTTCATCCTTGATTTTTATATTTGGTTGTTGACAGTTTTCAGTGCATTTATCAATATAAATTCAACCATATAGGTTTTACATCAAAGTATTTTATTATGGTTACAATTTATCTGTTCATGTCACAAGTTTAATGCAATGTCTGATTACCAAGTAGAGCAATTTTATTTGCATTATGATGCTTATGTTGGCTTGTGTAACTTCTCTTTTTAAGATAAGTGGTAAAAAATAGTTCCCATAATTATAGACCTATTAGCAATACCGTGTTTCTCCAATAATAAGACTTACCCATAAAATAAGACCTAGTGTGATTTTTGGGGATAGTTTTAATATAAGCCCTACCCTTAAAATAAGCCCTAGTTAAGAGTGGCAGGAAGAGGAAAGAAATAAAGAAAAATTAATTAATTAATTAGTTTGTTTAAGTATTAATCAGTTAGTTTAACAGTTTAATAATAGTTTATTTTAAATGGTTAGTTTAATAGTTTTTTATAATTTTTACTTTATAACTTCATTTTTTTAATATATAACAAAATAAGACATCCCCCGAAAATAAGCCCTAGTGTCATATTTTGGAGTGAAAATTAATATAAGCCCTGTCTTATTTTTGGAGAAACACAGTATGTTAGTGATAGAAAAAAAATGTTTGAAAGTCTATTAAAATACAACTTGTAATGTCATTTAATGAAGTTTAAAATTCTGTTGGTTAGTCAGCGTGGCTCACAAAGGGGGGGAAAACTTATCTTTCTAATTTATTGATATTCTTTCAGGAAGTTGCTGCTTATGTAGATGAATATACAATGTGGATTTTGAAAAAAAAAAGTATTTTCCTAGGTTTTCCATCAAAAGTGTTTTGAAAAAGTGATCTCTTTTAAGTATCTGATAAGTTGGTTCGTGGAATAGAAAGGTGGGTAGATGGATGAAAGCAGAGGGTTGTTATAAAGGGAGATCATTGAGACTGAATTAATGCAATAACTGGGGTACATCAGAGTTGTGTTAGAACATTTATTTGTTTGTTTTTACATCAATCATATAGATGAAGGAATGGCCAATACAGTATTATAATTTGCTGATTACATTAAATTTATGGATGTGTTGGCTGTAATGAGGATGCTACTGCTTTATAAAAGGTTTTGAATTACCTGAAGGGCTAGGATATAATACAAAGTTTCTTTTAATTATCATAAATGCATGTTAATTCATTTGAAGTATGGGGAGAGGTAGTATACTCGTTGTTAAGCCTCTTAAGTCATCTAATCTGTTGTTATTTGTAGGGCAAATAGTATTATAGGTTGTATATTCTGAAGTATGGCAGTCTAAAGGGGCAATTATGTCATCACATAGGTCATTGGTAAGTCCACATTTGAGTTACTGTGTTGAGTCATGGGCACCTTTTCTTAGGAAAGATGTTGAATTGTGGAAGGGGCTCAAAAGAGGAGCACTAGGATGATACCTTGGATGGAAACATTATGGTATGAGGATAGGTTAAGATTTCTGAAGTATTTGATATATTGTTAGGACAGGGAATTTATTATGAAACTTAGTTTAATGGATAGCAACTGCCTGTTATAGAAGCACAAGTGAAGAGGATGTTTTGAAAGTCTTCTACAAAATGTTGAAGATTTCTGAAATATTGTCCTCTACATTTGTATTTCTACAGCAGGCAGTTGTTATTCATTAAACTAAATTTCACCTCTGAAATTGTTCCTTTTTTAAAAAAAGAACTGAACAGGCATTTAAGATTAAAAAGAATTGACAGCATTAATTCATTACATGTTTTGACATTTAATGGTAGAAATGGTAAGACCAGAAATCAAGTACAGATTTAGGTTGGGAAGAAGTCATTTTCAGCTAAGACATCTTTGTTTCTAATAGAGTAAATGGCCTATGGAATGGTTGAATTCCATTTTGGTGGGTGCAGTTCATTTAATGGTCTTTAAAAGAAAACTTGATAAATAAGTGAATGATAAGGGATGTCTCTGAGGTTTTTATTGATTTTATTATCTCTGCTTCTGTTTTTCTGAAGATCCCACTTTTTGATTCTCTTCTATATTACACATGTAATCCAAATAATGATGAACTAAATGCATTTTCGTATATTTACCTTAAAGATTTTTTGTCAAATGTATGACCAACTTACTAAGTCTAGAACTTCAGACTATATGTTGTTAATTACTGATTGTGCAGTCTACATGAATTATTTAAAAGTTCACACAATGTAAACTTTGGGCCTTGAATACTGACCCTTGATAATTACGTTTGAGGTCACAAATGTATTGTATACATGAAATGACTGATTTTACCCATTGTTTTAGATCATTTTTTAAATAATTTTGTAACATATCGAGATATAAAGATATATTGTGCAATATGGATACTTTCTGGTATTGAGTAATGTAAAATATATATTTAGTGTCAAATACACTTCTTTGGTGTTGAAAATCTTTACCAAAATTTTAATAAAAATGTGTCATTTGTTTCAGTGGTGCCTGAGGGTATGAGCCCAAGGTAAGCTAAGTTCCTGTATTAACTTCTTTATTCAAGCAGATAGTTTCCATATTAACTTTCTCAGTATATGAGACTGAATATTTCTTACACTAACATCATTAGATGAGCAAAGTGGATAGATAGCTTCCTTATTAACATTTTCAAGGAAGAAGAGGGAAGAGCCATATTAATGTTGTCAGGTGAGAAAGACTAGTGGATTATCAGTAAAAACATAACTGTTAGGTCTGATATGTATATAGTTTTACAATTTTCATTTGTAAGGGTGAGATTCACTTTTAATAAACAGTCTCTTTCATTGCAACAAATCGTGAATTTTATTTTTTATCTTCTGACAGGATATTAGGAAAATTGGAATTTCATAATTACAAAATAATTAATTTTGCTGAATCAAATTATCATACTTTATTTAAAACCATTAAACTTTATACATCTTTTGTTACACAGCCCTTCAATGTGGATTCCTGTACATGGTGAGAGAAACTCCCAGATAAGGTTATGTTTTTACAGTTTACCTCCTCTGGGATCTAAACATCCACCTACGTGTTTTCTGTGTGTGATAACCCTGAAAGGGGAGGAGAGAATCCTGGTGGTTGAGGGGTCCAACTCCAACACACCACTTTGGCCTTGAATTCCTGTAAATTGATGGTCGTGGGGTGGCATCCCCAGGATCAATTGGCTAGTCCATTTAGGCCAGGGTGAATGGAGTACCAGCATAGAATGTTCACAGTGGGTGTTGTAGACATTGTGTCTGACACTGGTGTTTGGGTATAATGCTCAGTAAACCCTGGCATTGCTGCAGTGCCCTTAAGGCACTGTAGTGCACCCTCTTTTAGGGCTCCATGGGTACCAAAAATTTTTCTATTTACTGTAGATACTTTTAAAACCAAAAAATAATGCAACGTAAAACTAATAAAACCATTTCCCAACTTCTGGAAAACGACCACACATTGATGAACCTGTACAGCCTAACTTACCTCTTGAATCTGTCCTGCAATTCCTAATTTTGCATTCCTTAAGTGACTAACCTCTAGGACAGATGTCCCCATTTTTTATTCAAAATGGCTTAGAAGGGCTTACTGGTTCCCCTAAATCGATAAAAATGCTACGTTTGGGAGACATCTTAGTGGAAACATCTTCATCACAGCATTCCAATTTTCTCCTGACATCAAAGGCCTTGGGGGACATACCCATTAAGGTTACTTCTCATTCCACTTTGAATACTTTCAGAGGTGTAATAGTTGAAAGATATTTATGAACTGTCCTGGAATTGGAGATCCTTGCAGGTCTCACCAGCCAGGGAGTCACAGCAGTGCACTCAATCTTCACTCAAAAAGATAGAATTCTGGAACCAACAAATGTTCTAATACTAACATTCACAGCACCATATTTTCCCACCACAATAAAAGCAGGATATCTGAATTGTAAGGTGTGACCTTATATTCCAGATCCTGTATGATATTTCCATTGTCACCGAATTGGTCGTTCAAATCTTGCCATGGTTCCTTGACCTGTGCTTGCTGTGGTGGTAAAGACCATAATGCCTCCGAATGCCAATTTGAACCACACTGTGAAAACTGTAATGGTACACATCTTGCCTTAAATGGGAAGAAGAAAAAGAAGTACAACATCTCAAGACAGTTAACAATCTCACTTACACAGAGGCTTGAAAATTATTATTACCTATTCCTTTCAGAACTTTTGCTGCTTTAACCCATTCTACTGCTACAGTAGGAGTCCAAACAGACCTTACCATATCCCTTACACAATATTCAACAACAAATCTTAATGAAACACTTCCCAAAATCAACACAGTTCACAAATCAGTGTCTCCTTCCATCTTTGTTCATGCCACACCTTCCAGTCATTGCCGAGCTTCACCTTCTTTAAGTCAAAATGTTTTTATGGGGTCTCCCTCTCTTGATACCCCAAAAAATAAACAAACCATTCATCTGCACTCTCAATCATTAGTACGTGTACCAATAAATTCAGACCCGACCACCTGAGCTAGAGTAGGATCCATAGAAGGCAATAGATCCACATCCAAAAAAGAAAAAAAATGCAGTTGTAAGCGGAAGGACTCTTTACCTCTGAATTAATTACATATGGCCACACTAATCCAATGGAACTGTCGAGGGTTTCAATCAAATGTGACTGATATCAAAGATATGATTTGACTTTTATCATCCCATATGTCTTTCTTTGCAGGAAATATTTCTACAGCCTACAAATACAGTTACTATTTGACACTACTCATTATACCAAAACAACAGGCTATGTGTAGGACAGGGACATGGGGGAGTTGCATTGCTGGTTGATCAGCATGTTTCCACCCAGTTCCTGTTATTGACCTCACCCTTGGAGGCTGTAATCATCTGTGTTGTATCATCACTATTTGTTCTCTATACCTTACACCTAAAATGCATTAGAATCAATCAGACCTCGATACCCTCTTTGAGCAACTGCCACCCCACTTTTTAATCGTGGGAGATTTCAGTGGGCGTAATCCCCTCTGGGGTGGCTCCCATATTGATATGAGAGGACGTGTCACAGAGCATATGCTCCTGAACCACAACCTAGCTTTATTCAGTACTGGCTATTACACATATTTTCATGCACAGTCATTTACAGCTATAGATCTTTCTGTTTTTTCCTCTTCACTACTTATTCATTTTTCCTGGGAGGTTGACATCAATTCATAAGGTAGTAATCATCTTCCCATCATATTACGAGAGATTGGCCGTGATCAGAACCACCCAACCCATATATCTTGGTGGAAGTTTGTCCAGGCCAACTGGCCTTCTTTCACTCCTCTCTCAGAACTTGATTCTGCCATGTCATGTAAATCATCCATAGATGATTGTATAGCAGCAGTAACCAACAGTAATATACAAGCTGCTACTTAATGCATCCCTAAAACCTCTCTATGTTTCCCACAGCATCCCCACTCTTGGTGGAATTCTGCCTGTTCTAAAACACAAAAAACTCAGAAATTTGCTCTGGATAAATTTCAATGATACCCCATGCTCTGAAACCTCATTGCATTTCAGCAAGCCCATGCACATGCTCAGCAAGTTAGACGTCAAAGCCAGAAGGAATCTTGGATTAAATACACCTCCAGCATTTCTTCAACCACTAGCATAAAAATTATATGGGATAAGATCCAGAGGGTGAGTGGAAGATATATTTCTGCCCCCTCTCTATCTTAATGTCTGATGGCCACGAAGTTGAAGATGCACAGAGCATTGCCAGTACTCTTGGCAACTTCTTCTCTTGTGTTTCTAGCTCTATGAACTTATCCCCTTCCTTTTTAGCCATTAAAACACAGGCAGAGCATCTGCCTCTATCTTTTTCAACTAACCATTCTTATGACTACAATCGCCCTCTTACACTAATGGAACTCAAACTTGCAATTCATCAGTCTGGCAATACATCAGTTGGACCTGATAATGTATATTATGAGATGTTATGCCACCTTTCCCAGAACTCTCTCACTATTCTCCTAGCTGTCTTGAATTGGATATGGCAGGAAAATGTCTATCCTTATGCTTGGCAACAAGTGATCATATTCCATATTCTGAAAACTGGAAGGATCCAATGATTCCTTTGAATTACCATCCAACTGCTTTGATAAGTTGTCTTAGTTATATCTAAGAGAGGATAATCAATGCTCGCCTCGTTTGGTTTCTTGAATCAAACAACCTCCTCTCACCTTCTCACTGTGGGTTCTGAAGACAACGCTCTATGTAGACCACTTATTTTGCCTTGAAACATCAATCAGAGAAGTCTCTTAAGATGACAACATCTTGTTACTGTTTTTTATTATTTAGAAAAAGCTTATGATACAACATGGAGATATGGCATCTTACGAGACCTTCAGTCATATGGATTACATGGCAACTTGCCACTTTTCATCAAGCAATTCTTAATGAAGCACCGATTCCAAGTCCAAGTGGGCTCAACACTTTCTCATTTTTACCCACAGGAACTTGTAGTCCATCAGGGCTGTATTCTGAGTGTCATACTTTTCATTATGAAGATTAATGCCATCAGTGAACAGCTACCCACTACACATCTTTCACATCTCATGTCAGTCATCAAACATGAGGTTTATTGAACTGCAGCTACAAACTGTAATTAATCAAGGCAAATGGTTTTAAATTTTCACTCACTAAACCATTTATTTACATTTCTGCCACAAACGGGGAATCCACCCAGATCCAGAATTCCGTCTTGATAATGTTGTACTTTCTGTCATCTCTGAGGCAAAGTTTTTAGGTCTTATATTTGATAATAAATTAAATTTTATATTGCATATCAAGGAACTTCACATATCAAATGTCTAAAAGCATTGAACATTCTCTGTGTCCTCTCTTCTACTTTTTGGGGAGCAGATCAATACTCTATGCTCAAAATTTATTGTGCCCTCATTTGATCCAAACTTGACTATGGGTCTATGGTTTATGGTTCTTCCTGAACCTAAGCAATGAAAATGTTGGATCCTGTCCATCCCGAGGGGCTTTGGCTTTTTCATACTTCTCCCATGCAAAGTCTGTATGTGGAATCTCACGAACTCTCTCTATATTCACCATTTGCAACTGTCTCTAATGTATGCTTCCAAACTTAGATCCTTACCACAGCATCCTACCTGGAGTTATGTTTTCCAACCTCAATGGACCACACTTTTTAATAAGAGAAAATCTGCCATTGTTCCTTTTAGTCTCTATATCCAGGCACAATTAGAAGAATTGGATTTATCCTTAAGTGACATTGTAGTTTCTTCAAATCAGCCTATTCCACCATGGCAAATTACTGTGCCAAATTGTATCCTATCTTTGAGTCATCTGAGGAAAACAGATACACCTGATTGAAAATATTGCTCTTTCTTTGCTGAAAATCTTTCATATGATTCATCCATTTCTATATACAGATGGTTCCAAATTTGGTGATTCATTTGGCTCTGACATGGTTTGTGACAGTTTGCTTGTGGCACACAGACTTCCCCCTGTAGTTTCTGTTTTTACTGCCAAATTGTATGCCATCTCTCTGGTCCTAAATCATGTTGAAATCATGCAATATACAAATTGTACAATATATATATATATATATATACAGACTCACTCAGTTGTCTATTGGCCCTGGAATCATTCCATGGTAGTCACCACCCTCTTCTCATTGATATTGAAAACAAACTGGCCCATCTTTCTCTCTCATCTGTCTCCGTCCAATTTTTGGGGATACCAGGTCATGTTGGTATTTGTGGGAATGAGCTGGCTGACAGAGCAGTAAAGTCTGTCTGTTTTGGATCTATCATCGCAGTACCCATTCCATACATGGACTATGGTCCAGTTATCAAATTCAGACTGTACACCAGATGGCAGGCAACCTGTAATGAGCAACACAATAACAAGCTTTTTTAAATCAAACCTTCTCTAGGTCTTTGGTCCACTTGCTTCTGTAAGAATTGAAGAGAGGAGGTTGTTTTGGCAAGGTTACACATTGGTCACAGTTTTTTAACCCACCACTTCCTTTGATCTGGTACTGCTGCACCAATGTATGGTCTATGTGGTACTCAGATCACAATCATCCCCATTTCATTATCATGCCTTTGTTACAATGTAGAACAATTACACCATTTTAAAGATATTTGTAAGGCAGGTTTGCCCTGAACTCTGGCCCATGTTATAGGTGATACTGCCCATCTCACTCATGTTTTTACATTTTTAAGAGCCATATATTTGGCTCATTGGTCTTTTACACTTAATTTAAGAGTTTTTATCGGACTACAGTGTTCCCTCGCCACTTCACGGATCCTCTTTCGCGGCTTCACCACTTCGCTGGCTCGGCCGACCCCCACATATATATACATATATATAAAATAATAAACATTAAATCTAAAATATAGCATTAAATACCATTAAAATATTAAAAATAAATATAATTAATAGTGTAAAGAAAAAAAACAGGTATATTTTGAGATATAAACATATATTTGAGTTTATAACAGCGTAAAAATGGAAACAGAACCAACTGGAAAGGCTATAGATGTACGCATTGTGCGTCTGCGAAGGCTACGCGAGATCCAACCGAGCAAGAAAGAAAGGGTACTGGTGGCAAGTACTGTTCCTGAAGTTGTAACGACCGACGAAGAAATTGCCGATTCACCTTCCACAGAAGAGGAAGTGGTGTCCCTCGAAAAGACACCACCTGCTGAAGATATGTAATTTTTAATTTTAAGGCTTATTATCTTAATAATTGTTCTTATTATTTCAGCAATAATGAACAGTATTGTAATGGGAGGGTTAAATAGTTGTACAGCGAGGGTTTTAAAAGTCTAAATGCACATAAATATATACGTGAGAAATCGGCGATCCCACTTCGTGGAAAATCTCCTTTCGCAGGGGGGTTTTGGAACGCATCTACCGTGATACATGAGGGAACACTGTATATAGTATTTTAGCACGATTTCTGTTACACATTTCAATTTTTATTTTGACTTGAACCCAGGACTGGAAAGTCCAACTTCAGGTGACTGACTGCAAATTCGATCTTGATGCTTCAGTCTTCCTAGCAAGTCTTAATTTTACACATTTTAGTTTTTATTTTTATTTTGAACTGAACCCAGGAGTGGAAAGGCTAACTTCAGGTGACTGACAGCAAGGGTGTACTTCTTGCTTCAGTCTTACTGACAGTTCCTAATTTTACATATTTTACTTTTTACCTTAATTGCCCTATACCTATACTGTACCACATCTTGTCTGGCACGGGTAGCTTTGTACAATAAACACTGAATACCTACCTACCTACCTTGTTACACAGTAATATAATAATAATTATATAATATTCAGTGCGTAAGTTGTTTTTTGTTTGTTTTTTAACTTGAATTTGAAAATCTGAGAGCTCCTTCTCTTCTTTCTTTTGCTTACCAAACTTCTAAATATTTATTCTCCTTGAGTGCACTTTAAAGTCTGTATTGTCGACATATCATGGGATAACTTGTGGTAAATCTTATCACTATTTGTTGGTTCTTTTTCACTTTCAATGAGGAAGACAATATCACAAAATTACTTTTGTGAGTAAAATAAACAAATTGAAATACAAAACTACGATTTTGTGTACTATTATCATTTTAAATGTTCAAAATAATCCATTTCTACATAGTTACTTATGTTCTTTTTGGTTTCTTGTTGAGAAAATAGTAGATGTACTGTTAATCTGATGTACAAAACTGTGTATTGAAAGAAGCCATATTCAGAAAGTATATGCTTATAAGTCAGGCCTTGTAACATATTATAACAACTTCGAGATCACAGAAACAAATTACATGTAAGATGACAAGAAGTAGTATTTTTCTGTACATTTATTATCATTTTTGCTTCAGAATTGTTAATATATTTAGATACAAGCTAAGAACATGGAAAAGTGTAAAAAGATTACTGACACAAAAGTTAATCATTCGATTTTTTGTTTCATTTCTCTCTCAGATCTGGCTTGTTGGTTTTATTCAGTGTTATAACATTACCATTTTTGTGTTTGTATTTATTATCAAAGTATTGTTGATGTTTTAAATATTTGTGTTTATAGTTCCTGAAACTTCAAAAGGAACTTGAGGAGAAATTTCCTGGAAAGCTAGATATTGTGAGTAAATACACCATGTATTTGTGTTTTGAAATAATTTTAAGTAATTCACATTGGCTGAAATACTTTTTTCTTGTTTTTAATACTTCATCATTTTCATGAAATAGTGCTACACAATGGAGTGTATGCTCTCTTCAACACAAGTATCAAAGCCTAATTTATGAAAGTATATTAAAACTAAAATTTTAGTGCAACTATTTTACTACAAGGTGGATTTGTCAGACACTCAATCACAGATCAAGGTAATATTCTCTCTATCTCTGACTTACACTTTATATAGAAGAGACTGGACATTGCAAGTAATTATAATTTTTATTGAAAATAAAACAGTCAAAGCTAAGGGCAGACACTTGGTCATCTCTTTGTACTTAACATGAGTCAAAAGGAAGAGAAAAAGTTTGTGGACACACACACACTAACCAGTATACCTTTACTTTTATTAAGCTATAGAACGAAGCTGTGCTGAAACAGTTTATAACACTACAATTTAAATGCATCAGAACTACACATTAAACAAAGAATCTCAGTAATATCTTTAAATCTTAAAACTAAATCACTGTAAGTGTGACAAGAAGTATGTCAAAATATGTCTAAAAGTTAAGGAAAAATATTAAACTATGTGATTGAGGACTATTCTCATGTCAACAAGGTTTGGTAAAACATCCCAGCCTATTCCATGACTTGCTGTTACAACAGATCCCTGCCTCTATGTATACTATACCTCATACTACAATTATCTTTATTTAGGGACAACTCTATGAATAACCAAAATGAGAGGGACTTTACAGATTCTTTCATTGATATTCTGCACTAAAAATTTTAAAGAACTGTCTAACTAATAAAGGTATAGAAAAAATACTGTGCCTGAATGTCATAAAATGTTTTTAAAAAATTTACATTTAACATCTGAAAATTGTATTTTGTAATTTCAGGTAAGTAAATGTTATGGTAACAACCAGTTTACCAGCTAATTGTATGCTATTGTAACAGTAGGTTTACCAGTAACAAGTTAGCTCTCTAAATGTTTCAGTAATGATAGTTTATACCCTCTACATAAATGCTCCAGTAATGGTAATGTTACTAAGTCTGAACATGGTTTACACTCAATTCAGGTTGCACTGTATGGACTTCTTTAGTGTGGAACATCTTTTCAATGGGTACATTTCCCAAGATGTTAAAATTAAGTTTTAATTGATTCACTACTGTACTGTAGTTTTGTGAGTGACATTCAATTAAGTTGGTGCTACGTAACTATTTTTTTGTTATGAACAATTCGGTATCAGAAAGTTTATTTTTGGTCATATTTAGCTTAATTTTTTTTTTTTTACTTTAGTCTTACTTTTACTTTTGGTGCTACGTAACTATTTTTTTGTTATGAACAATTCGGTATCAGAAAGTTTATTTTTGGTCATATTTAGCTTAATTTTTTTTTTTTTACTTTAGTCCGGTTATGGAACACCCACTAAAACTGCCTGGTTTGAGGTGGAACTAGAAAATGGAAAACTTCTACATTCTAAGAAGGTATGGTATTTTAGTGTTTAGTAATTTAATGTACCAGTTACAATTGTTACTTATATAAAGGTGTGGTACCATAGTATTGTAACAGAATAGAAAGGCATGATATCATAGTACTTTAAGTACTATATTTACTCTTGGGCAAAAAAGTATTCTCTCCACGAGATGGGTTAAGTCTTCCTAGTGAGTGACACATTCCACGAGTTTCTCTCGGTGTACTCTTAGGAAGGAGCTTATCTCTTTAATTTTTTTTATTTCTCTCATATATTCTCAAGGCGGGATTCTGGCTTTTGGTTCTGTGGAGGAGAAGTGAGTAACATTTCTGAAGTTAATATTTTTCTTACCTGAAAATGTATTTCAGATGAATACTCCCAATTCCTCAGAACTATTTACCATTCCCTCCACTTCAGCATGTCTCTTTTGCCTTTTGTTTACATAATGTGTTGAAAGGTTTTATTCTACATGGAGGATGGGTCACACACCTACTAATAGAGAGCTGTAGTTTAATGCTGACTGTGTCATAGAGTAGTTCAGTGCACATTATGACACGAAAGAATGGGGGAATTTATTAAAGCTTTGTGCAGAAGCACAAGGTAATATCTCTCAGGTCTTCAGAGAGGTGAATATCTATTAGTAATTCATTTTCAGGTAAGGAAAATCTTTAAGGTAACAAGAACTACTGTCACAATTAAAGTTGTGGCACTGTTGGATTTAATGTAACAGATAATGTTGCTGCTTATAAAGAAAGGATGGTAGTTTAGTTTTAATATTCCATAAGACTTATTATGTGTACTTTTTAATGACTTAGCTTAACATATTCAAAGGTAACAGGATGGTTAACACGTTTAGACTGGCATGACTCGCGGCCTCATGGTTTATAGCTTGTTGCAATTGAGTTTGCAGGTATACTATGTGTGGACAGATCTTGCTGTTTTGGCCACACATGTTTGTCCCAAGATTTGGAGATAAATGATGTCAACTATTTGCTTTTCTTCTTGTCTTTTAACTCTTAATTAGGAACAGTGTGCAGTGTACATGTTTGCACAAAAATTGTGAAAGAAAAAAACAAACTTAATTTTATATTGTATCAGGTGAACTGAAATTTTCTCCAGACAACTGGAATTACTGACAGATTTGTTTCTGTTGTTAAAATTTGTTTTCTTTCTTAGCTTGTCATAACTATATAATTCTGACTTTTGTAACAATTTTCTATTGCACATGTATTTTAATATTGATGTTTATTTCACTTAAATATATATTCAGATGTGCACGCAACTTGTATTGCAAAAGTTCTGCCTAATTTCTGAATTTGTTGATTTTACAGAACAAGTGTCAACAATATATGATGTGTATATATAAAATATCAGTGATTACCAGTATTATTGTCAAATGAAATGCTGAGAACCTTGCCTCATGATACTAAATTGTGTAGCTTTCATTACAATCAGAGAGAGAGTATATATAGTTGGTTTGCTACAGTTAGTTTTCCATAAACCTCTGAAGATATAACTGTGATAAATACTTATTTATTGGAAAACTACAGATATTTGATGAGGAACATTTGTATATTTTGAACAGTACAAACCATGTAACTTCAGTGATAAATTTCAGATGCAATATATCTACAAGGACATTAGATATTTTTCACAAAGAAAACTGTTTGTAAATAAAGCTAGTTATGTTTCTGTCAAATGAAGTGTACCTGTGTATCAACATAGAGTTTTCCAGCTTATCATGAACTGTCATTAGAATATTTGGTTCCAAATCAAATAGAAGACTCGGTTTTGTTTTTGAGTTTGTAAAATGTTTTAATAGAAATTAGTAATTGTAATAACTGTTAATATAAATTGTGTTGTTATTTGTATATTAAAATACATTTGTGTTAAGAAGAAAAAAATTATGTATCAATCTTGTTGACAAATATCATAAATTTTATACATGTTGAAATTCAATTAATTTCGGGATTAAAATTTCTGGCTACATGAAATTGTACTGAGTAACATAATAAATTGGAGATTTGTGCAAGATAAATTATAATACATAACACTTTTAATATCTGTTGTATCCCCTCAGTGTGGATTCCTGTACATGATGAGGGGACCTCCCAGGGAAGGTCTGTTTTTTCATTTTACCTCCTCTGGGATCTAAACATCCACCCACATGTTTGCCATGCATGGCAACCCATGAAGGGGAGGAGAGGATCCTGATGGTTGAGGGTCCAATCCCAACACACCACTTTGGCCTTGAATTCCTGTAGACCCTTGGGTCAATTGGTTAGTTCACTTGAGCTAGAGTCAACCAAGTATGAGTATTAGAAGTTCTCAATGGGTGTTGTGGACATTGTGTCTGATGCTGGTGTTCAGGTATAGTGCTCATGAAACCCTGGCGTTGCTGCAATGTCCTTGCATGACATTGTATTGCGTCCTCTCATAGGACTCCATGGTAGGTGGGGTCAGTGGGTACCAAAATTTTTCTTTTTCCTTTTTCAAAAAATTTAAATAAAATAGTGAAAAAACAGTCAATAGGTAAACAACCACGTCTTGAGGACTCTGAGCAGCAATCTTCAACATCTGTAACACACGTACCTCATTTTCTTATATTACATTCTCTTTCAGAAAAACCTTTAAAGCAAATATCCCCCTTTTTTTATTCAGAAGGGACTAGAGGGTCTTGCTGGCTCTCCAAAGTCCATAAAGAAGCTTTGATCTGGAGACATTGGTTGAAACATCCAAAACCCAACACAGTGAACTCCTCTTGAATTCAAAGGCAATTGGGGATATACCTATTGAGGTTACCCCTCATGCTACCTTGAATTCATCATGAGGAGTTATTGTTGAGAGGGATTTGAAGAACATTCCCGAGTCGGAGATTCTCGCTGGTCTCTCCACTCAAGGAGTTTTAGCAGTGAGGCACATCTCCACTCGCAAATATGGAGTTACACTGCTGACAGATAACCTTGTTTTGACATTTACATCACCACATGCACCTGCCACCATCTAGGCAAGTTATCTAATTTGCATAGTACAGCTGTACATTCCAAATTCTCTCTAATGTTCCCAATGTCAGAGGTTCGGCCACTCTAAGACATCTTGTCATGGTTCCTTGACATGTGCTCTTTGTGGTGGCAAGGACCATGATACCTATGAGTGTGAAACGGACCCACATTGAGTCAACTGCAATGGTTCTCACCCTTCCTACTTTCGTTCTTGCCCAAATTGGTTGGAGGAAAAAGAGGTGCAGCATTTGAAAACAACACATAACATTAGTTATCCTGAGGCTCGGAAATTGCTGTCTGCCACTCCATCTCGGTCTTATGCTGCTGCACTTTGTATCACAACTACAGTGGGAGTGCAGACAGATCTTTCTGTGCCTCCAAGAGAATTGTTTTCAAAACAAATGAAAAGCCTTTTGACCTTCATGGTTAAAAAGGTTGATGAATTGACCACCACACCCATCTCTGTTCCTCCCATACATTCCAACAAACCTCACGATCCACACCTTAAGTTTCATATACAGGCATTTCTTCTGATACATCTTTTTCTCCCACCCCAAGATGCAAAACAATCATTTGTTTGCATTCTCAGTCACTGGAATCCCCTTCCAATAACAAAGATCTGCCCACTCGACCCAGGGCAGGATCCAAGAAGGTTGATAGACCTCCTTTGACTAAGGAGAGTAAGGACAAAAGACGTGGTTGTAAACAGAAGGGTTCTCCAGCCACTTTGCCTACCCATCGTTAAAAATGGCCACCTTGATACAATGATGATATTAAAACACTGATTGCTTCCTACCATCCTGTATGTCTTTCCTAACAAGAAACATTTCTAAAACATGCTGATACAGCCACCATTCAGCAGTTTACTCTGTACAAAAATGACAGGCTGTGTGATGGAGGGGTGGCACTCTTGGTTGATCAGCATGTGCCCACCCTATCTTTGTCACTTAACACACCCTTGGAGGCAGTAGCCATCCATGTTTCCTTGAGTCATACCATCACTGTTTGTTCTCTGTACCTGTCCCCTGGAGAGACATGTAATCAATGAGACCTGGATGCTCTCGTTGAACAGTTCCCATCTCCATTTCTAATCCTGGGGGAGTTCGATGGACATCATCCCCTCTGGGGAAATGCTGTTATTGATAGGAGGGGTTGCTCTGCAGAGCATATGCTCTCTGATCACAACCTTTCTCTTTTCAATACTGGTTCTTTCACTTATTTTCATGCACCTAATCAGTCCTTTACTGCTATTGATCTCTCTGTTTGCTCCCCTTTATTATTTTCCCATCTTTCATGGAAGGTTGACACTAATCCACTAGGCAGTGACCATTTTCCTATACTTTTGAAAGAGACTGGCCGTGGTTGTTGCCACCCTACTCTCATGCCCCGGTGGAAGCTGGATCAGGCAGACTGGTCCACTTTCACTACTATCGCAGAACTTGATCCTGCTATCATGAATCAGCCATCAGTAGACAACTGTGTGGCAGCAGTAATTGACTGTATTATACAAGCAGCTGCTCAATGTATTCCTAAAACCTTGACACATTTTCCACGATATCTTCGTCCGTGGTGGGATCCTGCTTGCCACTTGGCATGGAAGGCTCAAAAACAGGCTTGGGATACTTTCTGTAGATATCCCACCTTTTCGAACCTCATTGCACATACTAGGTGGGTAAGACATCAAAGCCAGAAGGAATCTTGGATTAAGTTCACAACTAGCATTTCTTCTACCACCAGTTCCAAGGTCATATGGGACAGAATTCAAAAGGTCAGTGAGTACTGCAATTCTGTCCCATCTGATGGCCAAGAGGTAGCTGATGTCCAGAGCATCACCGATACTCTAGGTGTAAGCTTTTGCTGGGTATCTGGCACTTCTGCTTGTTTCTCCACCTTCTTGGCCATCAAGACTCAGGTAGAGCGTTCACCTCTTTCCTTTCGAACTGACTGTCTTTTCACTATAATTATACTGGGGGAACTGAAAATGGCCCTTCATTAGTCTGGCAGCACAGCTGTTGGACCTGATAATGTACACTATGACATGCAGCACTATCTCTCTCCTGCTTCTCTTGATATTTTTCTCATTGTTTTTAACCAGATCTGGCAGGAGAATGTTTTTCCCGATGTCTGGTGCCAGGCTATTATCTTACCTTTCTCTAAGCGTAGGAAAGATCCCACAATTTCTTCACACTATCGTCCAATTGCTTTAACGAGCTGTCTCTGTAAGACCTTAGAAAGGATGGTTAATGCTCGTCTTGTTTGGTTCCTTGAATCAAACAACCTCCTCTCGCCCACCCAGTGTGGGTTCCGACGACAGCATTCCACCATGGTCCATCTAATTCGACTTGAAACATCAATCAGAGAAGCCTTTCTCAAATGCCAACATCTTGTTTCAATATTCTTTGACATTGAGAAGGCTTATGACAAAACATGGAGGTATGGCATTTTGTGGGACCTCCATACATATTGGTTATGTGGCCATTTATCCATGTTTATTAAAAAAATTTTTAATGGAGAGGTGATTCCAAGTTCTTGTAGGTTCGACACTTTCCGTTTTTTTGTAAAGGAACTTTGGGTCTCTCAGGTGACTGACGGTGGTTCTTGTACTTACCTGTTAGTCTTCCTGGCAGGTTATAATCATTACCATTTTGCTAGAGAAAGTCCTTTACAACTTCTTTCAATCTACTTTCTTTCTTAAAATTGTAGACTAAGTGTCAACATTGATTTTATACTTTTTCTGTTTTTCAATGATGTTTTGTTTCATCTTTTATTTCCTTTCATATATTTTACTACATTTAATTTATTTTTACCATTTTACTGGACATTTGCCATAGATAGCCTAGCTGCTTTGTGCCATAAAACATTAAATCAATCAATTAATCTGTTGTATAAAAAGAGAACTGTACCATTTTCTTAATATTTTGTTTTTCTTCATGGTTATAGAATGGAGATGGATATGTGGATTCTAAAGAAAAGCTAGAAAATATTATACAAGGAATAAGAGAAGCACTGGGTGAATAAGTCTACATTAGTGACAACTTTACCTGAATCAGAAGGTTAGTGTGAAATTATATCAGTTTTATTTTACATATTTTTGTATGTTTTTTTTTGTATTCTACAACTTACAAGAGAATGTGTGTTATTAATGATGGTCCAATCACACTGTTTTGTTATAATAGGTCAAGAGTCAGTTGGATGGAGGTGTTTAATAAGAAAAGTCTGATATTCTGTGTATAACACGCCTTGCAATGGTAATTGGCAAAATTTTGTGAAGATATAAATACATCCACCGTATTAAGTCATAACATGAAAACTGTAACAGGCACAAAATGATTACAAGGTTTATACCAGGAACCAAGCTTGTAGTGAGAAAGTTAATTTATGTGCAGCTTCTTGCAAATATCTGCATCACATTCTATATTCAAACTTGTTTTAAAACTGGTTCAGTTCTTATGAAATTGAATTTATTTCTGAACAAAATTTAATGTTCTAACATATCAACTGACGTGCTAAACAAATGCCTTTTGAAAATGTTATGTGTAGGTACAGTAGAATTCTAATAAATAGATATTTGTTTAAATAATTAAGAGTATTAGTTTGGTATTTCTACTACAACAAGTGAAGAAAAGTTGGTACTTTAAAATATTCAAATTCTAATTACACTATAACAACTAGATGGTGGGAATCAGAAAGCATGGGAAATCAGAAGAGTTGAAAAATAAAAATAAAGTTGTAATCATAAGACTGGGCTCAAATTTATTGTATGAAATTCTGCAATTTCACTTTTCAGGCGTTGAAAATTTTAGAGTTTTATAAAAAAAAAAAATTTAATTTGGAAAAAGTGAAAACACATTATTTAACTTGTTTATAATGTACCTAAACAACATATGTTTAACACCTATTTCTAACTCTCTTAGGTTCTGTTTTAGAAAATATAATAAATTTATCAACTTAGTGTCTTATTTTTTTCAAAAACAAGTTGTATATTACAGTAATGATTTTGTTGACCATTACTTACAACTTATGTATTTGGTGTAAACAACTTCAAAATTCAAGTTTTACCACAAACAGCCTTGAGCTGGCTATGTATCTGATATTAAGAAGCAGATACAATAAAATGAATTGGTAGTTAGGACACTTTTTTCTCAGGTCTAAAAATTGAAACCTGTTGCTGAATTACTCACCATTTTAACTGTGGAAGTGTTACATTGAGACTGTCTTATTGTGTATTGGTAGTGTTAAGGAGCTGTATTTCATCTAATCAAACACTTCATGAAATTCAACAAACAACTTTAGTATATAAAACTTGTTTCTGTTATATTCGTCATTTTACTAAACACCATTTATAGAACATTATACTAAAAAATATTCTAATGTAACTTTTGCATACTGTGTTGTTATTAACTTCTGATTTACATATAACCATTTTCTTTTATGCTTACAAAGAATACCTAAGAAATTTGAGTTAATACTTTTAGACTGGACAACAATTCAAGGTTTTCATGCAATTCTGGAAAATATAAATTGCATTTTGGAAAATGCTGATGTTTTGTTGAGAGCCAAATATCTAAACCCTGTTTAAATGTTAAAAATTATATTTTCATTTTCAGCATGTAATTATACTGTTTTCTTAACTATAAGAAACTGGTTGTTTAAATGCTTATAGATTGAATTGTTTGACTTTATATTTGTTCTATGAGTAATATTAATGCATTTTATTTGTTTTCATTAAGGCTGATACACAAGTGATAACTCCTGGATTTCAGAGCAGCATATGAAGGGTCTCCTTAAAGTTTTTGGGATGATGCCAGAAGTTTCTTGCTTTGTTTTCCAAACTTTTGTGTTGCAACTTCTTCCTTTTTATTTGAGCCTGTATTATTTACTGCAGCTTCTAATGTAGTACATATATAAAAATTAGTTGGTTCTTTGTCTACAAATTAAATCTAAAACTGAATAATTTACAAATATATAACACATTATTTGGCAGAAAAACCAAGAACAGGAAAAAACATTTGAAATGTTTTTCATAATCAAAACTTCACTTTATTAACTATTTTGTCACTCCATCCTCCACAGTTTGATTTGTATTATTGGCACGTAAGTGTGTTCTTGAAAATTGTATTTGATGCATGATTAAAAATAAATTGAATCTTACATAACACATTCATTTGTGCAGTATTTAAGTTTCTGGTAAGTAGTTCTAAAATTATGCAATTTTACATTTAGTATGTATTATTTCATAACACAATCATCCATTTGATACTTGACATTAAGTTCATAACTACCCTAACATCATGCTTTAATCTAAAAACCTTTCATTATTTATTAAGTTGTAAGATTCTCTACATGCAATGATGATAGTAAAGAAATGAGTGTAGATGATGTCTAAAATTAACTAGTATGGGCAATGATAACAGGATATTAAGTGTGCATGTGTCAATACAGAATTAAATATGGATAATAGAAATGAACTAGGTGGAACTAAACACAGTGTGAAACATGAATTCCAAGTGAACAGTAAAGAGTCAATAAATAAATAGGTGTGCACACTTCACTTGGTGCACACATGAATATATAAAAGTATGCACATTATGTATAAAACGAACAAGAACCTTTTAACCATTGATTGCATGTCTGGGATAAGTAGATAATTATCTTTTGGAAAAATATTAAAATAAACTAGGATTTATAGAGGATGTTGTGAAAGTGGTACTTGTATGTTCACTTATTCTGCCATATTTTGCTCATTGTTAATTTATAATAATATATGACACAATTTTTCTGTCTTCAGAAATTATTGGATGTATGAAAAATTTCTATAAAACTCCAAATTATTGTTTATATCAAACAGTTCAATTTAAGCTTATAACTTGCTATAGAGATTTATAGAAACTCTAAACGTACACAATATCGTCTTTTACCCAGTCCCTGATGTCTTACAAAATAATGACAAATTTCCTCTTCTACAAAAGTATTTGGCCTGGCATAGCCAGGTGGTTAAGACACTTTACTCATAATTTGAGGGTCTCAGGTTTGAATCCCTTTCACACCGAACATGCTCATCATTTCTAACGTGATGGACGGTCAATCCCATTATTCTTTGGTAAAAGAGTTGGCAGTAAGTAATGATGACTAGCTGCCTTTCTTTAGTCTATACTCTTTGTGAGTATTGGAAAGTAGAGGGTGTGCTTAGAAATTTGATTATATTCATTAATATCGGAATAAAGGTGTTACTTTGTATTGGTTTATTTTGGGCTTGAGTTGTTGTAAAAATAAGGCTTCTTTAATTTTGACTTTGTTTCTTTATTTAGTATTTGGGTGTTTTCTATGGTTATGTTGTGTTTATTTGATTTGCAGTGTTCAAAAGTGTGTGTGGGTGATTTCTTGTGTTCTTTGAATCTGGTTTCCATTTTTCTACTTGTTTCTCCAATATAGAAGTTGTGGCAGTTATCACATTGCATTTTATAAGTAATGATGGTGTGGTGTTTGTCAGTGTAGTTTTTACATAGTATAGACCTTAGTTTCGTATCTGGTTTTTGAATAAGTTTATAATTAACTGGAATGTCATATTTTGTTGCTAGTTTCTGCCAAATGTTTGTTATTTTTCTGCTGATGTCGAGAATATATGGTATGCTGCATTATATGGTTTCGTGATTTTTTAATGGGATATATCTACTTTTGTAAGTTGATTTCACTTTTTGTATACGTGTGTGCGTATAATGTTTTCTACGGTTTGTGGAGGAAAGTTATTGATGTTGATGAAGTATTGTTTCATTTCGTCTAATTCGCTGTTAATTTTATCTGGTGAGCATAGTTTTATGGCTATGTTTATTTGGTTTCTCAGTGTGTTGAGTTTTTGTTTTGTTTCATGTGCTGAGTCACAAGGAATGTACAGTGTTCCCTCGCTACTTCGCGGCTTCACCACTTCGTGGGCTCGGCCGACCCCCACATATATATAAAATAATAAACATTAAATCTAAAATATAGCATTAAATACCATTAAAATATTAAAAATAAATATAATTAATAGTGTAAAGAAAAAAAACAGGTATATTTTGAGATATAAACATATATTTGAGTTTATAACAGCGTAAAAATGGAAACAGAACCAACTGGAAAGGCTATAGATGTACGCATTGTGCGTCTGCGAAGGCTACGCGAGATTCAGCCGAGCAAGAAAGAAAGGGTACCGGTGGCAAGTACTGTTCCTGAAGTTGTAACGACCGACGAAGAAATTGCCGATTCACCTTCCACAGAAGAGGAAGTGGTGTCCCTCGAAAAGACACCCCCTGCTGAAGATATGTAATTTTTAATTTTAAGGCTTATTATCTTAATAATTGTTCTTATTATTTCAGCAATAATGAACAGTATTGTACAGGGAGGGTTTTAAAAGTCTAAATGCACTTAAATATATACGTGAAAATCGGCGATCCCACTTCACGGAAAATCTTTCGCGAGGGGTTTTGGAACGCATCTACCGCGATACCCGAGGGAACACTGTATAGTCCTGTGTGGGTAATTTTTCGGTGGATTTCTATTTTAAATTTGCATCGGTTCTTGTAATTTTGAGGTTAAGAAATGATATTTGATTGCTTTCTTCCTGTTCACATGTGAAGTTAATGTTGGGATGTATAGAGTTAATGTGATTGAAAAAGTAAGTATGTGTTCTGTAAATGTGAATCCAGCAACCGTGTCATCTACATATCTGTACCAGTATAGTGGTGGATGTAATGCTGTGTTAATTGCTTGTGTTTCAACTTGTGTCATAAAAATATTGGCTTTGTTTGTGAACCTGACGAAGACCGAAGAAGGTCGAAACGTTGTTCGCTCCTGTACGTAAAATATTTTCTATATATATAAAGAGAGAGAGAGAGAGACCATATGTATTTACCAAGATTGTAATTAAACGATTCATATGTGAACATTATTGGTCGTATTTGACAATCTTGCTTGTGAGGTTTGAGGATGTCGTATATTTGTGGTGTGCATGAGTCGGTCTTACGTAGTTAGGAATAAAGTTGTTGTTTTGAATTAAGCACAAAGCTACACAATGGGCTATCTGTGCTCTGCCCATCACTGGTATCGATACGCGGATTTTAGCGTGTAAGTCCTCAGACATACCGCTGAGCCACTTGGAGGCAAGAATAAAGTGTTTTTGAAATTGTGTTGGCTTTTTTCATTTTAGTAGTATTTTGTGTAGTTGCGTTTTGTGTATCTCTGTTGGATTTGTGTGTATTGATTTAAATTTGTTTGTGTCTGATAGGATGTATTCATTCATGTTCATTTTGACTATAGCGTTTCATTTATCTGCTTTTAGAATTAAAAATTATAACATAAAATTAAATAAATATTTGAAATGGAGAAAGATAATGTTGCGTTATCAAAATATTGGTTACAATGCATTGATTGTTTGTAGTACAACATTTAAAGTCTATGAACATTAAACTTATCGTTTAATTGTTTATTCCGACGAATAATGGTATTTATAACTATTATATTTATAAAGTTTTCTGGTCAAATCCCTCCAAGAATACAGGAATAATAAAGTTCGTTTAACCTGGATCTGAGTTTCCTTATTCATTAGAAAGTTTAGGAATTCATTATAATATGTTTGCAATAATTTTTGGATTAAGTCATTGTACACTAATATTCCTAGGAAACAATCTATTGCAATACTGAATAGAATACTGAAAGTGTCTTAACATCATATAATGAATATTATAAAAAAAAAAGTAAGTGTGCTAAGCAAACAACATTAACAGCGTTTTTCAATTAACCAAAGTCTGCACACTACTTCCTACTACATCTCTTCCTAGCCACAACAATGATGTTGACACTACTGGTTAATCCTCCCCAAGATGATGGCTGTGAAGCAGATTGTTCTGCTCCATATCATTATTGATGAACTACCACCAACACTTCCAAGAGATGAGGAAGATGTTGACTGACCTGCTCCAATAAATCCTCTTGCCAGTCGTCTTGCAACCCATAGACTGTGAAGCAAAAGTTTATTCTGCACCTTTTCCTACCAGTCAGTAACATCATACAGCTTCCTCCAATCTCACCATCACCTTATATGTCAACCACTCGTGTTCTTGTTATTTAATTTGGATTTAATAAATTTATCAAAGCCTTATATTCTTTGCTTACCCTCAAAACTATCACTAAAATATGTTCACTGTCAGTCACTTTATTATATTTTGGCTTTTATTTTTCCGTTGATAATACATCCCCAATTATACAACGGTTATAAATAAGAAAACCTACATCGCTTTACGGAAAGATTTTTCAGAAACGTAACTCTTTTGTAAAGTTTGTTTTGTTTTTTATTTCGCGCAAAGGTACCCGAGGGCTATCTGCGTTAGCCGTCCCTAATTTAGCAGTGTAAGATTAGAGGGAAGGCAGCTAGTCATCACCACCAACTGCCAACTCTCTTGGGCTACTCTTTTTACCAACGAATAGTGAGATTTAGGGTACATTATAACGCCCCCACGGCTGAAAGGCGAGCATGTTTGGTGCGACAGAGATTCGAACCCGCGACTCTCGGATTAACCCACCTAGCCATGCCGGGCCCTTTTCTAAAGAGGAGTCCACCTTTTTTGAACTATCATTTTTTACATAACAAAAATATGTTGTTTCCATCCCTTGCTATGTTTATGCATTGTAATATTTACGGTGTTTTTGCTTCTTCCTTTTTTTTAAACCAATGCACACTATTAACTGCATATTCTAAAACCCCGTCTTAAAAGTTTAATCTTAATTACAATTTTGGAGGTTTATTGTTAAGTTTAATTGTTCATATTTAACATTCTATATAAAGTATAACTGTATTCTAGACTTTTCTTTTGGAAATTATGATAAATGTTTGTGTCATATCACTTACATGGTTTCAAACATCCAATGACGTTCGAGCCAAGCCATTGTTTGGATAAGAAAGAGAACCTTTGTACTCAATAAAATTTCAAGAGGAGTATTTTGTTTGTACACCTTAATTTAAATTATTTGTATTTGGTACGTTGTATGAGTGTTGTAATTATATTATAATTTACAGCTGACGGTAGAGTATAATTATGAAGTTGAAGATCAAAGTAACATACTGGTAATTTTTTCTATTAAGTTTTAAAGTTAACGTCGCTGCTTATCATGTTGATATAACAGTAACTTGTACTCAAGTTATAGTTGGAGGGTTAGTTTTTCTCGCAAGATGTGTGTTAGTTTATCCAAACGTAAAATATAGTTATAAGAAAGTTCGCTGTGAGTTTTTTTGTCGACTCTCTTTATGCTTTAGCACTGATTTATCCCTTTCTGTTGTTCCACATTTTTATAAATGAAACGTTTTTATAAACTTTATCTTTCTATGGGTTATAGTGTGTTTTTATGCTGAAACAATAAATCATTAAAGGTAAAAATTATGGATATAAGCTGGATTATTTGCAGTTTAAGGGATATTGTTAGCAGTAGAGTTGAATGAATAGAGGATTTTTATTTAAGAGTAATAACTGAAACTTTGTTCAAAGTATACAAATTTCATGAGTGAAAATTCTCAGAAATACTGGGTTTTTTGAAAAGGAGAGCATTTAAAAAAGAGAGAAGTGGCTGTGTATGTAAAATAGCGTTATTTCGCTACTCGAGGTCTATCTGCGTTAGCCGCCCCTCGTTTAGAGTATAAGACAAGAGGAAATGCAGCTAGTCATCACCACCGACCGCGAACTCTTGGGCTACTCTTTTACTAGCGAATAGTGGGATTGAGTGTGACATTATAACGCCTCCACGGCTGAAAGGGCGAGCATGTTTGGTGTGACCCGGATTCGAACCTGTGACCCTCAGATTACGAGTCGAACGCCTTAAAACACCTGGCCTAAAATACCAGTTACATCAATACTATATTCCGTTTCAGGAGGTTGAAAAGTGAAGTTAATATAGTGTGATAGGAATTTATGACACCTCACTAGATGAAACAAATGAGAAAATATAATGAGATAGATAATTTGGCTCTTTTACTCAGATGATGATTATTATGGGGGTATTTTAATGTTGGGCATATTGATTAGGATATGTTAATTGTCAAACTATGATATAAAAAACAGTTCAGAACGTGTTTCTTTGACAGGTGGTTAGGGAACCTATAAGGTACAGGGCTGTTTTAAATTGTTTTAAATTTATTGTTAACTAATATATAAATGGTTTGGAGGGTGGATATTTGTGTTCTTGGGCCTGGCATGGCCTAGCGCATTAAGGCGTGCGCTTTGTCATATGAGGGTCGCGGGTTCGCGCCAAACATGCTCACCCTCCCAGCCGTGGGGGCGTTATAAATTACGGTCAATACCACTATTCGTTGGTAAAAGAGTAGCCCAAGAGTTGGCGGTAAGTGGTGATGACTAGCTGCCTTCCCTCTAGTCTTACACTGCTAAGTTAGGAACGGCTAGCACAGATAGCCCTCGAGTAGCTTTGTGCGAAATTCCAAAAAAACAAACAAACAAAACAAAAACAATTTGTGTTCTTCTGCGTTTAAGTGATAATGGCAAAATTAGTTTTGATATTTATTGAGAAAAGGTTTGTTTGTTTGTTTTGGAATTTCGCACAAAGCTACTCGAGGGCTATCTGTGCTAGCCGTCCCTAATTTAGCAGTGTAAGACTAGAGGGAAGGCAGCTAGTCATCACCACCCACCGCCAACTCTTGGGCTACTCTTTTACCAACGAATAGTGGGATTGACCGTCACATTATACACCCCCACGGCTGGGAGGGCGAGCATGTTTTAGCGCGACTCGGGCGCGAACCCGCGACCCTCGGATTACGAGTGCACGCCTTAACGCGCTCGGCCATGCCAGGCCATTGAGAAAAGGAACAGAAATGATATTTTGGTAACAAATTTCACAAAATCCGTTTTTTTAAATAATGTAGCAGGAATTATGTACTGTGAATTAATTGGATATATTGATTAGATGTGGAAAAAAATTTTAATGGCAAAAATATATGTTTTTTTTAGAAAAATGTGTAGCTTCAACTAAAAGCAAGATTAGCTCAAAAAGTGTATAAAGGATAAAACAGTGGACTAATATATAAATGGTTTGGAGGGTTATATTTGTGTTTTTCTGTGACAATAAGAGAGACCGTGAGGTATTACACAGTAGTTTTTGTCATGCTCGTCATTTTTCTGGGTGTTTTTTTTTTATTATTTGTTGAGAAGTATTTTCTATTTGAAAATGCACAAATGAAACTCTACAACCAACAATAAATACCTATTTGTCATTTAAAATGAAGAATCAAAGCAGATACCAAACTTTGTAGTCCTTATTTGATAATTCAAATAAGTTGATATATATCTGCATGATTCTAACTGATAGATTGCATGCCAAAAAAACGAAGATGAATTGGTACCATAAGCAGATGATACATTGCCTTACAACAGTTTACTTTTCATCATAACAGGCAAGTATCTCTCAATCATAAAACTGCTATGAATACAAAACCTCCAGTTGACTTTAATAGGTAAATACTTGACTTTTAACATGAGCTGTTGATAATTTTCACATAATTTATCAATATAATATAAATTCATGCATGTGGGATTTAAACGAAATTATTTTATTAGGGTTACATTTTATCTCACTCTGTCACAAGTTAACATGCAGTGTCTCAGATTACCAGGTAAAGCAATTTTATTTACATTATATCAGTTAGACATTCTTGGGGTGTGAAAGGTTAATTTACAAATGAAGTTATTAATTGATAATTACATAATTAAAGTTTTGGTGTAAATTTATTGATATATTTTTGTGTAGAATGCAGTGATCTGTAATTTTTAAATCATTTTTTCAATTTAAAATTGAACAGAACCTTCTACTTGGAGGATTATGAAAGGTCAGTACAGTTGTCCAAAGAGGAAATCAGAAAGCCTGTTTGAAAAATAGGTTAACTAAAGATGTAAAAAATAATATGTTCATATATGTAAATGGTCAACTCATTATCAGTTTGGGAGTGGAGCCTTTCAAAGAAAAGAAGGCTAAAGGCTGAAGATTATGGGATTATACATCTTCTATTGCTAATAATGAAGATTTAAGCAGCATTCCTCATCAGAAACAGTTGCTAGATGGAAACAAGATTGAACAAGATGATCGCATTAATTTTGAGCTTGTTAAGAAAAATCTAGAGAGTTTAAAGAATGATAAAACTTCTGGGTTAGATAATATTTGAAGGATAGGGTATGTGAGTTTCTTGCTGATTTTTTTTTTTTAAGTCTCCAAGTAGTTGGCAGGTGCTAGAAAATTGAATGTTGGTAAATGCCTTTTCCTTTTTAACTAAAAATAGTCTTATTAATCAAAGGCCTGTTAAATGTATTACACAGTGATAAGTAAAATGCTTGAAATTCTACAAAAAATAACTTTTAATGTTATTTAAGGTTTAAAATGCTGTTAGATTGTTAATGTGATTTACTAGAGGAATAATTTGTCTTCTTAATTGATTGATATTCTTTGAAGAGGTTACTGCTTATGTAGATGAAGATACATTGTAGATTTGGTGTATCTGAATTTTCAAAATGCATTTTCCAAGGTTTTCTATATCATTATCTTTGTAGGAGAGTGGGATAAGTCGAATTATTGGATAGAAAAGTGACTAGATGGAAGAAAGTAGAAGATTGTAATAAGTGAAGTTCAGTCAAACTGGATTAAATGGGATATTTCAGGGTTAAGTTTTAGGAACTTTGCTCTTTCTTGATTTACAATAGTAACACAGGCGAAATAATGGTAAAAAAATAACTTGCTCATGATATTAAGATTTTGGGTATTGGAAGAGATATGTTTCAAAAGTCTTCAAGCAGAAGACAAAGGTTAAATACTTTCAAAACATCCTCTTCTACACTTGTATTTCTACAAGAAGCATTTGCTTTCCATTTGATTAACATTCATCTCTGAAATTTGTTTCTCTTTAAAAAAAAAGTTAGAGGGGATCTGCTAAGATCAAGGGAATCAATAGCAAGGTGATTGAGTTAACTTTGGTTGTGGTGGATGCAGTTCATTTAAGGGAAAGCTTGATAAATATTTGAATGAAAAGGACTAGTTGTGAGGTGTGTTTTTTTTAAATTAGTGAATGGGACATCCCAGAATAAATAGGTGTTATACATATAATTCTGGATGACAAGAAATTTGTTGGTTTATCTTATCCATTCTCTCCACTCCAAATGGAAAGTAACAAAGGAGCTAAGGTACAATGAAATCAGTGACTTCTGGCCATGTGTCATGTGAAATCTACTCATATGCAGAACGATGAGTAAAATCAGAGTGGTAACACACATGGTATATTTATATAACAACAATTAAGTTATAAATTTGGTAACATTGAGATAAAAGTCTCTTCCGACTTGTAATCAGTGCCTGTATATACACCTTAAAATTTTATTACTCTTGTTTTTGAAGAACCTATTCTTGGGTTTCATCTATATTATGTCACCCAAATAATGATAACCTGTGTGCATTTCATTATATTTACTACAGTTAAAGATCTTTTGCCAAACATATGACCAGTTTACTAAATCTAGAAATTCAAATTGGATATGTAGTTAACCACTGATTATGTAGTCTGTGTAAATTGTGTGAAAAATCTTACAGATGCAGCATTATACTTGAGGCCCTGAATACTGTTATTAACACCATTAATTACTCTTGGGGTCACAAATGTATTTTGTATAAGAAATTAGTGATTTCACTCAGTATTTTGGGTGGGTTTGATAATTTTATTACAGATTAATGTATTAAATTACTTTATTCATTGTGGACACTCACTGGTATTTGGTGGTATAAAAGCATTTTAGTATCAAATACATTTCATTTATGTTGAAAATTTTTGACACAATTTTAATAAAAATGTTTTATTTGTTTCAGTGGTTTCTGAGGGTATGAGTTCGAGGTAAGTTAATAGTTACCATGTTAATGTTGTTAAACAAAGAAAGTGGATAGCTTTCACATTAACAACACTAGGAAAGTAGATAGCTTTCATATTAACAACACCTGGAAAGTGGATAGTTTGAATATAAAGAATTGATCTTGTTGAGTTAAACCATCTTTTTTTTATTTATTTAAATCCATTTAACTTTGGAAATCTTTTCTCCATTTGTTACATGATACAGAAATATGAGAATATATTATAAAATATTCAGCATGTAAACTTCCTGTGTTTTTATACCTCATTACAACAATTAAGTTTCTTCTCTTTCTATTTTTACTAAACTTGTAAATATGTATTTCTCTTGAGTACAATTTGGAGGTCTGCATTATGTACATAGTATAGGCTGACATATAGTAAATCATATCACTGTTATGTACTGTAAAAAGAAATTAGTGAAGAAGACAGTAGCATAGAATAACTTTTTCTTTAGGGAGGTGATATAAAAATTTAAATACAAAACTAAGATTTTGTGTACTGTTTTCATTTTAAATGGGCAACATTTCTAAATACTTACTACTTTTTAATTTGTTGTTGAGAAAAATAGCAGATGCAATGTTAAACTGATGCACAAAATCATGCATCACAAGGAAAATCGTATTCAGAAAATATATGCTTATAGATCAAGCCTTGTAGCACATTATAACAATTTGTAGATTACAGAAACAAATTACATGCAAGAGAACTAGAAGCATCATTTTTCTGTACAATTATTTGCTTCAAAACTAATATATGAAAAAGTATGAAAAGATTATTGACACACAAAAGTTAATCATTGGATTATTTTTTTAACTTCTGTCTCAGATCTGGCTTGGCGGGTTTTACTCAAAATTATAACATTACCACTTTTGTATTTGTAGTCGTTATTAAAGTATTAGTACTCATTATTAACTTGTATTTGTATTTATAGTTCCAGAAGCTTAAAGAGGAGCTTGAGCAGAAGTTTCCTGGAAAGCTTGACATTGTGAGTTAATACTTCATGTATTTGTGTTTTGAGGAAAGGTTGCACATGTGGTTTTAAACCATTGACACAAAATGATATATTTTTATTGCTTTTAATATTTATTAATTTTATATTTAAATATATATATAGCATTTTATGAAATCCAACACTACACAATGGACTGTCTATGCTCTACTCAACACAAGTATCAAAGCCTAATTTGTAGGAGGGAGTTATATAGTATGTTAAAACTAAAATTTTAGTGTAACATTTCTACTATGATATTAAACATGGTATTCTCAAGTTGCCCTTTTTTTTTTTTATCTGAGTAGCCTGCAGGAACAAAAAAAGGGGTATTTATCAGATACTCAACCACAGATCAATGCAATATTCTCTCTATCTTTGACTTACACTTTACATAGAAGAGACTGGACATTGCAAATATTAATAATCTTTATTAAAAACAATGGGATCAAAGTTAAGACTAGACAACTGGTCCAGTCTTTGTATTTTAGTTAAGTAGAGAATGAAGGAGCATTGTGGACACAAGTTAACTAATGCACCTCTTTTGTTTTAGCTGTAGTAAAAAGCTGTGCTGAAATAATATATAATACTATGATTTAAATGCATCAGAACAATACACCAAGAAAAGAATGTTGGTAATATCTGTAAATCTTAAAATTAATCACTGTAAATGTGACAAACAGTATGTCAAAATATGTCTGAAAGTTATGATACTATATGCACAATCTGATTGAGGACCATTTTCATGTCAACAAGGAGAGGAAGACACTCTAGCCAATCCAGTTGCTTACTGCTAGAACGGATCACAGCATCTCATCATTGTGTACTTCATATTATATTTATCTCTATTTAAGAACAATTCTATGAATAACCACAATGAGGTGAACTTTGTAGTTCCTTTTATTGATGTTCTGTATGAAAAATGTTAAAAGCTGTCTAGCAGCTGAGGGAGTAGAAAATACGATATGCCTGAATATCATAAAAGACTGAACATTTTACATTGAGCAACTAAAAATTTTGTTTTGTAATTTTAGTTCATTAAATGCCATATTAACAGTACTTTTACCAGTTAACTAAATGCTACTGAGTATATTTATACCATGTTGCTAGATGCTATTGTAACAATAATTTTGCTATGTTACAAGATGTTATAATAATGATAATTTTACCATCTCACCAGATGTTCTAGTACTGATAGTTTTACTATATGTTATAATAATTGTAGTCTTACCACCTCACAAGATGATATAGTACTGAGAGTTTTATTACCTAACAAGATGTTATAGTACTGATAAACTTACCTACTGTCTCACCATATGTTATAATAATGGTAGTCTTACCACCTCACAAGATGATATAGTAATGGTAATTTTACCATCTCATCAGACATTGTGGTATTGATAGTCTCACCACTTCACCAGATGGTATGGTAATGATAGTTTTACTGCCTCACCAGATGTTATAATAATCATAATTTTACCATCTCACCATATATTATAATAATGGTAGTCTTACCACCTCACAAGATGATATAGTAATGATAATTTTACCATCTCATCATACATTATATTACTGATATTCTCACCACTTCACTGGATGACATGGTCATGATAGTTTTATTGCCTCACCAGATGGTATGGTAATGATAGTTTTACTGCTTCAACAGATGTTATCATAATGATATTTTTTACTAACCCACCAGGTGGTAAAGTAATAATGGTTTTACTGAGATCTGAACTTGGTTTAGACTCAACTCAAAATGCACTGTATGTATCCACAAGATTTCTTTAGTGTGGAACATCTTTTCAATGGGTATATTTCCCAAGATGTTAAAATTAAGTGTTAATTGATTCACTACTGTACTGTAATTTCGTGAGTGACATTCACTTAAGTTGTTGTTATGTAACTATTTTTTTGTTATGAACAATTCAGTATCAGAAAGTTTATTTTTGATCTTATTTAGCTTTTTTTTTTTTTTTTTTTACTTTAGTCTGGTTATGAAACACCTACTAAAACTGACTGGTTTGAGGTGGAACTAGAAAATGGAAAACTTCTACATTCTAAGAAGGTATGGTATTTTAGTGTTTAGTAATTTAATGTACCAGTTACAGTTGTTACTTATATAAAGGTGTGGTACCATAGTATTGTAACAGAATAGAAAGGCATGATATTATAGTACTTTAAGTACTATATTTACTCTTGGGCAAAAAAGTATTTTCTCCACGAGATGGGTTAAGTCTTCCTAGTGAGTGACACATTCCACGAGTTTCTCTCGGTGTACTCTTAGGAAGGAGCTTATCTCTTTCATTTTTATTATTTCTCTCATATATTCTCAAGGCAGGATTCTGGCTTTTGGTTCTGTGGAGGAGAAGTGAGTAACATTTCTGAAGTTAATATTTTTCTTACCTGAAAATGTATTTCAGATGAATACTCCCAATTCCTCAGAACTATTTACCATTCCCTCCACTTCAGCATGTCTCTTTTGCCTTTTGTTTACATAATGTGTTGAAAGGTTTTATTCTACATGGAGGATGGGTCACACACCTACTAATAGAGAGCTGTAGTTTAATGCTGACTGTGTCATAGACTAGTTCAGTGCTCATTATTACACGAAAGAATGGGGGATTTATTAAAGCTTTGTGCAGAAGCACAAGGTAATATCTCTCAGGTCTTCAGAGAGGTGAATATCTATTAGTAATTCATTTTCAGGTAAGGAAAATCTTTAAGGTAACAAGAACTACTGTCACAATTAAAGTTGTGGCACTGTTGGATTTAATGTAACAGATAATGTTGCTGCTTATAAAGAAAGGATGGTAGTTTAGTTTTAATATTCCATAAGACTTATTATGTGTACTTTTGAATGACTTAGCTTAACATATTCAAAGGTAACAGGATGGTTAACACGTTTAGACTGGCATGACTCGCGGCCTCATGGTTTATAGCTTGTTGCAATTGAGTTTGCAGGTATACTATGTGTGGACAGATCTTGCTGTTTTGGCCACACATGTTTGTCCCAAGATTTGGAGATAAATGATGTCAACTATTTGCTTTTCTTCTTGTCTTTTAACTCTTAATTAGGAACAGTGTGCAGTGTACATGTTTGCACAAAAATTGTGAAAGAAAAAAACAAACTTAATTTTATATTGTATCAGGTGAACTGAAATTTTCTCCAGACAACTGGAATTACTGACAGATTTGTTTCTGTTGTTAAAATTTGTTTTCTTTCTTAGCTGTACATAACTATATAATTCTGACTTTTGTAACAATTTTCTATTGCACATGTATTTTAATATTGATGTTTATTTCACTTAAATATATATTCAGATGTGCACGCAACTTGTATTGCAAAAGTTCTGCCTAATTTCTGAATTTGTTGATTTTACAGAACAAGTGTCAACAATATATGATGTGTATATATAAAATATCAGTGATTACCAGTATTATTGTCAAATGAAATGCTGAGAACCTTGCCTCATGATACTAAATTGTGTAGCTTTCATAACAATCAGAGAGAGAGTATATATAGTTGGTTTGCTACAGTTAGTTTTCCATAAACCTCTGAAGATATAACTGTGATAAATACTTATTTATTGGAAAACTACAGATATTTGATGAGGAACATTTGTATATTTTGAACAGTACAAATCATGTAACTTCAGTGATAAATTTCAGATGCAATATATCTACAAGGACATTAGATATTTTTCACAAAGAAAACTGTTTGTAAATAAAGCTAGTTATGTTTCTGTCAAATGAAGTGTACCTGTGTATCAACATAGAGTTTTCCAGCTTATCATGAACTGTCATTAGAATATTTGGTTCCAAATCAAATCGAAGACTCGGTTTTGTTTTTGAGTTTGTAAAATGTTTTAATAGAAATTAGTAATTGTAATAACTGTTAATATAAATTGTGTTGTTATTTGTATATTAAAATACATTTGTGTTAAGAAGAAAAAAATTATGTATCAATCTTGTTGACAAATATCATAAATTTTATACATGTTGAAATTCAATTAATTTCGGGATTAAAATTTCTGGCTACATGAAATTGTACTGAGTAACATAATAAATTGGAGATTTGTGCAAGATAAATTATAATACATAACACTTTTAATATCTGTTGTATCCCCTCAGTGTGGATTCCTGTACGTGGTGAGGGGACCTCCCAGGAAAGGTCTGTTTTTTCATTTTACCTCCTCTGGGATCTAAACATCCACCCACATGTTTGCCATGCATGGCAACCCATGAAGGGGAGGAGAGGATCCTGATGGTTGAGGGTCCAATCCCAACACACCACTTTGGCCTTGAATTCCTGTAGACCCTTGGGTCAATTGGTTGGTTCACTTGAGCTAGAGTCAACCAAGTATGAGTATTAGAAGTTCTCAATGGGTGTTGTGGACATTGTGTCTGATGCTGGTGTTCAGGTATAGTGCTCATGAAACCCTGGCGTTGCTGCAATGTCCTTGCATGACATTGTATTGCGTCCTCTCATAGGACTCCATGGTAGGTGGGGTCAGTGGGTACCAAAATTTTTCTTTTTCCTTTTTCAAAAAATTTAAATAAAATAGTGAAAAAACAGTCAATAGGTAAACAACCACGTCTTGAGGACTCTGAGCAGCAATCTTCAACATCTGTAACACACGTACCTCATTTTCTTACATTACATTCTCTTTCAGAAAAACCTTTAAAGCAAATGTCCCCCTTTTTTTATTCAGAATGGACTAGAGGGTCTTGCTGGCTCTCCAAAGTCCATAAAGAAGCTTTGATCTGGAGACATTGGTTGAAACATCCAAAACCCAACACAGTGAACTCCTCTTGAATTCAAAGGCAATTGGGGATATACCTATTGAGGTTACCCCTCATGCTACCTTGAATTCATCATGAGGAGTTATTGTTGAGAGGGATTTGAAGAACATTCCCGAGTCGGAGATTCTCGCTGGTCTCTCCACTCAAGGAGTTTTAGCAGTGAGGCACATCTCCACTCGCAAATATGGAGTTACACTGCTGACAGATAACCTTGTTTTGACATTTACATCACCACATGCACCTGCCACCATCAAGGCAAGTTATCTAATTTGCATAGTACAGCCGTACATTCCAAATTCTCTCTAATGTTCCCAATGTCAGAGGTTTGGCCACTCTAAGACATCTTGTCGTGGTTCCTTGACATGTGCTCTTTGTGGTGGCAAGGACCATGATACCTATGAGTGTGAAACGGACCCACATTGAGTCAACTGCAATGGTTCTCACCCTTCCTACTTTTGTTCTTGCCCAAATTGGTTGGAGGAAAAAGAGGTGCAGCATTTGAAAACAACACATAACATTAGTTATCCTGAGGCTCGGAAATTGCTGTCTGCCACTCCATCTCGGTCTTATGCTGCTGCACTTTGTATCACAACTACAGTGGGAGTGCAGACAGATCTTTCTGTTCCTCCAAGAGAATTGTTTTCTAAACAAATGAAAAGCCTTTTGACCTTCATGGTTAAAAAGGTTGATGAATTGACCACCACACCCATCTCTGTTCCTCCCATACATTCCAACAAACCTCACGATCCACACCTTAAGTTTCATATACAGGCATTTCTTCTGATACATCTTTTTCTCCCACCCCAAGATGCAAAACAATCATTTGTTTGCATTCTCAGTCACTGGAATCCCCTTCCAATAACAAAGATCTGCCCACTCGACCCAGGGCAGGATCCATGAAGGTTGATAGACCTCCTTTGACTAAGGAGAGTAAGGACAAAAGACGTGGTTGTAAACAGAAGGGTTCTCCAGCCACTTTGCCTACCCATCGTTAAAAATGGCCACCTTGATACAATGATGATATTAAAACACTGATTGCTTCCTACCATCCTGTATGTCTTTCCTAACAAGAAACATTTCTAAAACATGCTGATACAGCCACCATTCAGCAGTTTACTCTGTACAAAAATGACAGGCTGTGTGATGGAGGGGTGGCACTCTTGGTTGATCAGCATGTGCCCACCCTATCTTTGTCACTTAACACACCCTTGGAGGCAGTAGCCATCCATGTTTCCTTGAGTCATACCATCACTGTTTGTTCTCTGTACCTGTCACCTGGAGAGACATGTAATCAATGAGACCTGGATGCTCTCGTTGAACAGTTCCCATCTCCATTTCTAATCCTGGGGGAGTTCGATGGACATCATCCCCTCTGGGGAAATGCTGTTATTGATAGGAGGGGTTGCTCTGCAGAGCATATGCTCTCTGATCACAACCTTTCTCTTTTCAATACTGGTTCTTTCACTTATTTTCATGCACCTAATCAGTTCTTTACTGCTATTGATCTCTCTGTTTGCTCCCCTTTATTATTTTCCCATTTTTCATGGAAGGTTGACACTAATCCACTAGGCAGTGACCATTTTCCTATACTTTTGAAAGAGACTGGCAGTGGTTGTTGCCACCCTACTCTCATGCCCCGGTGGAAGCTGGATCAGGCAGACTGGTCCACTTTCACTACTATCGCAGAACTTGATCCTGCTATCATGAATCAGCCATCAATAGACAACTGTGTGGCAGCAGTAATTGACTGTATTATACAAGCAGCTGCTCAATGTATTCCTAAAACCTTGACACATTTTCCACGATATCCTCGTCCGTGGTGGGATCCTGCTTGCCACTTGGCATGGAAGGCTCAAAAACGGGCTTGGGATACTTTCTGTAGATATCCCACCTTTTCGAACCTCATTGCACATACTAGGTGGGTAAGACATCAAAGCCAGAAGGAATCTTGGATTAAGTTCACAACTAGCATTTCTTCTACCACCAGTTCCAAGGTCATATGGGACAGAATTCAAAAGGTCAGTGAGTACTGCAATTCTCTCCCATCTGATGGCCAAGAGGTAGCTGATGTCCAGAGCATCACCGATATTCTAGGTGTAAGCATTTGCTGGGTATCTGGCACTTCTGCTTGTTTCTCCACCTTCTTGGCCATCAAGACTCAGGTATAGCGTTCACCTCTTTCCTTTCGAACTGACTGTCTTTTCACTATAATTATACTGGGGGAACTGAAAATGGCCCTTCATCAGTCTGGCAGCACAGCTGTTGGACCTGATAATGTACACTATGACATGCAGCACTATCTCTCTCCTGCTTCTCTTGATATTTTTCTCATTGTTTTTAACCAGATCTGGCAGGAGAATGTTTTTCCCGATGTCTGGTGCCAGGCTATTATCTTACCTTTCTCTAAGCATAGGAAAGATCCCACAATTTCTTCACACTATCGTCCAATTGCTTTAACGAGCTGTCTCTGTAAGACCTTAGAAAGGATGGTTAATGCTCGTCTTGTTTGGTTCCTTGAATCAAACAACCTCCTCTTGCCCACCCAGTGTGGGTTCCGACGACAGCATTCCACCATGGTCCATCTAATTCGACTTGAAACATCAATCAGAGAAGCCTTTCTCAAATGCCAACATCTTGTTTCAATATTCTTTGACATTGAGAAGGCTTATGACAAAACATGGAGGTATGGCATTTTGTGGGACCTCCATACATATTGGTTATGTGGCCATTTATCCATGTTTATTAAAAATTTTTTTAATGGAGAGGTGATTCCAAGTTCTTGTAGGTTCGACACTTTCCGTTTTTTTGTAAAGGAACTTTGGGTCTCTCAGGTGACTGACGGTGGTTCTTGTACTTACCTGTTAGTCTTCCTGGCAGGTTATAATCATTACCATTTTGCTAGAGAAAGTCCTTTACAACTTCTTTCAATCTACTTTCTTTCTTAAAATTTTAGACTAAGTGTCAACATTGATTTTATACTTTTTCTGTTTTTCAATGATGTTTTGTTTCATCTTTTATTTCCTTTCATATATTTTACTACATTTAATTTATTTTTACCATTTTACTGGACATTTGCCATAGATAGCCTAGCTGCTTTGTGCCATAAAACATTAAATCAATCAATTAATCTGTTGTATAAAAAGAGAACTGTACCATTTTCTTAATATTTTGTTTTTCTTCATGGTTATAGAATGGAGATGGATATGTGGATTCTAAAGAAAAGCTAGAAAACATTATACAAGGAATAAGAGAAGCACTGGGTGAATAAGTCTACATTAGTGACAACTTTACCTGAATCAGAAGGTTAGTGTGAAATTATATCAGTTTTATTTTACATATTTTTGTATGTTTTTTTTTGTATTCTACAACTTACAAGAGAATGTGTGTTATTAATGATGGTCCAATCACACTGTTTTGTTATATTAGGTCAAGAGTCAGTTGGATGGAGGTGTTTAATAAGAAAAGTCTGATATTCTGTGTATAACACGCCTTGCAATGGTAATTGGCAAAATTTTGTGAAGATATAAATACATTCACCGTATTAAGTCATAACATGAAAACTGTAACAGGCACAAAATGATTACAAGGTTTATACCAGGAACCAAGCTTGTAGTGAGAAAGTTAATTTATGTGCAGCTTCTTGCAAATATCTGCATCACATTCTATATTCAAACTTGTTTTAAAACTGGTTCAGTTCTTATGAAATTGAATTTATTTCTGAACAAAATTTAATGTTCTAACATATCAACTGACGTGCTAAACAAATGCCTTTTGAAAATGTTATGTGTAGGTACAGTAGAATTCTAATAAATAGATATTTGTTTAAATAATTAAGAGTATTAGTTTGGTATTTCTACTACAACAAGTGAAGAAAAGTTGGTACTTTAAAATATTCAAATTCTAATTACACTATAACAACTAGATGGTGGGAATCAGAAAGCATGGGAAATCAGAAGAGTTGAAAAATAAAAATAAAGTTGTAATCATAAGACGGCTCAAATTTATTGTATGAAATTCTGCAATTTCACTTTTCAGGCCTTGAAAATCTTAGAGTTTTATAAAAAAAAAATTTAATTTGGAAAAAGTGAAAACACATTACTTAACTTGTTTATAATGTACCTAAACAACATATGTTTAACACCTATTTCTAACTCTCTTAGGTTCTGTTTTAGAAAATATAATAAATTTATCAACTTAGTGTCTTATTTTTTTCAAAAACAAGTTGTATATTACAGTAATGATTTTGTTGACCATTACTTACAACTTAGGTATTTGGTGTAAACAACTTCAAAATCCAAGTTTTACCACAAACAGCCTTGAGCTGGCTATGTATCTGATATTAAGAAGCAGATACAATAAAATGAATTGGTAGTTAGGACACTTTTTTCTCAGGTCTAAAAATTGAAACCTGTTGCTGAATTACTCACCATTTTAACTGTGGAAGTGTTACATTGAGACTGTCTTATTGTGTATTGGTAGTGTTAAGGAGCTGTATTTCATCTAATCAAACACTTCATGAAATTCAAGAAACAACTTTAGTATATAAAACTTGTTTCTGATATATTCGTCATTTTACTAAACACCATTTATAGAACATTATACTAAAAAATATTCTGATGTAACTTTTGCATACTGTGTTGTTATTAACTTCTGATTTACATATAACACTTTTCTTTTATGCTTACAAAGAATACCTAAGAGATTTGAGTTAATACTTTTAGACTGGACAACAATTCAAGGTTTTCATGCAATTCTGGAAAATATAAATTGCATTTTGGAAAATGCTGATGTTTTGTTGAGAGCCAAATATCTAAACCCTGTTTAAATGTTAAAAATTATACTTTCATTTTCAGCATGTAATTATACTGTTTTCTTAACTATAAGAAACTGGTTGTTTAAATGCTTATGGATTGAATTGCTTGACTTTATTTTTGTTCTATGAGTAATATTAATGCATTTTATTTGTTTTCATTAAGGCTGATACACAAGTGATAACTCCTGGATTTCAGAGCAGCATATGAAGGGTCTCCTTAAAGTTTTTGGGATGATGCCAGAAGTTTCTTGCTTTGTTTTCCAAACTTTTGTGTCGCAACTTCTTCCTTTTTATTTGAGCCTGTATTATTTACTGCAGCTTCTAATGTAGTACATATATAAAAATTAGTTGGTTCTTTGTCTACAAATTAAATCTAAAACTGAATAATTTACAAATATATAACACATGATTTGGCAGAAAAACCAAGAACAGGAAAAAACATTTGAAATGTTTTTCATAATCAAAACTTCACTTTATTAACGATTTTGTCACTCCATCCTCCACAGTTTGATTTGTATTATTGGTACGTAAGTGTGTTCTTGAAAATTGTATTTGATGCATGATTAAAAATAAATTGAATCTTACATAACACATTCATTTGTGTAGTATTTTAGTTTCTGGTAAGTAGTTCTAAAATTATGCAATTTTACACTTGGTATGTATTATTTCATAACACAATCATCCAATTGAGATCATTACTGCCATTACATTGTGCTTTTATCAAAAACCTTTCCACATTGATATTTATTAAGTTGTAAGGTTTTGCACATGATAGTGATGATAAAGAACTGGGTGTGGATGATGTTCACAAATAACTGGTTTGGGCATTGATAATGATATCAGTATATAATTAGATGTGGACAACAGAAATGAACTAAGTATGGAAATAAAAAGAAACTACAACCAGATAAAAGTAATAGAGTCGTAGGTGTTTACAATATGAAACAAGTACTACAAGTAAACAATAGCAATGAAAAGAGTGTACACTAGAACAAGAATATAAGTGAACAATGGCAATGACACAAGAACAAAAATACATGAAAACAATAACAATGAAATAAGTTTACAGAAGTACAATAATACAAGTGAACAACAGCAATGAAATAAGTGTAATCAAGAACAAGAATACAAGTTGATAATGGCAATGAAATAAGTGTACACTAGAACAAGAATATAAGTGAACAATAGCAAAGAATAAGTGTACACAAGGACAGGAACACAAGTAAAGAAAAGCAGTAAACTAGATGCACACATTAATAGAAATACGATTGGATAACAGCAATAAAAGATTAGGTGTACATAAAAACAAGAATACAAGTGAGTAATAGCAAGGTAACAGAAGGTACGTTATGAATTAAAATATTGTCTTTTTACAACTTAATATTTTATTTATCTTGGGAATGTGATCTTTCTTTAAGAATTATTATTTAATATCATTAGTTGCAGCTATAAATTGGAATTTATAGACGGCATTGTTAAAGTTATGTTTGTATGCTACCATATTTTCCCACTTCTCATTTTAACGTTTTTTTCTTTTTTTGTATTATTATTATAAATTATTAGTATAAATATTAGTATAAATATGTACCATATTTCGTTTTTAAGAAAATATCAGTAATATGCAAGTTATCAAAAATTTTTATGAGAAAATCCTTATTAGTGTTTAGATCAGAGAGTTCAATCCAAGTTCATAACTTACTATAAAGATTATTTATAAAAACACTATGCATAAAATTTGGTATTTTTACCCACTTACTGATTTTTTACAAAACTAACAATGTCCCTTCTGTCTAAAGGCATTACTTAATTCTACAGTTCAGATGATTTTAGTTCTTTTATTTATGTACCAAATTATTTTATTTTATGAAAATGCTGTACTTAGAATATTTCAGTAAAAATAATGTCAAATAATAAAACTTATTTCAGTAATAGTTGAGCACTTGTCATTAAACGTGATATGGTAGCAGCCTAAAAATGATGAGTTCTCAAGAGTGAGTGTTAAGATAAATTACTAAAACGTTTCAAGGGACATTGAAAACAAGACTAGGCTTATGCAGTTCCAGACCCAAGTATTTGTTTGCATCTTTTAAAATGTAAACGTGTATTATTTAAAAGAAATTTGCCTAAATATTAGCCTTTACCATGTTGAAAATCTTAAATCAGTATACATTTTTATCTGTGTTCTTTCTGTGTAACCTATTCCGAGAAATACGTCTAGGGCATCTACATTAACTCTTTAAACTCATAATTTTTGCACATTCTGTTTGAAATATTTCAATGATTTCTTATTAATTATCATTATATATTTTAAAATTTCAATAAGGTACTTTTATGGTGTTCAATGCTGCCCTCTATATGCAAACTTTTTTATTATGCATGCCATAAGCTTTTTGCACCCCTCTACCAGAATCAAATGATTCCAACTTGTCTCTCATGCAAGTCACCATATTCCTATTGATTTGGAAGCATTTCAGTTTAATTATCCTTATTCTGGTTGCATTTATAATTTACTTAACACTCTTTTGCTGACTAAATCAACGTGAATTATGAGGTTAATGTCAACACTTCTGGTATCTCACCTATGACAGTTGCTTTAACACAGGATTTTATTCAGTATTTAGTGAGGAACTCTGGTTTTCCCATCATATAGCTTCTCATTTGACCTCATCCATCTATATATCCTCCATGGAAGTGTATCATTGGAAGTAAGAAGGTCTCTTGCATATGGGTTTGGCTGAGAGATTTTCTGCTGTTGTTGATATCTCAGAATTTCTGATGGAGCCTTTCAGCCTGTGAGGCCTATGGTGTCCTCTCTTTCTGATTACTGTGTATCATTATCCTATACTTTTCGTATTTTCTGCCCCTCGGAGTGGATTCCTGTACGTGGTGAGGGGACCTCCCAGGGAAGGTTCTGTTCTGTCTGGTTACCTTCTCTGGGATCTAAACATCCACCCACGTGTTTGCCGTGCGTGGCGACCCGTGAAGGGGAGGAGAGGATCCTGGTGGTTGAGGGGTCCAACCCTAACACACCACTTTGGCCTCGAATTCCTGTAGACGGGCGGCCCTTGGGTCAATCGGCTGGTCCACCTGGGCTAGAGCCAACCAAGTACCAGTGTTGGAAGTTCTCAACGGGTGTTGTGGACATTGTGCCTGATGCTGGTGTTTGGGTATAGTGCTCATGAAACCCTGGCGTTGCTGCATTGTCCTTGCGTGACTTTGAAGTGCGTCCCCTTGTAGGGCTCCATGGTGGGTGGGGTCAGTGAGTACCGAAACTTTTCACTTTCCTATGGATCCTTCAAAAAATTTAATTAAAATTGTAAAAAAAAAGTCAATGGGTAAGCGACCACGTCTCGAATACTCAGAACAGCAATCTCCAACTTCAGTAACACACGTACCTCATTTTCTGATATTGCATTCTCTTTCAGAAATATCTTTAGGGCAAATGTCCCCTTTTTTTATTCAAAAGGGGCTCGAGGGACTTGCTGGCTCTCCAAAGTCAGTAAAGAAGCTTCGATCTGGTGACATACTGGTTGAAACATCCACATCCCAACACAGTGAACTCCTCTTGAAATCAAAGGTAATTGGCGATATACCTATCGAGGTTACACCCCATGCTACTTTGAATACTTCACGAGGAGTTATTGTTGAAAGGGATTTGAAGAATGTTCCTGAATCGGAGATTCTCGCCGGTCTTTCCACTCAAGGAGTTTCTGCAGTGAGGCGCATCTCCACTCGCAAAGATGGAGTTACACTGCCAACAAATACCCTTGTTTTAACATTCACTTCACCACGAGCACCCGCCACCATCAAAGCAGGTTATCTCATTTGCAGGGTTCGGCCATACATTCCAAACCCTCTTCGATGTTTTCAATGTCAGAGATTCGGCCACTCAAAGACATCTTGTCGTGGTTCCCTGACATGTGCTCGTTGTGGAGGCAAGGACCACGATGCCTATGATTGTGACATAAACCCACATTGCGTCAACTGCAATGGTTCTCACCCCTCTTACTTTCATTCTTGTCCAAAATGGTTGGAGGAAAAAGAGGTGCAGCGTTTGAAAACGACACATAACATTAGTTATCCTGAGGCTCGGAAATTGATGTCCACAATCCCATCTCGGACATATGCTGCTGCACTCCATTCCACAACTACAGTGGAAGTGCAGACAGATCTCTCTGTGCCTCCAAAAGAATCGTTTTCAAACCAAATGAAAAGCCTTTTGCCCTCAGTGGTTAAAACAGTAGATGAATCGACTTCTACACCCATCTCTGTTCCTCCCATAACTTCCAACAAACCTCAAGATCCATGTCCTTCAGTTTCAAATACAGGCATTTCTTCTGATACATCATTTTCTCCCACCACAATAAACAAAACAATTACTCGTCCGCGTCCTCAGTCGCTTGATTCCTCTTCCAATAACAAAAACCTGCCCACTCGACCCAGAGCAGGATCCATGGAGGTTGATAGACCTCCTCCGAAGAAAGACAGTAAAGACAAAAGACGAGGTCGTAAACCGAAGGGTTCTCCAACCACTTCACCTGCCCATCCTTAAAAATGGCCACCTTGATACAATGGAACTGTCGAGGTTTACGTTCTAATCTGGATGATATCAAAACGCTGATTGCTTCCTACCATCCTGTTTGTCTTTCTCTACAAGAAACATTTCTCAAATCTGCTGATACAGTCTCCATTCGGCAGTTTTCTCTGTACAGAAATGACAAGTTGTGTGATGGTCGAGTACATGGAGGGGTGGCACTTTTGGTTGATCAACATGTGCCTACCCTGTCTTTGTCACTCAATACACCCTTGGAGGCCGTAGCCATCCGTATTTCCTTGGGTCGTACCATCACTGTTTGTTCTCTGTACCTGTCCCCTGGAGAGACATATGATCAATCAGACCTGGATGCTCTCGTTGCACAGTTACCATCTCCATTTCTAATCCTGGGGGATTTTAATGGACACCATCCCCTCTGGGGAAGTGCTGTTATTGATGGGAGGGGTCGATCTGTAGAGCAGATGCTCTGTGATCACGATCTTTCTCTTTTCAATACTGGTTCTTCCACTTACTTTCATGCACCAAGTCAGTCATTCACTGCCATTGATCTCTCAGTTTGCTCCCCTTCATTATTTTCCCATTTTTCATGGAGGGTTGACAGTAATCCACTAGGCAGTGATCATTTTCCGATCATTTTGAGAGAGACTGGCCGTGGTCGATGCCACCCTACCCGTGTGCTCCGGTGGAAGCTGGATCAGGCAGACTGGTCCACTTTCACTGCTCTCGCAGAACTTGATCCTGTCATCGTAAATCAGCCATCAATAGACAACTGTGTTGCAGCGGTAACTGATTGTATTATACATGCAGCTGCTCAGTGTATTCCTAAAACCTCGACACGTTTCCCACGATATCCTCGTCCATGGTGGAATTCTGCTTGCAACTTAGCACGGAAGGCTCAAAAACGGGCCTGGGACACTTTTCGCAGATATCCCACACTTTCAAATCAGGTTGCTTTCCAGCGGGCCCGAGCACATGCTAGGTGGGTAAGACGTCAAAGCCAGAAGGAATCTTGGATTAAGTTCACAACCAGCATATCTTCTACCACCAGTTCCAAGATCGTATGGGACAAGATTCGAAAGGTTAATGGGCACTACACTTCTGTTCCCCTCTCGATCTTACTCTCTGATGGTCAGGAGGTGACTGATGTCCGAAACATCGCTGACACTCTAGGTGAAAGCTTTTGCCGGGTATCTAGCACTTCTGCTTGTTCCTCCACCTTCCTGGCCATCAAGACTCGGGCAGAACGATCACCTCTTTCCTTTCAAACTGACTGTTTCTTTGACTATAATAGTCCCTTTACCCTGGTGGAACTTAAAATGTCCCTTCATCGGTCTGCCAGTACATCTCTTGGACCTGATGATATTCATTATGACATGCTACACCATCTCTCTCCTGATTCTCTTGATGTCCTACTGACTATATTCAACCGGATTTGGCAGGAGAATGTTTTTCCTGATGCCTGGCGCCAGGCTATTATTTTACCTTTCTCTAAGCCAGGGAAAGATCCAAAGACTCCTTCAAACTATCGTCCAATTGCTCTGACGAGCTGTCTCTGTAAGACCTTAGAAAGGATGGTTAATGCTCGTCTTGTTTGGTTCCTTGAATCAAACAACCTCCTCTCACCCACCCAATGTGGGTTCCGTCGACAGCACTCCACCATAGACCACCTAATTCGTCTTGAAACATCTATCAGAGAGGCCTTTCTCAACCGCCAACACCTTGTATCGATATTCTTTGACATAGAGAAGGCTTACGACACAACATGGAGGTATGGCGTTTTGCGAGACCTCCATACATATGGGTTACGTGGCCATCTACCCATGTTTATTAAAAAAATTTTAATGGACAGGAGATTCCAAGTTCGTGTAGGTTCGGCACTTTCACGTTCTTTTGTACAGGAACTTGGAGTCCCTCAAGGCTGTATATTGAGTGTCACACTTTTCAGTATAAAGATAAATGCCATCACTGAACAACTCCCTCTCACCGTTATGAATGGGCTATATGTTGACGACTTTCACATCTCATGTCAGTCATCAAACATGAGATATATTGAGCGGCAACTACAAACTGCCCTCAATCGTGTACAGAAGTGGACTCTTGCGAATGGCTTTAATTTCTCTCTTTCCAAAACTGTATGCATGCACTTTTGCCGCCGACGAGGTATTCACCCTGATCCTGAACTTCATATCGGTGAAGTTTTGCTGCCAGTGGTCCCAGAGACAAAGTTCTTGGGGCTTATCTTTGATCGTAAATTGACCTTTATACCACACTTAAAGCAGCTTCGGGTCAAATGCACCAGAACACTGAACATCCTTCGTGTCCTCTCTTCTACCAGTTGGGGGGCAGATCGCCGTTCAATGTTAAAGATATATCATGCTCTTATTAGATCGAAACTTGACTTTGGATCAATGGTCTATGGCTCTGCCAGACCCTCGGCCTTAAAGATACTGGACCCCATTCATCACCAAGGTCTTCGACTCTGCACCGGAGCTTTCCGTACCTCTCCAGTTCAAAGCATATACATTGAATCTCATGAACCTCCTCTACACCTTCGCCGTTTGCAACTGTCTTTACAATATACTTCGAAACTTCGTTCCTTACCAAAGCATCCCACCTGGGAATGTGTTTTCCTTTCTCGGTGGGCAGTACTTTTTCAGAACAGACGATCTGTCATTGCTCCGTTTGGCCTTCGCATCCGGGCGCAATTGGATGAATTGGGTCTGTCCTTGGATAATATTGCAGATTCCACAGGTCGACGCATCCCACCATGGCTTATTACAGCCCCCAAGTGTGACCTTTCTTTCAATCACCTAAAAAAGGCGGATACTCCAGACTGGAAATACCGTCTTTTATTCAATGAATATCTTTCAAACAATCATTCAGTTCCCATTTATACAGATGGTTCCAAATCAGGAAATTCAGTGGGCTCTGCTATGGTTTGCTGTGGGTCAGTAGTTGCACACAGAATCCCCTCTACAGCTTCTGTGTTCACTGCTGAACTGTATGCCATATCTCTTGCCCTTGATCATATTGCAGCTGAGCAGTACTCCAACTGCACTATTTATACTGACTCGCTTAGTTCTATTCTTGCCTTGGAATCACTTCACATTAGCTCACATCCTATTCTAGCAGATATTCGAAACCGACTGGCCCATTTCTCATTAGCAGCTACTTCAATTCAGTTTTTCTGGATACCAGGCCATGTTGGTATTCATGGAAACGAGCTTGCAGACATGGCAGCTAAATATGTATGCCTCAGCTCCATCACCCCTATGCCTATTCCGTACATGGACTATGGTGTTGTGTTCAAAGCTCGGCTCCGTGCCAGTTGGCAGTCCACTTGGAGTGAACAACACGACAATAAACTTTTTCAAATTAAACCCAAAATTGGAGTTTGGCCATCTAGCTTCCGTAAAGTTCGGAGGGAAGAAGTTGTTCTCACTAGGCTACGCATTGGTCACAGTTTTTTAACTCATCATTTTCTTTTATCTGGAACTGATGCACCAATGTGTAGTTTGTGTAACACTCAAATCACTATCAGCCATGTTTTACTTTCTTGCCATCGTTACAATCCTCAACGACGGCAATACTTTAAACATATTTTTTCCCAGGGTCAATCTGTAACATTGGACAGAGTTATTGGTGATGGTGACTATGTCCACCTTAATAACGTTTTTAATTTTTTAATGGCCATTAATCTTTTTAATCTTCTTTAAGTGTGGTATATTTATTCATTACACCTTTTTAATTGTGGCTCCTTTTTAAAGTTGTATTCTCTCTCATTCAATGCGACATTAAACAATAGCCAGAACATTAAATAACTCGACACCAGGACTGGAAAGGCCAACTTCAGGTGACTAACGCTTCTGTTTGAACTACTCGTTAGTCTTCCTGGCGAGTTACTGTTATACTTTCGCTGCATATCATTTCGTGCTTTTACAACCTTTTTGTACTGGCCATATTGACTCATAACCCGGAACCAGGACGGAAAGACCAACTTCAGGTGGCTGACAGTGGTTTATATACTACCTGTTAGTCTTTCTGGCGGGTTATGATCATTCCCATTCTGCTACAGGTTGGCCTTTACTACTTTGTTGACTGGATGTCGTCATTGGTTTTTGCACCATTTCCTGTTTTAATTGCCATTTTGTTTTTATCTTCAATTACCTTTACACATTTTACTCTATTTACTTGACTTTTATCTTTTTACTGGACATTTGGCTACTCTTTATTATGATTTTGCTGAGTGTATTTTTAAACTTTTATTCCATTACATTTTGATATTAGCTACTATGACACATAACCCAGAACCAGGACTGGAAAGGCCAACTTCACGTGACTGACGGTGGTTTTTGAACTTGTTCGTTAGTCTTCCTGGCGGGTTATGATCATTATTATTATGCTAGAGTAAATAGTTTATAACTTTGAAGACTGGGTGTCACCATTGGTTTTTACACCATTTTCTGTTTTAATTGCTGTTTTGTTTTTACCTTCATTTTCCTTTACAAATTTTACTCCATTTACGTGACTTTTCTCTTTTTACTGAACATTTGGTTACTCATTGTTGCGTTTTTGCTGTGTGTTTTTTAATACTTCTATTCTTTTACATTTTGATACTAGTTGCTATGACACATAACCCAGAACCAGGACTGGAAAGACCAACTTCAGGTGACTGACGGTGGGTCTTGTACCTGCCTGTTAGTCTTCCTGGCGGGTTATGATTATACCTTTTTGATAGAATACCTACCTTACAACTTTTTACACTTTGCCTTCTATCTTAACCTTGTAGACTAGGTGTCAACACTGGGTTTTTTTTTTTGGTTTTTTTTACGTTCATTTCCATTTATGTCTTTTACTACATTTTTACCGGTTGTTTGGCGCAGATAGCCTCGTTGCTTTGTGCCATAAAACACTAAATCAATCAATCGTATTTTCTGTTACTATGATGGTTTTTCTATCACTCATCCTTACCATGGTTATCTGTTCCTTCTGGATTGGGATATTGATATGGTCCTCCATTCCTTTACTTGACCTCCATGCAGTGCTATTTACTTTTTCCTTTATTTTCCCTATCCCTTGAGAAATATTTCCCTCTCCTTTTGGCTTGTGAACAGCTCAACTTGTTCGCCATTGACATAACCTGCACACTTCACCTCCATGCTGGTCTTCTTTATTTGCGCTCCCCAGTGGCTCAGCGGTATGTCTGCGGACTTACACGCTAAAATCCGGGTTTTAATTCCCGTGGTGGGCAGAGCACAGATAGCCCATTGTGTAGCTTTGTGCTTAATTCAAAACAACAACAACATTCTTTATTTGCATCATTCTTTTTTTCCACAAAAGCTTGCTGGCTTGTGAGGATACTTCTTCCTTATTGCATATTTCCCTTCCCTCTCTTTCTTGTCTCTACCTTCATTCCAATCTGGGTCAGTTTCTATGTCCTGTGTGCACCCTTTGTTTTTATATTGCCCACACAGCCTCCTTCTGTAGTTCCTATTTCCATCTCTTTATCCTGTAGCAACTGTCTTTGTTCAGAGTTCTCTCTCCTTTTACCCTCACCAGTTGGGTTTGTTTTTGATCCAATTGGACTTATTCCTCTTTATGCCCTTCCCATCATATTGTGTTACTTCTCATCACATCTGAAACCTCACCTTTTCCATCACTTCTTGTCTTCATAGACTCTTGGAAGACATCCTACAATTGGGCATGTGGACATCCCTAACACATTTATCTCCCATTACTTCGATCCTATTGCAGTTTTGGCTTCCTTGAATTTTATCTTCCACCTCTGACTATATTTCAGATTTCAGTGTACCTCTGACACTTGGTAACTCTTTATTAATACTTTTCCTTTCAGGATCCAATCATTAAAACTTCATTACTTGAATCCAACTGTTTGGCAAGCGTTGCCTGGCCAAGTACTCTTTAACTTTAAATCTGCACTGTATGCCATGTTGAATCATGCTTTCTTTCCATGGCTGTGCACATTCATTCACTTTTGTGATGGGGTGTTTCATAAGACTGGTTGTAGATGAATAATCTCATGATATTTGCTTTATAAATGGGCCTGTCCTGTACTGCACCACCCATGGATTTTGTTGGTGAAGCCAAAGGGGATAGCACCCCATCCCTTGTTGAATAAATCACTATGGTCTGGTTTCCAAAATAAGATTTTGTAATCACTAATTGCACTGTCTCAGGTGTTAACATTCCTCTGGGATCTCCAGTGTATCCTCACCCTCTTTTCTTATAGTGGAGTATGAGAATCCTTAACACATACCAGTCCCAACCCAATTTGAGGTTTGACCATGGAGGCATCCTGCTAGATGAGTTCCACACAAGACGTCTATAACTATTAAATTCAGAGTAGGGATAATGGTGTTCTGTCTGTGCTGATGATGTAAAACTCCCCTGATTTATGATTAAGTACGAGACAGAGTGAGGTGTCAAAAAACAATTCCCTCTTCAACTGGGAGCCCTCTTCCTACCCTTATATGAATGTTCGTGCCTCTAGGGCTGTTTTTTTATTTTTTTAATAATCTATTCATTGTAAGTCCTCATAAAGATTTGGGTTGTCTATCTTCTTCCCTTGATTCCTCTTCTATGTTTTGAGTCACAGGTGTGTACTGCATGCAACAGACATCCTCCTGGATACCAGATGTTATATTCCTAAATTTTTAACTTACAGCTAATCCTGTATAATACCCAGGAATTGAAGTAGTTCTAAATTTCTGGTTTTGGGGTTTGAGGCAAAGAAAGAGTGATCTTCATCCTCCCCCCCATGTAGATGTAAGTATCCTGCAAGGAAATTTTGGATGTAGTTGACCTGCCGAGCATTGTCTGCCACTTTATGCCATGGGACACATCATTTACCCACTTCATTATTGTGGAATTGAGTTGTTGTATCTTTCTCTGGTTATATTAACTTTCTTACCATATTCTATCACATTAAGGTATGCTCTTCTCATTTTCTGCCCAGATTTGTAAGCATTCCTCAGCTGGAGGAAGTGTATGGATTCCCCTCTCCAGTTCTTATGATCTTGGTCTCTCATCTACAGGAGTATCCTTTGAATGTTTTTGGGGATACATCTGTTCTTCTCTTGCACTACTCCCTCCTCCTAATCAGTTTGAGATTCTAGATAATTTTGTTAGAGGAGGGAAAAATAGTATCAGAAGTTATAATTTTCATGCACTGAAAAATGCATTTCTGATAGCTACTTCCCTTCTCTCACCTTTCCAACCCTCTCAATTCTGGTGCTTCTGTTATCTCCCTTCTGCTGATAGTGGATAAGTGAAGCATGATGATTTGAATGAAAATGAAATAAAATCATTTGATTTCAACAGGAGGTGCAAAGGCTTGTGATATGCATAATAAGAAGTTTCCCCAAATAAGCGAAACACTGAATGGAAATAGTTAATCTAGTGAAAGGGGGAAGTACCTATGGGAAATACATTTTCAGTATAGGAAAGTTGTATTTTTCTTTCTTTTGTTTTTTCTTCAGGATAAGTGGGTATTCATGTAAAGTATTGTTGTGTAAATAGCCTCAAACTTTTCTGTGTTGAACATTTGAGGCCACCTTTATGACAGGTAAATTGTGGTTTTCATCAGGAAATTAGCAGTGTCCACTCCTTAAGGAGCTAATAAACAATCTTAGAACTCTGTAATTTTGGCATTTTATCTCTCCTTCTACAGAAATTTTTAATTTTACATATAAATTTTAATATATATGAAAATATACTGGATGGCTGAGTATTCTGAATAAGTTCAACCAAGTTGTTTTGAATAATTTATTCTGATTTTTTCAAAAGATATGCAGAGGACACTTTTATTGTTTTCAAACACACCACATACAAATATTTTGGATTATTTTAATAACAAAAAAACATGATTTATAGTTGAACATCAATGACAGCAAAAATACCACTTTTAGACATATCAGTTGGCCCAGCATGGTTAACATAGATAGTCCTCATGTAGCTTTGCACAATATTCAAAACAAACATATTAATTGAAAATAAATAATCAGGTTAAGTGTAAAACACAAATTTTACAGGTTTATATTTTAACTGTGAAAGTTTTATTCTTGAATTAGATTAATTTAATTACAAATTTAGTACATGAAGCATGGAAGATATCTTTAATAGTTTAGCAAAATAATTTAATAACATTGAAAAGTTCTTCATAAATAATGGATTTTTTATAAAACTATAGATATATAGTTATTACAAAATATTTAAAAATACAAGCATCCATAGATGAAGACTACAGTTAATAAACAAAAAAAATGTTTATTTCTTTGCTTTTTATAAGGGCACAATCTTTTGAAAAAAAAGAACAGCTTCATTAAAGGCAAAATTCAAAAGTACACCTAAAGTGTATGTTAAAACTAAATTATATATAATTTTTAATTTCTGTTATGTGAAACATCAAATACCAAGATTGTTTTCTAGCATAGATGTAATTCTACGTCCACAGATTGTACAATGATAACATAACAATCCAGAATTAAAGAACATACTGATTTAAGGTTGTCATAGTAGTCAAATATTAAACCAAACACATAACATGGATGTGATGAATCACCAAACACAAAATTTATTGCAAATGAACATTTAATAATAACAGTTCAGTTACACAATCTTAACACTATTACTTGCTTAAAAATGGAGTACTATCAATGACATTTTAGTCTTTCCACCTCTGAGGTATATTTTATAGTTTAATTTTTCACAGTCCTTTACTTTCACATTTGTATCTTATATCATGAGGTTAAAGGCACTTTGTTAAATTTTCTGTATTAATCCAGATGAATAGTGTATTTCATCTTCACACAACACAGATGTTTATTTGTGTATTTCACCACCTTGTTTTAAGTTTTAAAATTCTTCATCAGATGTCTCTGCTAATAACAGTATTCGATCAGCAGGTCTAAGTGACTTGATAGGACCCTGAAGGGAAAATAGAAAACATTATGTAAACATCTGTAATGACTGAAGAATTCTCCTCAATAATGCCTACTTCAGTATACCACAGTGCCAAAATATAACTTTCACTTGAACTGCATTACATGATTTTAAAATAATTATTATTGCAATCACAGCATATATTCAAAATATATTCTTTCACATCAAATCAGTTCTTCAGTCAGGTTGGGATTTGATTGTATGTTTTACTTATGGCATCAGAATAGCACTTAGGTTTAATATGTCTAAATATAAAACCATTAAGACTCAATAACGCAAGTATTTTGAAAAGGTCTACTGTTCAAAAATGCTTGGGTTATAGGGTTTTCATTTTTAATATGTTTTAGTTCCACTTGTAATTTATCAACAGTACCACAACAGTGCTGAATGTGTGCAAAATGGATAATAAATAGTTCAAAATCCAATAAACTTTAGTGTACAAAAGCAATCTTTATCAGGCTGTGAGTAAAAAGAATACCAGCAAAAACTCGTGATTAATGGAGAGACAGAATAAAGGGATAATATTTACTATCCAGTTTAATCTCCATTTAAATTACAGTTTTATTGCACTTGAAAATTTAAGTATAAGGATGATTGGAAATGTTCTAATTATAGTGCATATATTTTCTTTAAAAAATTCATAAAGATCAAATTTTGGGCCGGTTAGTTTAGCATTGGTAAAAATGAAGTAATTAGTAGTACACATGGTGGAACAATAATTATTATATTTCACCCATGACAGTGTGGATTATTAACTGAGGCAGTCATTATATAGACTTAGTTTGCTTTTTCCTTTCTCTAAATATTTGTACTCTATCAAAATAATGCTATAACCCTTCAATTTGAACAAACAGCTAGGCATCTTGATGTGACCCAAAAAAAAACCCATTCCTGAAAGGTTTGGGGTGTTTTGATTAGATAAAAAAAGATGACATTTGATACTATTTTTGAGATCTAGGTCATTGGACTAGACCTGTGACTATGAGAACAAATGTGGAAAGGTTAATTTGTAAATGTGAAAGAAAACAATGCATCAATGAAATATGCTTGAAATGTTCTAAATGTGATGGTTTAAATGTATTGATTAAGCAAAATGGTAGGTCCAAGTAAAATGAAAAAGTTATTTGAGGATATACAAATTGATTTGACATACCAGCTAAATGGAACATTCCTCAATTGATTACTGCATTAACAGAGAAACATGAGAAAAACAGGCACAACAATATTGTTAACTTCAAAAGGAGGAACTGGAATCATTTATACAAAATTATTAGTTTTATTATTTTGTGAAACTAATAGCACAGTTTTTGAAGTAACTGTATCATGCCTTATATTTTCCTATCAATTCTCAAATTTAAAATGCCATTTCTGTAATGAAAAATAAATACACATGGTGGTATGATGCCTGGTATAGTAACACAAAAGTATATTCCATACAGACTTTATCATGTCATATTTTCATTAATATTTAGTTCTAATTTGGAGAGTTTATTTAGAATTTTGTGAAAAGCTACAAGAGGTAGCACTATCTATCTCTAATTTAGCAGTGAAAGGCTAGAAGAAAGGAAGCTAGTCATCACTACCTCCTACCAACATTTGGGCTACTCTTTTGCCACTGAATAGTGGGATTGACTGTTACACATAATGCCCTCATGCCTGAAAGGGTGAGCATACAGGGTGTGATGGAGATTCAAACCCATGGCTCTCAGATTGCAAGTCAAATGCCCTAACCACCTGGTCATGCTAGGCCCCACCTTTTATTCTTCATTTTAGAAGTTGTGTCAAATTCCATTCATCACAATCCACAGAAATAACCCTAAATCACTAGTTTACAGAATTACCACTCTATTGACCATCCTACGCTCTGTATTAAATGATATTTGGGCTGGTTCATGTGGCAGGTGTTAATACACTTTGCTATATATATTGTGAAGGATTTATCATCATACTTTTATTTTAACATACCTACGTTTGATTAGGTTTAATTGTTGATTCTTACTCTCAAGAATCTTCTAGAAATTTAGAGAATAGGCAGGACTTGTGCAATACACATTCAATAATATTTGTTTTACAAAAACACTAGTATTTTTTTGAACACTGTTGAAACTTCAAGAATCTCAAGTGATTGTATACAAAACTGACGCATCAAGAAACAATTATTATTATTTTTGGGCAGTTACAGTTGGTGTGCCATAGACCTTGGAAGCTGTAATTTCCATTAATGCTTATTAATTGAGAAACTACATAATTTGACCAGTAATATTTACACATTTCAAACATTACAACCCATTTAATGTCAGTGAATTAGCTTTGGATGTTATTATTTCTACAAAGACAATAAATATTGTTGTCTGTGAAAACTAATGGGTGCTTCCGGCTTAGTCAGCCGTCAAAAGAAGTGTACAGGCATTTCGACAAATAATTAATTTGCTCTCTGTGAACATTGATAAAATATTCAGTTCCAGATCACATCTATAAAACTCAGCATTATTTGTAAGTTTGTAAAACCCTTGTATATAAACCATTGGTGATAACCTTTATTACAAATTGTATTATTTTTCTTCTTTCCATATATGTTAAAAAAAGATAATTATGTGCATCAATCTTGTTGGCAAATATCATAAAAATAATACTTATTAGCATTTAATCTACTTCTAAATTAAAATTAAAATTTCTGGCTATTTGAAATCTTAATGCGTGATAATATATGCAACCAATGATAGCAACAGATTATAAAACTAAAGATAAAACATTTTCCCTCCATTCCCAATAAACGTGACCAAAAACAATACCATTATTTCTTGTAAATATTCTACTTTTTATTAGCTTCTCTATCAGATTCACAACATTATATTTTGCAGCCTAATCACGTTTTGTGTCCTTATTTGCAGGATCGTCAATAGCCAACATAAGCCATGGGATTAGTTATATCATTGGAACTCTCTTCCATTGTATTTATCAATTTTTGCTGACTTTTCATAAAAGAAATTTATTTAGCAAATTTCTTCATGAAGCCATGGAAAAACAGAAACTATTTAGTAGCATACATTTCTAGTGAGCTTTGGATTACCCCACTGCTAGGCCCCTCAACAAACCCTGGACCCTAGGGCATCTGCCACCATTGCCTTGTCTGTTTGTATACTTACCTAGTTTTCTTGTGGAGCATACTGAATAGGTTAGTTGTCCTGTTTATACAGAAAGCAAAATACACTTAAGTTTAGGGAGAGAACCATATTTTCTTTGTTAACCATAACCATTAAAGACAAAATTCAAACAGCTCCTATTTCCTGCCCAGTTCTGCCACCTATAGTTACTTATAAGGGGTGTCTCCTATACTTTTGCCAGGGCACTTTATAGTTAAAGAAGAATATTCATGAACTGTGAGAGCCAATAGTAAAGATTTAGTTTAATTAATTCAGGATTTCTCAGATAATTGGAGGACTTAAACATACATACCTTGGAAGTTTTTTTTCTAAGTCTGTTCTCACGAGAACGATAAAATTGGTAGATGTATCTGAACATAAGCAAGACAACCAGAACTACTAACCCTCCAGCAATACCTGCTGCTACTGGAGTAACAATACTCATGACATAGGAATCGTTCTGGAACAATAAAATTTGGAAATTATTCTTCTAAAACATGTAGTGTACTAATAGACAGCAACATGATGCTATCGAACAACTTTGTATGAACAACTACACAATGTCTTTTTTTGTGTGAAAACTAAACTGAATTTTTGTGAAACTTACCAGACCTTAAGAGGGTGATAAGAGGTTATTTACATGTGTAATTCCTAACAACTTTGCTAACTACAAGTTACATTCACTTATATCTAATATTACAATGGCATTCATATCGAACTATTTTACCACTATATTCAGACAACAAAGGACACACATAAAACCAGTGTACAATTTTTTCTTACAAACTCCAAGAAGGAAATGTTAATATTATACATACCATCCACGATAGAATCCAGTAGCTTTCAATGTCTGTAAAAATAAGACATTAATTACTAACAGGTGAATAGGTCATTTGTAATTAACTAAAAATAATTAAACCTATATATGTAATTTGTAATTAACTATTAACTCAGTAACAAGTGTGTATTTAACAGCTGGTTCTTGTATTTACTGTTGGTTTTAACTTACAAATTCATAGTCTTCACTGTCTACATCTATTGTACATTGTTAAGCTTCGTAGACAGATATTAAAGGGATAGCATTAAATCATGTGACAACTTGAACTTGGCATTTTTATGTATTAAAAATTCATCAAAAAATGTCTAGTCAACTAACATTTTATTTCAAAAGTTATTACTTTGAATATTTGGAAACCTACAATGCTACAGAAACAGAGGAATACAGAAATTTTAGAAGTCCATAATATTAAAACAAAACAGGAAAAAAGAAGTTTCTGAAACATACACAATTACAGCAATGGAATAATAATGTAAAAAAAAGAAATAGGGTTAAATAGCTTTAGCAAACTGACAATATTAAAAGAAAATGAGAGTGGAAATTAAAAGCCCACAACACAAGGATAGCTTCTACAATCCACAACATTAACAAACATAGAAATACACAAGTTTTTTAAAGCACACAACGTTAAAATAACATACTGTTATATTAGATTCCAAATTTCACAACGTTAAAACAAACAAAAACAGATGTGTATTTACTTCAGAAGACTACAGTTTTAACACAATAAGAAGAAACCAGCTTCTGAAACTAACATCGTTATAGCAACTCAGAAATAAATAGTTTCAGAAATCCATAAAGGTAAAACAAAATTGTGACAAAAAACACACCAAAAACTCATTACATTAAAATCAAACAGGGATTAAAAAGTACAATGACAAAGGAGTTTCACAATTCCATAATGTTAAAACAAAATAATGTGGAATAAAGTGCGTGTGTGTGTTTTCCTTATAACAAAGCCACATCGAGCTATCTGCTGAGTTCACCAAGGGGTATCAAAGCCCTGATTTCAGCATTATAAATCCAAAAAATTACCGTTGTCCTAGCGGGGGACTAGAATAATGAATCTTCACAAGCGCATAACACTGCAACAACACAAAGATAAAAAAGATCACAAATCGAAAACGTTCAAAAGAATACGGAAAACAAAGTTTCTAAACCTTTTTTATCCATAACACTAGAGTAACACATGGATAATGAAACTTAGGAACAAAGCAGTGAAAAAATAACTTTAATAATCCACAATATCAAAAGAACGATAAGAAAGTTTTAGAAAGTTACAATGTTTAAAAGTGAGAAATATATACAAAATGGAACGAAGAATTAACCCTAAAAAATGTAAAAGAAACTTTACTCCTGATTTAAATCTTAGTAAGAGGTGGTTTAACCATCGGCCCGAGATGGCCGGGGGGGTTAAAGCGTGCAACTCGTAATCTGAGGATCGCGGGTTCGCATCCCGGTCGCAATAAACATGTTCGTCCTTTCAGCCGTAGGGACGTTATAATGTAACGATTAATCCGGTATTCGTCGATAAAAGAGAAGCCCAAGAGTTGGCGGTGGGTGGTGAAGACTAGCTGCCTTCCCTCCAGTCTTACACTCCTAAATTAGGGACGGCTAGCGCAGATAACCATCCAGTAGCTTTGTGCGAAATTCAAAAAACAAACAAACCCTTTTTAATAATTATTAAAACCATTAATATTGAATGTAATTAATAATTGGAAAATATTAAGTAATTAAAATAAATGTAGAATAATACGATAAATTAACTTAGAATTGATATCTAAAAGTTAGGTAATTAGAATTACGGCCCTACTGAATACCACTTCAGATGGGATGTTTATATTTTGGTTAAAGTTCCTTTTTATTTGCATAGAAAGTTAATATAAAAGTGTCAAATGAATTGAAACTTACTATCTTGTGTGATGTATCAGAACAGTAAACTTTAAATAGTTTAATCACAAAGAATGCATCGATATAGTTAAAAGCCAAATGGAATCAAACGTGTCTTTACTCACACTAATATTGTGGCTAGCAAATTAGATATTAAACAATCATAATCATATCAAACCTTATGTATTCAGAACAAAAGCCAGTATAAAAGTTATTGTAACAGTTATATTGTCAGTCTCCGTCCAGTCTAACTCAGTCCAAACCAGACCATTCGAGTATCCAATCAGACTGTCTAGAGCATTTCCTCTCATTTATTGAGTAAGGGCCCATTTACATTCTTTTTGCAACCAGACTCTGCTTCCCATATACTGAATTCTATAGCTTACGGCATTATCACACAGGGTATTGAAAATAAACCGTCTACACTAAGTAGTGCCCATATATAAAGTCACATGTAGTACAAAAAGTGTTGTTCAGAATGAGATCTTTAGAGGAGTCTATAGAAGAACTTTCTCTTTATCTCTCTGTGCATTACAGATGTCTAGAAATGTACTTTGTAGCTTGTACATTATGTATGTCTCATTCATTATTGTCACAAAATATCCTTTAGTCGGTGATCTATGTGATAACACCACGGACTGCATATTCTGATATTTCGAATAAATATTTTAAGTAATACATTATTTATCTCATGGTAGTGCCGATTACACATTACCACAGTGTCTTCAGAATTTAAATATTAAACTACAGGAAGTAAATATAAAGAACAAAATTTAAAATACGTTAGCTCATAAATTAGTGATCAATAAAAGTCGGAACTCAATTATGTAAACTACACATATAGAAATGAAGTATTGAGTTTCGAGGGAGTAAACCTTAGGACTAATGTAATACTGAATTAGTCATGTAGTAAGATGCATAAAACGCAAAAATGGAAGTAGTGAAGCTGGGGAATAAAAAGTCGATACACCACAACATTGATACTCTTCAGGGTAATACACAATACAGCTAAAGTCAAGACAGTAGTAAATCTACGTGTTACATGGGAAATAAAATTGATGTTAATTCAGTGAAAAACACTAAGCCTACTAACAGGGAAACGTAATTAGAAGTAAAAAAAAACAACGCATGAGATGAAACAGAAGCAGAATATAATAAAGAAGCACATTAACATACGGAACCTTAAATGACTTTCACAAGGAGCGACTAATTTTGAGCAAAATGAAAAACTTAAAAAAAATTCATAAAAATGGAAGTCATATATTCTAATTTTAACATGAATAATCATGTATTTTCAGTTATGTTGGAAAAATTTTACTTAAAATTTTAAACACTGGTTAATTAAAATAAACATATTTTTTGCAATATTTTTCTCATTTTAAAACTTAAAATTGTATTAGTTGTGATTGTTGTCGGAATACAATACTAAATTTCTAGAATAAAAAATCCATAACATACAATTTTTTATGTTACTTGGAAAATTCATGTTGAAGTAATGACTGCATGTTACAGGAATTTTGTTGAATATGTAAATTATTTACTTTCTTAAAGTATTAAAACCTAGAAAATAAAGTGGATACATTACTTAACAATCCAAATAGCACCATCAGGGTCAGTACATGTTGTATGCACCAACCTTGATTAAGTTGCAAATGCAAAACCTTGGTTAAAATACAGAAAAGTTCGTTTATAAATATCTGGAATATAAAGATCGTTTTTTTCTAATTTTGTTTTACCTAAGTTTGTAAACTCTTCCAGTATTCACTATAAATTTTGAAAGGCTGCAATATGTACAATTAAGTACGAAAAACGTTTCTGTTATTTCAATTTATGAAGTTTTTGCTCAACAAATGTGTATTGTTACATCCACATTACTGAGAATATTTATTTGATACAATCAGAAAATAATTGCCCTGATTATATTACTTTAATTTCATCAAGTAAAATTATCATATCATATATAGTTATCATTAGGTTATGTGCATTCTCTTTTGTTGAATTTAATTTGCAAAATAGCTTATTCTGTACACTGTCTTATTGGATGGAAGAAAATGACTTACGGGTCATCAGTATGGTGTACAAAATAATAAAAAGAAAGAAACAGAAGCTAAAGCTATTAGTAATATAAAAAAAGCTAAACTTATTTTTTTAAAAACTAACTACAAGCTATTGTAGTGATATTTACGATCTTAATGAAACATTTAGAAGAAAGTGTTTGTTTTGTTTTTTGAATATCGTGCAAAGCTACACGAGGGCTATCTGCACTAGTCGTCCCTTATTTATAGGAAAGACAAGCTAGTCATCGCCACCCAATGCCAACTCTTGGACTACTCTTTTAACAACGAATAGTGGGACTGGCCGTAACATGCTGGGCCTCAAAGGAAAGTGAAGTTACAACATATAATGAATCTAGTGATATGACGAATAAACCACCTGTCACAGTGGAATGGGTAAAATCAATAATTTTACTATCGAATATAATTGTATTAAACATAATGTAGGTTGCGATTTTTCAAATTTTTTAAAAAAATTATTCCGACAGAAGAAGTGTATTAACGAGAAATATGTTCTTTAGGCAACTGCTAAATGGGAAACATGGAATAGAAATTACTATGTTTATTCGTTTAGCTCGAGAGCTATTTTTGGTGTTTCATTCCAGTTGTTTTGATGTACTTATGTTTTATCACCAACTGAAACATGTAAATCGTCGTGAGGTTCCCAGGAAAATTCATCTGAGCGCAAAACATGAGAAATGAACCTATTCAACCAGCTAAAAACATTGGAATTCAATGTCTAACCGACCAAGTTAAAAATAATTGATTATTGAATAAATATTTTATGTGAGTTGCTGCAGTGGTTAAAAACTTTCTTTTCGGGAGTTTGCAATTAGAAGAAAAGACGAATGGTTTGGATCTCTTCAAAACGGCAATTTCTTGATGTCGTTAGAACTAAATGCTGAATTCAGCAAGTTTTTGCCAGAATATATTACAAAATATGGAACTTCTTATCTCTCTTCCAAAACTAGTAATGAATTCATTCATTTTATGGCTGTAGAAGTAAAAGAAAGAGATACACTGATGCGAAATACTTCTTATCAACTGGTCATTGTTCTGAGCTATGTTAAATCAGATGGAAAAACCAGTTGAACATTTTATCTACTTATTGCTCATTATTGGACTAAAAGATGAAAAACTTGAAAATGCGATGTTTCATACTCTTACTTCTGAAAAGATTGGTACTGCAAATTCTCGAGAGTATTCATATGATAACACCAGCAACACGTCAGGTGCATACACTGGTTTGCAAACTAAAATACAGCATTTAAATCCGTATGCTGCGTATATTACTTGTTCTGCTTACTCATTGAATTACTACGATAGTGTGTTGCTTGTCATGATGCTTGCTTTGCTCTTGTTTGAGGGAAAATTGAGATGGTGTTATAACATCTTTGACAACAATAGAAAATGCTTTTGAAAAACCAACTACACGATGTAAACAATAAGAATAATGTTACATTTGTACGATCTATTAATATAGTTTATAAAGACTTTTCATAACTGCAACAGAGAGCAAAAGTAAAATCCTGTTTTCAAAATTACGAATTGCAAAAACTGAAACGAAAACTGTAATTTGGTGAAACTCGTGAAAAATAAATATATTTGTCGTGAAAATAAAATTAAAATTTAAATAAGAAAACATTTTAATGATATTAAATAGTCTGCAGTTTGAACACAACAAAAAAACTGTAACAAATAAAATTTATGTGATAAGATTAATTTCTTTTTTATTATAAACATAATTTCAGAATTAGAAATTCTGATTTCTGCTGAAATCATACTAGGAATTTTAAAGTTGTTTTTTAAATATTTCCTTATACAATTAAGAACTTAAAACATATATAATATTATTTTTTTATTATCTGTGTTTTGATAATGGATATGGAATAACATGTCGTGACGTGCAATTTAACCTTTCTGTATGCTAAGGGTTAAATACGCACGCACGTACGTAATGTTCAGTCAATCGTGTAGGCATATCCACGTTCTCTTCCACAATGTGGGAGTCATCAGTTTCCCATACATCATGCTTTTGCCTGTTTTCACGGTGAGATTATCTTATCGACTAAAATATAAACTCAAAACTACTAAATTAAATATTTATAATTTTATGAAAAAGTGAAACTAAAATATCAGAGGAGGCGTCTAGTCAAAGCTCGGAAGATGACATATGTGATAACAGATATTATTCTCAACATACACTATAAACCAGTACCACCTGCAAACTTTAATTCAGATGTGTTACGCATGAAAACGAATTCACTACAAACAAAAGGATTATGCAAAGAAAATGCTGACTACATGTGTTATGCATAAAAACAAAGAAAGTATTGAGAGAATGCCACAGATAACAGTCACAAAGCAAAAAACAACAACCAAATTATTAGTACTTAGTATGATAATTTAAATCATATTTAGCTTTTGCCAAAACACACGGTCAGAGAAGTAAAAGGCTTTTTTGAGAAACATAAGAAAGGTTATTAATATCTTTTGCAACTCATATACTGAGCATCGTAAACGTAAGTCCAGTCCCACCACAAACCTCAACCATATCATTTTAAATATCAGCCATGGGTATTTTTAATACCTTTATCAATATTGTATTTAGAAAACAAATAAATACTGATCATTTTAAACTATCTAACCAGATTCTTAGAGGAAATAAGTTTGCCAGATAAAAGAGCAGAAACCATAGCAAATGCTTTTGCAAATCAAATTAGGGATCTACATGGAAAATCCAGTATCTATTGGCATATATCGGTACAAAATTTATTACAAATTTCATGCTTTTAGATGTAGTGAAAACTGAGACAACTGTTTATGATTTTGCTGTTATTGGATAAAGAGAATGATTTAGTTGGAATATTATTGCAATCTTGGGAAATAGATCAGAAAACACGAGATGAGCATTTTTGATAGATAATTTAGGCAGACTATTCATTCTGAGTTTACTGGGAAATGGTCAGCAACTGTCCATTATAAAAACGCACGTAGAAATATATTGGTAACGATACACTGTACTTTTTCACCTCAATTGTACATGAAACCTCGCAAAGGTTTTCTTCCTTTTGTCTTCAGGGATTAGGACTAAAAGAGGTTCCCTTGTTGTTGTTATTTCCTTGTAGAAGCATAGTAAACGAATCCATTAAAGTTCTTTTATATTAAATGGTATAAATTTAATTTTCTCAATGCAAGAGATCCTGGCTTCAGAGAAACAAAAGTTGATTATGTAGTAGATGAGACTTATAAAGCAAAAATGTTGAAAAATATGCAAACATATTTGAGAGAGCAAAAAAACATTTAATTTAAACAGCTGAAAGTAGGGGAAAACAGGAAAATTAAAAAAGGTAGTACAATAAAACTCAAATATAATGTACTATTATATACCCTTCTTGTTAAAAACGGAAACACTAAAAATTTAGCCAGAGTAACGAAATAAACAAGCCTGTGAATTTCGTTATGCAAAAAATGTATGGTAAGGAAACATAGTCAATTCATGTCACCAGGTTAAAGAAAGTTAAATAAATCGAGTCATTTGAATATAAAATGTTACATGAAGATTCAGGCACCATATAGTAGAGATGAGTGATAAGACTGCAAAAAGTAAAAACGAGATAAAGTTGCACGATAAAAGCAGTAAAACCATAAAGAATGGCAATACAGAGATTTTATTGGAAGATGGTAAAATAATTATTGATGCTAAGATTACAATAGTAGTTATAAATCAAAGTAGTAAATGAGGTTGTTGTTGTTGAATTAAGCACAAAGCTAAACAATGGGCTATCTGTGCTCTGTCCACCACGAGTATCGAAACCTGGATTTTAGCGTTGTAACTCCGCAGACATACCGCTGAGCCACTGGTGGGCAGTAAATAAGGTAAAAGCACAAAAATGTATACAAGAATCCATTAAGAAATCGACTTTAGTAAAAATAGCACAGTCACATATATTTTGTTACATGCATTGTTTTTCACACTAATTTATCTATTATCATGCAAAGAATCTTTAGATTTTGATGTGTGTGATAATGCCCCTAATTGATTATCCCGGTATTTAAGTAAATATAATTAATTACCTTTTCCACCGAAAGTCGAATGAGATTATGTTTTCAATTTTGTGTGTGCGTATGTCAGCAAGATTTTTCGAAAACAGCTGAATAAATATGGACGAAAGTTGGCATGCATTTCAACAATGATCCAACTTAGAAGTGAATTGACTTTGGAAGGGTAACGAAAGCAAGATAACTAAAAAAAAAAAAAATCACTCTCCATTAATACAAGGACCTATTTTTCACATTATTTTTCTCTCTAATTCCGTCGAAAATGATTAAATTCTGGTGAAATTATGTGGACATGCGAAGAATATTATTCATAGCCGTCGCGCCAAAAATGGTCTGTTTCCGTTGATAACAACGGTCATACCGACACGTTTCTGTGAGTTGAATATGATCAACGCTGCGTGGCGGAGGTGTGCGCCTCCACTGAGTGCCTCTCTAGTTTCCAATGCTGTTGTTGTTTATTAAGAGCAAACCCATATCTGCTGATCTGCTGCATACAGTGCGAGTAACTGAGCCTCATATTTAGCACTGCAAATGTATAGAGTTAGTACTGTCCTGCTGAGAGTCCTTTTAATGCAATATTTATCTCACTGCACTGCCTGTTACACAATGATAAAAAAATTACAAACTTCCACTTTTGAAACAAGGCAATACTTAAAGTGAACAACGTTGTTTATTTCTTACAGAAGAGACACGGAAAAAGTTTCGAATTCTGGATTCTACAGTCAGTATGTAACTAGAATATAAATGATTGCGTCATTCCTAGATAAGCAACTAAAATACATTGATGCATTAACGACACTCAACCAAAATTAAAACACAAACAAGTAGACGAGTAACAATCAGTGATGTCGAGAAACTCACTTGTTGAGAATTTTATATGCAAAAACGGCTCGTTTGGGTTGAGAAAATATTTCAAATAGAAGAGCGAACAACGTTTCGACCTTCTTCGGAAGCTGCCCACATGTTTGGAAGGGGTTGTGTAACTGAGCGTCGCAATGTAGAGAGCGGGGTTAAATGTTTGACATCAAACATTTAGACCGAAGAAGGTCGAAACGTTGTTCGCTCTTCTATTTAAAATATTTTCTCAACCCAAACGAGCCGTTTTTGCATATAAAAAAGTAGACGAGTAATAATAAAAATAATGCACACAAACCCACAATGTTAAAACAACAGAAATAAAGAAGCTTCAAAGATTCATATCGTTAAACATAGTTAATGTTGTTTTTGAAACACACAACATTACAGCAATAAATAAATAATCTCCATAAATCCACAATGTTAAAACTAAATAGGGTGTAGGCTTCAAAAACGTACTTGGCCCGGCAAGGCCAGGTGGTTAAGACACTCGATTCGTAATCTGAGGGTCGCTAATTCGAATCCCCGTCACACCAAACATACTCGCCCTTTCAGCTGTGGGGGCGTTATAATGTAACGGTTAATCCCAACATATATTCATTTTTTAAAAATTTGGCGGTGGATGGTGATGACTAGCTGCCTTCCCTCTAGTCTTACGGTGCTAAATTAGGGACGGCTAGCCAGAGAGCTCTCGTGCAGTTTTGTGCGAAATTCAAAACAAACCAGAAACCTACTCAAGGAAAAGAAGAAAAAAAGGCCTAGAAACCCACGGAGATAAAGTATATTCTAAAATCCACAATATTAAACAAAACAGGAATGAAATTTTTATCGTAAAAACAACACAGGGATAAGAAAGCTTCTGAAATACACAACATCAAAACAAAAAGAGAATAAGAAATTTCTAAGGCTCACAAATTTAAATAAACAGATTGATGAGAAATCTTCTGAAACCCACAAAATCAAAACAAAGATAGATAAGTTTCTGAAACCACTAGTATTAAAACAACTCAGAGATACGGAACATTCAGTATGTATTTGTACGCACACACACATACAAATATATATATATATATATATATATACACTTGTTTGTTTGCTTGTTTTGGAATTTCGCACAAAGCTACTCGAGGGCTATCTTTGTTAGCTGTCCCTAATTTAGCAGTGTAAAACTAGAGGGAAGGCAGCTAGTCATCACCACCCACCGCCAACTCTTGGGCTACTGTTTTACCAACAAATAGTGGGATTGACCGTAACATTATAACGCTCCCACGGCTGGGAGAGCGAGCATGTTTGGCGCGACTTGGGCGCAAACCCGCGACCCTCAGATTACGAAGCACACGCGCTAGGCCATGCCAGGCCTCTCTCTCTCTCTCTATATATATATATATTAACATTTGATTTGATTTAAATATTCAATATGAAAAAATTTTCTGGAAAGATAACTTTTACAAGTTGACATTAGTTTACCTTTCCATGTCTAAAATATAAAATAAATACAAGAAAGCTGTATGTCTTTAACGGTTCGTTGTCAATCGTCTTTCGCAATATATGTTTCTTTTCTAGATTCAAGATATGTTACAAAAGTTCTTCTCACTTCTTTTTACGACTATAAATATTGCTAATATACCATATAGGGTAAAAATCTCAGAAGTCTTAATGATATGATTATTTTGAACATAATTAAGTAACAGTTAATTTACTAGTTTAACAGACCCAATCCGAGAACCAAGTGCTTATTTATTGGCCAATGTCAACCTTACCTTCCAAATAAAGAGCATCACAATACATTTTCCCTAATGCCTCAAATAAATAACACAATTTTCTAAAGCCCTGTGCCCCTTCTTTCAAGAAGATAATAAACATAAATCGTCATATGCACGTGCAGTATAAAATGCCTCTGCCTAACTATTCTACAGTAGTAATATTAGCATAATAATACATGCCATTTTGTTGGTGAGTTATCGTCTTCTTAACAAACAGCACCGTGTCCACGCCCGCTGATGATGTGTCAACAAGATCAGGATATGTTTTGTTCATCTCACTGATTTTAGTCGCTAGGGAAATGTTGCTTATAGTAGTTGTTTCTAGCAAATCTACATTTTTATTTTCAAAATTAGAAGTGGGAGTATGGTTGTCTTCACCAGAAACTTTGTTTTCATATATCAGTTTCACAGTGGAATTGTTTTTAAGCTTTTCTACAAGTGCTCCTATTTGGTTAGTATTCCGGTCGTGGGACGACGTTGTAGCGAAATTCGTAAGCTTATATTTGGTTGGATTTGACAACAGCTTTTCACTTGGTACCTGGGTGCTGATGACAGTCTTCAGGCTTTGTTTACCCTTTGTAGACATAGTTTCTTCTAAAGCACCAGCCGTCTCCCAAGATAGTGTTATTAAACATGTTAGGAAAAACATCTTCACCACAGTTCTTTTTCGATTACTGGTAAAGGTAGCCATGAAACCTGAAGACCGTGTACGACAGAAATATATACGTATCCAAAACTTCTGAGACTTCAACAAACTTGATCTCTGTACTCCTTCAAGAGAAAAAAAAGTTATTCAACTTAAAGTATAGTATGTCCTAAAATGAATTATACAGAACTGCTAATTTAAACTTCATAAAAGTTGTTTTTTGGTTTTAATAACAGATTTCTAATAATTCAGCAACGCAAATGTCAAAAATAATATTACTTTTTTATCACTTAAGATTTTTTTTATAAATCGGGGAAAAAAAAAACTCTTACTTAAATTATTATATCGTTTATCACAATGAACATTTTTTTATTATTATGCACATTTCTCGTCGGTTGAAGAACAATCGATAAGACTCTCACGTCGCAAATGGTGTAAAGAAATCTATAGCTAGTGGTTGTCAAGATTTCAACCATAGCAAAATGTGACTGATTTCAATTAAAATGATTAATTTATGTAAAAGTACATACGACATATTGTGAAAACTCTCTACGTGATGAAGAAAAATTGATATCATTTTTTAGGTTAAGCGTAATGAAAATTTCAAAACAATAAATCCATCTCAGGCCTGTGTTATTAACATACAGCTAAAATCACTCACCTAAAATTACGGCGTCTTTAAGTAAATTACCAGCCACACCTATCAATTAAATGACTTACTGTTGTTGATGGCAAGCACAACATAAAAATGTTTCTAATTAATAATTGTAGTCTACTTGTTACTCTTATAAACAGTGTTGAATATATATACATGTTTATTTCTGTTTGGTTTTTTTTTCGCACAAAGCTACACGAGGGCTATCTGTGCTAGCTGTCCCTAATTTAGCAGTGTGAGGCTAGAGGGAAGACAGCTAGTCATCATCACCCACCGCCAACTCTTGAGCTACTGTTTTACCAACGAATAGTGGAATTGACCGTCACATTATAACGTTCCCACGGCTGAGAGGGCGAGCATGTTTAGTGTGACGGGGATTCGAACCCGCGACCCTCAGATTACGAGTAAACTGCCTTAACCACCAGCTAGTTAATTAAATTTGGTTTTTCTGTCATAACACTTCCCAGAAAGTTAGCTTTAAATTTGATTTTAGACAAAGAAGATTACAATTTATCATCTTAATTGTAGTCACAGTGGAAGAAATTATTGACTCCTGTTAGTTTAAACACTCTAAAAATTAATTAATATGAATATAATTTATTACTTTATACCTATTGTAAAATTTAGTATCTCACTAACTCTCCCGGTAATAATAACACAAAAAACACAATAAAGCTAATACTATTATATTGTAACAGATACATTTTATTGTAACAACACTTTTTGAGCTAAAAGTATATACACCATAATAAATGTTATTGTATTTTCTCTGGTTCTCGTCGTTAACACCTGTATTTCACATGTAGCACAATAACTAATGTGAACAATTTGATTTTGAAACCCGCATATAAAATGACAATTACCCACGTGCATCGGGGACAGGTGTTTATTAATAAATCTAGTATTTATATAGAGTAGAATTTTGAAAACACTTTATTGTTTTGACGTGCAGCTATGATTCCTTATTTAGTATTTATTGTACAGGGTGGTCCGTAAGTCCCTACCCATCCATATATCTTGTGTATCCAGTGCATCTGTGTACTGTCCCTCATTTTCGCTGCATAATATTATGCGACGCCATGTTCTGTGAGACATTTTCCTCAACATCAGCCATATTTCTCTGAAAAAAAGAAACAAATTTGTAATACATGCGTAATTGAATATAACATAATAACATATGGATGGGTAGGGACTTCCGGGCCACCCGTAAAGTAAAGCTAAGCGTAAATTAATTAAAGAAATTAATTCTTCGGAAAACTCCGAATGTGAAGAAGAAGCAGTGATGGCTACTAATACTGAGGTAGAGGTAGCTACTCCTGCATTTAAAGTAGGATTAAGTCCCAATAATGTAACGGTAAAAAACAGTAACACCAAGGATGTTGATAAACATAATAATGAAGAAAAAAATGACAGTGATCAAGAATTGGAAGACCAAGACTTTTTCACTGTCATATCAAAAAGAAATATAAAAAAAAACTAACAACCAACAATAATACAGTGACAAAAAGAAGACCACTACAGTACACAGTTATAATAGAAGGCATTCCGGGTCAATATAACCAACCCCTGCTTGCCACAGAAGTAAAGAGATGCAAACCAAATGTTAACATAGTTAACATTAAGCGTTTGCCTAGAGGCGGAGTACTGGTGCAAGGGCAAGATGTAGTCGATCTTAACCGACTACTTAAAGAATGGCCAATAGATGCCTTTAAACCTGGAAATATCAAAATCCACCTTCCGGGAAGTAAGCCGCAACCAAAAGCAATAGTGGTAAGAGGGGTTCATCAGACGATTGACCTGGATCTAGTTAAACAGGCACTTGACGAACAGAACATACCACACACCAAGACAGAAAGAATTATTTAAAAAAACAACAACACCTACTAACCTTATTAGAATAGACATTGATGACAGCTACAACATTCAAAATCTAATTAACAATGGAATATTGCTCTGGTATCAAAAATACCAAGTAGAACAATTGAAAACTCCGGCAATTGTTGTAACACAGTGTTACAACTGCCAAAGATATGGACATGTTTCAGCAGCCTGCTTAGCATCATCGAGGTGCTGCGGATGTGGCGGGGAACACCATATCAACCAATGCAAAAAAGAAAAAGAAACGCCTAAATGTTGTAACTGTGGTCAAACCCACACAGCAAATGACAAAGGCTGCGAAAAATATAAACAAATAAAGCAACGCATTTTTCAGATCAGAACACCAACAGAACAGAATCAACCGAAAACAAACAGTTTACCTAAAACAGACACACCAACAGAACAGAATCAACCGAAAACAAGCAGCCTACCTGAAACAAGCACATCAACAGAACATAATAAAACAACAAAAACCACATATGCAGAAATGTTAAAAGGAAAAGAACCACATAAACAACAAGTACAGAAGACTAATACACAGAACAAGAACACATTAACACAAAAACCAAAAGAAAACAACACCACCATACAAGAAACCAATATTAACACAACAGATAAAACAAGCCTGTTTTCAACAGTGTTCAAAAATGTAATAACTGAGTTTATAACAGAATATACTAAACCAAACCAGACAACTAACTTTATTGAACTACTGATCACTATTACCATAAAACACGTTACACCTAATATACCCTACATTATAACTATACTAACAGGTTACATGCTCACAGCACAATGTTCACAGTAGTGTATATCAACATCCAAGGTGCAATAGCTTCCAAGAAACATGAGATCGAAGATCTAATAGAAGAATTAAACCCCCAGAATATAATAATAAGTGAAACTCTAACATATAATAAAAATAGATTTAAAATACCTTATTACTCAACAATTAGAAAAGACAGAAAAAATAAAAATGATGAAAACAGAGGCATTATGCTGCTTCATAAAGTAGACTTATCTGTAGAAGAAATCGAATTAAACAGTAGCAATGAACATGTTACTGTAGATATCCTCCAATCAAATAAAACTAAAATAGCCGTAGCAGGAATTTACTGCTCACCCAATAAACAATTAGATACAACTTTACTAAATAACATCTTTTCCGAATGAATGAAATGGAACTACCGCGAGGAATTATTCGCTGGTTATCTAACTTTCTGGAAAACAGAAAATGTAGAGTAAACGTAGAAGGAACTTTTTCCGAATACTTTACTCCACTAGCTGGTGTCCCACAGGGAGGGGTGGTTAGCCCTATACTCTTCATCATGTATATTAACAATATGCCATTGAAGGATCCAAATCATGGATTCTCATAACAGTTCGCAGATGATGTGGCAATCTGGAAAAGTGCTGCAACACCCACGATAGCAGCTACAAACATACAACCACAATTAAATAGAATTAGTGAATACTGTGAAAAATATAGAATTAAAATAAACACAGCAAAAACTCAGCTCGTACTCTTTACGAAATCGATAAAACACAGAAAACAACAGCTAGAAATATATATGAATGGCACTCTGCTCCAGATTGCCCAATCAGCAAAATTTTTAGGTCTGACTTATGATTCAAAATTAACTTGGATCAATCATGTCAACGAAATTAAAAATAAAATTTGGAGAAGAACCAACTATGTTAGGAGTCTAACTGGTAAACACAGTGGAGCATCTACAGATAACATTTTGAAAATATACAAAACATATATTAGACCAGTAATAGACTATGCAGCTCAAGCATGGGTAACTGTAAGTAATAAAACAATCAAAACCAAACTACAAACAATACAAAACACACTTCTCACAACAGCATACAGAGTCCCGAGATCAACATCATCTAAATTCATTCACAATTACTCGAACATACCAACCATATCAGATAGACTCCTAAATATTACAATTAGATATTTTAACAAAAATTGGATGAAAAATGATTTATTATGCGAACTAGATAGGTACCTCATACACGATGAAGAAAATCCTAAATACCTCTCCCCAATTAACATATATATTAAATATAAAGAAAAATAAATTAAAGTAAAATATGTATGTATATAAACTTTAAATCTTGTATTTATTGTTTACATATTTATGTATTTTAAAATAATAATAAGATAAAATAAATAAATTGCCACCAGCAAGCTTGACTACTGTGAATAAGAGACTATAAATGGACATTGCCCTGAAAAGGTCCTAACATACAAACAGTTAGGGAAAATACGTTCAGGAAGGAGGAAGAGGTCAAAGTGAACCTGACCCTCCAGGGCAAAATACCCAAATACCATTGACCAAGTAGCGATTTGGTTATTGATGAGAGAAGAGACAAGAAGCGATTTTGTGGGCTCTTAAAAAGTGTGAACGTATAATGAGTTGTGGATGATATTAGATGGTTTCGTTAAGGCTCAGACAGTGGTATAGTGTATTCAAAGGCGAGGGAAAAACCATCTGAATAAGTAATATTATTCTGTTGTGGGACATACAGAAGAAGAAAGAAAAACATATAAAAAACTCAATCAGTGACGGCGCCAGGGGGGCTTAGCGCCCCCAAATGAGTCAAGACCCCCAATATTGTTACCAACATATATTCATAAAATACGTAAAACACAATCGTCATTGTTGCATAACATCAAAGAGACATAGATCTGTAGAACTCAACGTCTTCATTAAGACGAAAGTATGTGTCATGTGTCCCATAGCAACGTACTGAATGCACTGAAACTCATGCGCTGTATTGCCACTCCCTGTGTAATGCCATTCTATCTTGAGCTTTGACGATGATTACAAGTTACAACAGATCATCAGGAATTTTACTTTATAAACCAAAGGTTTCACAGGTATTTACCGATTAATTTCAATTATCTTTTATTGAAAAGTAAAACATAGCATACATGCATAAGTGTATTGTGTACAGGTCAAAACTATAAAGCATTTAGCCAGTGTTGTGTCCTCTGTGAGATAATTTTGCATTGTGTATCAGCCATTCAAAATTGTACTTATGATTGTGGCATGCACTTAAAATTGTGACTTACAATCCAATTAATGTTATACTTATGATTAGATAATAACCTTACATGTTAACTGACCAAATAATACTTCTAAACAATTCTAGAATGAATTTTGAAATTGTCATTGGGCTATTTAGAAGTGCCTAATTTAATGTAATGTAGTAGTTGATGAAAACTGCATTGAAAACGCAGTTCAAAATAGCACACCTTTCTGAAATTTACCTTGGTATTTACTTTATTATAATTTATCATCTATACTTTATATGATAGCATTTTGGGAAGCCCTTCCACAGTTTACCTCAGCCTCTCCTCAAGATCCCCAACGAAATATCCTGGCGCCACCATTGAACCCTATCAATGTAAAAAGAAGGTGCAAGGCTTCTGTCGGCTACAGAAGAAAAGCGAGAAATAAGTAAGTCTAGTGTAGGTGGCCTAATCTTAAATGAGAGTCTACAATTGAAAACCTTAATGCAGCTTGCTAAAGAAGATCTAAAATTAAAAACTACCTCAGTTAAAAATACAACTAGTAAAGTCAGAAAAAAGAAAAATATGTAAAATAAGCAAAGAAAATGTAAATTTAACTACGTCGACAGTAAAGCTAAAACTACACCAATTGACAATGTAATAGAAAATGAAAACCTAACGTGTAGCAGCATAAGTAATCACAAACTCACCCTGACTATTGAAACAAACACACACTCAGAACGTGAGGAAGCTAGTTCTGACGTCGAAGGATTCTCACTTGTGAAGACTAGAAGTCAGAAAAAAACAAGAAAAACAAGCACTAACAAATTGTTGTTGTTTTGTTGTTTTGAATTAAGCACAAAGCTACACAATGGGCTATCTGTGCTCTGCCCACCACGGGTATCAAAACCCGGATTTTAGCGTGTAAGTCCGCAGACATACCGCTGAGCCACTGGGGGGCCACTAACAAATACAAAAACACATTAAAAAAGTGCAACTAAACTACCGAAATATGCCATTATTATACAAAGTATTCCAGAAACTTACAACCAGCAAGGGAAATTTACAGGTGTAAACCTGAGACAAACTTTACTAACATTAAGCGTCTGTCCCGCGGCGGGGTTCTTGTTGAAGGACAGGAACCCGCTGACCTGTGTTTATGTTTTCTTATAGCAAAGCTACGTCGGGATATCTGCTAAGCTCACTGAGGGGAATCGAACCCCTGATTTTACGTTGTGAATCCAAAGACATACCGCTGTACTAGCGGAGGGCTCCGCTGACCTAAATAAATTGCTAAAAGAAAAAGAAAATTCCGTGACAGACATTTAGTTTTAAAGGAAGGTATTTCAGGGATATTTAAATACCCCTTCGTCCCACTCGAGATAGAATTTTAATGCTATGAGAGTTTGTATTTAATTTCTCATGTTATTGTTACATGTTAATTATTTATAAATTTGACACAGTAAAGACAGTTTCAGAGACAAGCAACAAAAAGGTCCGGTCGATTCAAGGCAGCAGAGTGAAAGCAACCCAGGCTTGACTTGAAGAAGAATGAACAGAAGCAAATCAACGACATATTAAACGTCCCTTGTTCAAGGCCACAAGGTGGCTGGGTCTATAAGTCCAAATGCTTCAGAGTTTGCTGTGAGGAGAAACGGGAGTACCCCGGAAATTATTGTTAAAAGAATGGCCTTCAGATACTTTTAAAACAGGTCACATTACCATACACTTGCCTGGAGCAAGGTCAACACTCATATCTTTCGTAATCCGAGGGTTGCTCCACCCCATGGACATAGAAGACACTCAAGAAGCACTAACAGAAGAAAACATAAATAACATTTCAGCTGAACACATAACTTCAAACACAACAAAAAACCAAAAAACTTAATTAAAGTACTTACAGACAATACTCAGGATATAACACAATTAATAAACAATGGTATCACAACGTGGTATCAAAGATACACTGTAGAATAAACTAAAACACCGTCAGAGGTGGTAACACAATGTTATCAATGCCAAAAATTTGGACATGGAGCAGCAGCATGCCAAGCAACTGCGCGTTGTGTAGGCTATGGAGATAATCACCACATATTGCAATGCACTAAACAAACCCCAAACCTAAATGTTGTAACTGTGGAGAAGAACACACGACAAACAAGAAAGGGTGTTAAAAATACAAATCAATTGAGACACATTTTACGAACTTGAAAATCCAAACACACACAAGCCACAACAAACATAATCCAAGAACAATCAAGATCAATTGCCACTCAAAATCCAGAAAACACAACCTGCACCACAAACACACGAGTAAACTCATATGCTGCAATAGTCGAAAAAACATCACACAGTCAGGAAAAACCTCAAACAATTAGTGAAGATTTACCTAAAACAATTGAAGTCACACACAAAACCACACCTATGGATATTGAAAATACATTGACCAATGCCATTACTTCCCCTTTCTCTGAAATAATTGCTGAATACACAAACCTAAACAATGAAAACAGTTTAATAGACATAATTAGTTTAATGATTACCTACCATAAATCTTAACATATATCATTAACTCTGTTAACCATGGATAAATTCACAGCACTTACACATTAATATCCAGAGTGCTATTGCTTCCATGAGAAACATGAGATTGTAAATATAATCAATTCCATAAAACCAGATGTCTTTGTAATTAGTGAAACAGCCCTCTATAACTACCATAGATTAAAAATAAAAGGATATTCAACCATCAGACAGGATAGAAAGAATAAGATAGATCCAAACAGAGGAATATTATTAGTGTATAAAACTGAACTTATAGCTCAGGAACTAATAATACCTTCCTCCAATGAATTAGTAGTAATAAACGTAAGAACTCAAAATAATACTGAAGTAACAGTGGCGGGCATTTATTGCTCGCCTAGCAAAGTATTTGTTCAGTGGTTCTTAACCTTGTTGGAGGTACAAAACCCCGGAAGTTTCATACTTGCATTCACTGAACCCTTCGTAATCGAAAAAATAAAATATGATTTTTTTTTCAAATTTAAAGCATAAGTTGATATTTCATTAGTACACAAAATAAACCATGCATCAGTTACACACAATTTCAGTGTGTTCAAAGAACAAAATCAACAAAACATGAATTTCATACAAAAATTAAAACATAACTCAATGAATATTTACTACAAATCAATGTGACTTTTGCTGTTGCCTTTTAGAGACAAGTTCAGAAATGCGTGGCTTCACCTTGGCAAGTGCCACTCTCATATCATCTTCGAAACAAAGTCTGTTCCTTTTCTTCGTTTTCATGTCTACCATCCTCAAAAAGGATTGCTACCAAAGATACGTTGTAACAAACGGTATGAGTATCTCAAGGGCTATCTTAGCAATAAAAGGATATGCTACGATTTGGTGACACCAAAACGTTGAGAGCACTGTTGTTCTGAAAAGTTGCTGTTGAACCTGGCTCTGCTGAATTTCAATGATTTCGTTGAGGTATTCATCATTGACATCTCTGTCGCAACAAGAAACGTGAACGGCTGTCTCACCCATGCTGGATATTACTCTCTGGTGAGGAAGTATCTGTCGAGAGACATTGCAAGCTCATCTAAATGCATGGCAATTGCTTGCTTCAGTTCCCCGGGTACAGAAATGTCTCCGATTTCAGACACATCTTCGATCTTACTTACACAGTCGTCCAACAGGGAAAAGTTTGCGAAGTTATTATTCTCTGTTCGTTATTTCCATAATGGTAGCTTTTTTGAAAAGCCTTCAGGTTTTCTTTCACTTTGATGATGTTGACTCCACTGCCCTGCATATGTTGATTGAGGTGATTGAGAGCATTGAAGATATTAGTCATGTACGCCAAAATGAGAATGAACTCAGATTTTCCAAAGAAAACTGCATAACAATGTTGGTGCTCTCGCAAAAACAGGGCTAATTCCACATGCATGGCAAAAACACGATTCAGCACCTTTCCCCAGGATAACCACCAAACATTTATATGGCACAGAATTCAGAGCCCATTTCATTACACGGCTCTTTAAAGATGTGGTGCTTCAGGGCACTATTCTGCACAAAGTTCACACATTCCACTACAATTTTTAATACTTCTGCCAGATTTGAAGGCAAGTTTTTTGTTGCCAACGCATGCCTGTGCAGAACACAGTGCGTTACAATGATGTGTGGTGCATCGGATTTCATGAGTGCACCAAAACCAAAGTTTCATCCCAGCATGACTGGAGCTCTGTCTAAACAAACTGCAGAAACCATATCCCACAAAAGATCACTGTTTCTGAAGAAGTCATCCACAAGTTTTTTCACGTTGGCTGTCTTAGTTGTTGTTGTAAGAGGCTTACGAAATAAAGAAATCTTCCTTCATCTAATCGTTCTTCACATAGCGCACGAATACAACAAGCTGGCTTAGATTGGAAATGTTGGTGGTCTCATCGAGTTGAAGGATGAATTTTGCTGGGCTTGAAATCAGATCTGCAACTACTTGAGCCAAGATGTCATCGCCCATGTCATCTATTTTGCTGCTGATGGTATCTTTTGAAAGAGGAATTCGGGATAAGTTATTTTCAGCAGCTTTTCCCAGCATGATGTTCGCCATCTTCAATGCAGTTGATTTTACGAGTGCTTCACCAATGGTGTGTTCTTTGCCATGCTTTGCAATCAAGTACGCAATTTCGTACGATGCTGTGAGAGTTGGTTTTTCGATGGGTACAAAGCAGAGAACAGGCAAATTAGCCTTTTCATCGAACCTGGCTCTCTTTACCTTGAATTCAGCATGCGTTGTGTTCTTGTATTTCCCATCTCCATGCAGCTTTAGGGAGTGTTCTCATAGTTTGCCGATGCTAGACTAGAATTGATTAACTTGACATTGCAAACCATGCACTGAGGAAGCTGACTCCCATCATGTTCCGTTATACATGTGAATCTATATTGCACGTATTCGTCCGACCACTTTCTATTTTTGCTAGACATCGTTAGTAAGAAGGCATTGAAAGACTAGGAAAAAAATCACAAATGGCGCACGATTACTACAGTCACAAGTCGACTGCTAAGTGCACGTAGTTCCCTGCAGCACGGATATTAAGGCCAAGGGATGTGACGTGATCAGCCGCAGCCAATGATGGCCAAGTGGAGCATGACGTCACGAATCATACGAGTGGGATGAAAGAAACGAACACACATACAGTGTGTGTGTCTTGACCTCCGCGGAACTCCTGTGGTTCGATCGAACCTAGGTTAAAATTAGATGCTAATCTATTACATTCCATATATAACCACAATCTCAATACAGTCATTATAAGAGATTTAAACAGTAAACATATTACTTTCAACTGCAGATGTACAAACCCAAATTTTCTAGCTGAAACTAATATGATCTTGTTAAATGATGCAACACTGACACATATCTCGTACGCCCATAGCATCAGTGAAATACGGGACTTTTGCCTGTGTTCGTATAATATGAATCGTAAACTTCTCTGTTGGTCACGAAATAGATAGTAACCACCTTCCAGTCTGGTGTATCTTCAATCTCACCCCCCACATAAACAAAATTAAAGTAAAAGATAAACTAAATTATAAAAAAGCTAATTGGCCACTATTTCCAAACTTTACCAACTGAAGTACTAAACTTCGCCGCGGACGCATCAGATATAGTTGCATGTAGTCATATAATCTTTGAGTGCCTAAAACGTGCAGCCAACAGCTCAATACCGAAACAAAAACACTTCACAACAACACATATATGACAACTACATCAAGAAGAAATATACCTAATAAAAGAAAGAAGAAAACTGCGCAGACAGTACATACAAAATCAAAACCAAACACTATAAGAAATACAACATGACATCAAATCATACAACAAAAACAAGACAGTTGGGACACTTTCTGCTAACAATTAATTTACAAAACAGATCCAAAACAATTCTGGACACACTTTAAAAGTTATACTAACACAGTAAAAACAAACAAAGAGTACACACCACTCGAATTACATGGCAAAACAGCTTTCACTGACACAGAAAAAGCAGATATATTTAAAGACCATCTACAAAACACACCATAAACCAGATGTGAACAGGTACTTTTAAAATAAAGTCAACAACTTCACTGAACATAACAAAACCATATACATGCCAAAATTCCCAGTAAACACATTATTACAACCAAAGAAACAACAAACTGGAGCACTCATCAACTAATAAAAGATATAACAGTAACGGAAGTACTAACAGTTATCAAAAATACAAAAACAAAGCTCCTGGAGAAAATGGTATACAAGCTATCCTCCTGAAACATGGTGCTCAGAAATTATATGAACACCTAACAGCTTTATTTAACTTATCATTATTAGCCGGATATATCCCTGTTTCTTGGAAGGAAGCCGTAATTTTAATGTTCCAGAAAGAAAGAAAGCCAGCAAATAAACCAAACAACTACCGCCCAATTAGCCCAACCAATTGCATCGGCAAAAGCTTTAACAAAAACAAATGCACTGTAGCTTGCTTTCTCGATATTGAAAAAGCATTTTACACGGTGTGGCATAATGGATTACGCCACCGGTTAACGAAAATGGATCTACCCCAGGGAATTATTCGCTGGTTATCTAACTTCCTCAACAATAGAACTTGTAAAGTAGATGTGAATGGGGCTCACTCAGAGTCCTTTTCACCTGAGGCAAGAATCCCGCAGGGAAGGGTAGTTAGCTCTATCTTAGTTATCATGTATGTGAATAATATGCCACTGTCGCGCCTAAATTTAGGTTTTGCATCACAATTTGCTGACGATGTAGAAGTCTCGAAAAGTGCCCCACTCCTTCAATTGCAGCAATAAACCTCCAACCAGTCCTGAATAATTTAGAAGAACACAGCCAGAAATATAGAATAAAAATAAATATTCCGAAAAACCAAGTATTACTATTCACCAGATTAAACAGACTAAAAAAAGATCAACCAAAGTTATGCATGAACGGATCACTTTTACAGACTGCCACTTCTGGAATCTGGAAAAGAGCATATTATGCAAGAAGTCTTTCAGGTAAAAATCAAGGTACATCACCTGATAATAAAATAAAAATTTACAAAACATGCATCAGACCTATAATAGAATATGCATCTCCTGCATGGCTAAACATAACCCAAAAATAATTACATAAACTACAAAAAATACAAAATTCAATCTTAACTTCATCCTGTAAAGTACCACGTTGTACTTCATCTACATTCATACACAAGTATACAAACATAGAGACAATAATCAGTGATGTCGAGAAAACCCACTTGTAGAGAAATATATATGTAAAAACGGCTCGTTTGGGTTGAGAAAACATTTTACGTAGAGAAGCGAACAACGTTTCGACCTTTTACGGTTATCATAAAGTCCACAAAGAAAGAAAGAGGTAACTGACCGGAATCTGACCACATGTTTGAAAGGCGTTGTGTAACTGATTATCAGAATGTAGAGGGCGTTGTTAGATATTTGAATATATAATTTTATATTATTTATTTTATTATTTTTTAATATAAGTATAAAGGTGTTACTTTGTATTGGTTTATTTTGGGTTTAAGTTGTTGTATAAGTAAGGCTTCTTTAATTTTGCGTTTGCTTATGTTTGTTTATTTAGTATTTGAGTGTTTACTATGGTCATGTTGTGTTTATTTGACTTGCAGTGTTCGAAAACATGTGAAGGTGACTTTTCATGTTCTTTGGATCTGGTTTCCATTTTTTCTACTTGTTTCTTCAATATAGAAGTTGTGGCAGTTATCACATTGTATTTTATAAATAATGTTGGTGTGGTGTTTGTCAGTGTAGTTTTTACATTGTACAGACCTCAGTTCTGTGTATTTGGTATTAACTGGAACGTCATATTTTGTTACTAGTTTTTACCAAATGTTGGTTATTTGTCTGCTGATGTCAGGAATATATGGTTTCGTAATTTTTGATTCGTGAGATATATTTACTTTTGTTGGTTGATTTTGCTTTCTGTCAAGGTGTGTGCGTATAATGTTTACTACGGTTCGTGGAGGAAACTTATTGATGTTGATGAAGTATTGTTTTATTTTGTCTAATTCATCGTTAATTTTATCTGGTGAGCATAGTTTCATGGCTGTATTTATTTGGTTTCTTGTTGAGTTTTTGTTTTGTTTCATGTGCTGAGTCCCAAGGAATGTATAGTCCAGTGTGGGTGATTTTTCGGTGGATTTCTGTTTTAAATTGTGTGTCGATTCTTGTAATTTTGAGGTTAAGAAATGATATTTGATTGCTTTCTTCCTTTTCACATGTGAAGTTAATGTTCAGATGTATAGAGTTAACGTGATTGAAAAAAATAAAGCGTGTGTTCTGTAGATGTGAATCCAGCAACCGTGTCATCTACATATCTGCACTAGTATAGTGGTGGTTGTAATGCTGTGTTAATTGCTTGTGTTTCAACTTGTGTCATAAAAATATTGGCTTTGTTTGTGAACCTGACGAAGACCGAAGAAGGTCGAAACGTTGTTCGCTCCTGTACGTAAAATATTTTCTCAACCCAAACGAGCCGTTTTTACATATATATATAGAGAGAGACAATATCTGTAAAACTCTTGTATAATGCACTAAATTATTTTAATAAGAACTGGCTTAAAAATGACTTAATGTGTGATCTCGACAGATACTACGTACATGATGAACATAGTCCTAAATACCTCTCTCCTATAAATATATATTTAAGAAATATAAATGAAGCTGGCCACCATGCACTTGTTGCTTAAAACTGTTATTTTTATTATTTAAATTATTTTTATCTTCTTCCTCTTTTATTATTATTAATAATTTATTTTTCCGATAAATATGTATGGAAAGAGGAAAATATATATACATGCATGAGAATAAAAGTGAAAAAAAATAAACGGATAAAGAAAAAAAAGGGGGAGCAAATCAAAACAATACATGGACAAAGCCTTGAAAAGTGCCGGAGTACTGTGGGATACTTTGGCCCAAAAAATTACAACAACAATTTCCTAACAGTAGCCGACATGAAAGCTAGAGATGAAGGAAGAGGTCTTGTGCACCTGACCCTCCTAGGTATTTAAAAATTAAATATACCCAAATACCCACAAAGAAGAAGAGAAGCGAACGTTAGTAAGTTAACGACAAGCGTGTTTCTAGCAACGCATTAGCCGCGTAGAGAATTGTGTTTCTACTCGCCGTAGGAGAGGGAAGAGTACTCCTAAAAAGGAGGAAGAGGTCTTTTTGAACCAGACCCTCCTGGGTATAATATATTCAACGAACCCAAATACCCATAAAGAAGCGAAGTTCATGATAACTACACGAACCTCTCTATTCTCTGCTCAAATGGAACTTCGCTTGTGGGTAAAAATTGTGGTCGCATGCCCTCAAAGCTTTCCGTAATAAATTCTTACCATTCGAATTAAAACTGTTCAATTCTAAAAATTAACACCACATATCATTACTACTATATTTCAAGAGCACATCATGCATTTTATCATTTTCATTATTACAAACGTTGTGGTGCATAAATAATATAATATTAACACTTGTTAAATACAGAAAGAATATTTTACATATCAAAAGCAATGTCCATACAACAAAGTTAAATGGAATCATAATTATATAGGGCCTGGCATGGCCTAGCGCGTTAATGCGTGCGCTTCGTAATCGGAGGGTCACGGGTTCGCGCCCAAGTCATGCCAAATATGCTCACCTTCCTAGCCGTGGAGGCGTTATAATTTAACGGTCAATCCCACTGTTCGTTGGTAAAATGAGTAGCCCAAGAGTTGGTGGTGGGTAGTGATGACTAGCTGCCTTCCCTGCTAAATTAGGGACGGCTAGCATAGATAGACCTCGAGTAGGTTTGTGGGAATTTCAAAAACAAACAAACATAATAGTATAATTATATTTCAACAACACTTTTTATTTTCGCCACACCTATTGCAATGTTAAAAACGGAGTAGGCTTGATACTAATGTCATATTCATCCCATAATATTTATTGTTCAACAGTAGTAAAACATTATAAGAAGTTTCATAATTTTACGAATATTCTAACATTAAACAACTGTGCGTACTAACCCTAATGAAATCGCAAAGGCGAAACGTTAAAATTAAAAATATCTTAAAACTCCTACGAAAACTGGGGCCTAATAGGCCCCAGAGCAATTTGATAGGTTATTAATATTAGGCTGATAATTTTGTATTTAAATGAAATTGCCATTAACTGACCCTATCCCTTTATATTTTAAGGAGCAATAATATTTTGACTTTTCAGACATTTGCGAAATAATATTCAAAAATTTTTTTAAAACATCCACTAAGGGTATCGCTTTAGTGGATGTAAATATTTTTTTCGTAGAAATGTTAAGTATAAAAGTTGTTTTGTAAGTAAAATCAAAATGAAACTACTAAAACCGAACTGTTTCAGAGGCGTTTTCAGCAACGGCTTTTATTTTGTTTAGTCGCTTAGCAACAGAAGTATAACTTGATATTGTTGTTAGTCTGTGTTCTGAAAATTGACCAACCAAATGGTGGTGGTGATGGTATTTAGAATGCAATTGGATATGATTTACGCATTTATGCTGTATTGATAAGAAACTTTGCCAGACTTGTTAAAAATATGATGCGTTAGAGTCTTGTTAAAACTTTTGTGGGTCTCCATTTTTTATTCAGCATAGTATTTAAATTACCCAATAAAAATATCTAATGTTTAGCCGAAGAGTAACATTAAATGTTTATTTACTGATATTATTAAGTACGCTAAACTTTAGCCCTCAGTGAAGTACAATGCTTTGAAGACGAAGGCTTAACAAGTGTTAGGCCTAAAACAAGTGGAATCCTGGACTTCAGTGTTTGCGATTAGAATTTTTAAAATTATTTTAAAATATAAATATTTAATACACCAGGTTAATATTTAGTATTCACTTATTTCCTAATATGTTACTTAACGGTAAATACAATCGATTGCGATTTAGGCTTATGATCTTGTAATTGCAGTTGTATTTTGGTGAAATTTCTGTACATTAAAATACGTTGGAACGTACTATAATGTTTCACAGAAAAAATTACCACAAATTGAGAAACTTAAATCAGCATTTTTGATCATTAATGTTAAATGTTGGCAATATTATGATGAGCAGCAAACCTAATTCACTACATATGGTTAAAAAAGAGAACTGGATACACCCTTGCAGGTTGGCACAGGCAACCGGAATTTAAAAATGTGGGAGTCATTGTTACTTTCGTCTAGATAAATACACATTCAAAAGATCGACTAATACTGAAAACAATAACCAGTTTATAAAACAAATTTTCAGGCTAAACGAACCACCACCAAGTGTTAACTCTCTGAAACTTTGTAAAAATGCCTCGTCTATGTACACATAAGAAAAACTAAAAGACAGTTTTTGACATACTATACTAAACAGGGAATTACCTATCTTATAAACTACAGTTATGAATATTTTTATCTGCATTACCTATTTCTTTATAGTTTCTAAATATTTGCTTAAGTACAAATACCTCCACGATTTTGGCTCACAACGTGACGAAAATGGCTGCTCGTAAAATACGACGAACTCTGTGAAACGTTTTGCGTTTTCCTAAATTAAGAAAATAACTAAGAATACTAAAGATCTGGGCAAGGAATCCTCATACTATGGTTATAGCCATATTGCAGATAAAACTACTGTTGTCCACTCAATGATAAAGTTTTGTTTACAGCTTCTTCTGAACATCTGCTGCTGTTGTTGTTTGTGTGACGTCATAAACCACCTGCAGAACTTCGAACAAACTCGAGCAGCTGAAGAAATCTATCGCGTAGCTTGAATAACATGTACTATACCTAATTTTATGCTACCATAAGAATGTATTTTTGTACAAGGCAATTTACTGCGAAGGCGAATTTCGTTCTTAGTTAAGATACGATTAAAAATAAACCAATTTAGAATATAACAAGAGAGCGTTACAATTTCGATTTTGAAGGAGCTCTAACATGTTTGGAAGGAAAAGATTAATGTGTAGTTTGTGAATCTTCAAGTTAGAACAACTGTATACTGTACCAAACACGCAAGTGTAACGAAATCAGGAAATGAGTGACGTTGGAACTACGGAAAGAGAAGTGTCAGCCATCAGTGGAAAACGTCGTCTGTTAGTTTCCGTTTAATGTAAAAGTTGACTGTTGAGACACAAAACAACCCCAAATATACAGTAGTTTTTGGTGCACCTATATTGTTTTCTGTTTGTTTACTGTAATCCGAAATTGTTTTAAAAATTGTACAAGGCTCCCACGGAAGTTTAAATCCGTGAAAGTACTTAATTTGAAAAGAAAAAAAAATCAGATCTTTGTAATTTCTTTAAAAGTTGCAATATATGGAAAATGTGCTTGACTTTTGTAATTGGTCTATCATACTAACCAGACTTTAGGTCGAACAAGAAAGTAGGACTCACAGTGAAATCCTAAATAAAACAGGCATACATTGGTGCAAAAATGTAGCAAATATTTTTTATTAATATATATGTCTTTTTTTTGTGAGAGAAAAGCAACAAGTGCTTAAATAAATGCATCATGATAAATAAGAAAACATTTATTCTATAACTACTAATCTTTACATTCAATTATTATTTTTTATTAAAGATGCACAGATTAAGATTGATGTTGTTATTAAGCCAGAGCTGCACAAAGAAGCTATCTGAGCTCTCTCCACCACGGGTCTCGAAACCGATGTAGGATATACAAGACTGTTTAGTGTAAGCATTATTATTTAGTTTATAATAAAACATATTTTATTATATTTTAGTTTTTGAGAGAGGAGCGTGGAAAACGGATTGATTTAAAAGTGTTAGTTGTGACAAATTTCGTGAACGAAGTATATATATATATATATAACTGGTTTGTGAGCACAAGTTATAAAAGTGAAATAAAGTTCAGTCAAAAAAAATACAAAACGTGGAGTTAGCCACCGTGAGAGTGATTAGCTGTTAACAGGTGATGTTTTAAAGTGAGTTTCATAGTTTAATAGAGAAAAGGAGAATAATTTGTTTTGTCAAAGTGTTCTAAAGTAATTAAACCCGTGTACATGGACGCAAAAGGAGACAATTATTTAAAGTTCAAGATATAACTGCGGTAGCCCACCGACTAACGCAAGTGAATATATCTGATTGTACAGCAAGAAACAAAAGGAGGGTAACAGTTGGTTTTGTCAATTGGATTCTAAAGTCAGGCTGCTTGGACTTTTGACAAGTAAATGGAATTATTAAGAGTTTTAAATACAACTATGATATCCTACAATGTAAAGATTTTTTTGTTCATACGTTGAACTTGTTTGGAATACATTTTTTTGAAAATAAATAGATTGTAAGCTATCCGCTTATCGTTCGAACTTCGGGCCAACAAGTTAAAGACACCTGAAAAGTTTGATATAAGCTGAGATATTAAATGAATGAAATAGATAGGAAAGCAAATCTAAAGAACAGAACCATTGAATCATCCAAGTAGCTAAGATGACATGGACTTAATAACATTCTTGACCACATGTTATGTAAAACCTGCAAATACTCTGAACAAAGATAAATTCAGAATAAATATTATAATAATACAAGAATGTCGAAACGTAAAGTGTGTTGATATACCACAGTAGTTCTTTAAAAGTAGATTCGTTTATTAACGCTAGTGTATTTTCACCATTTGATAAACTTTATTTTGCAATAATGTATGATATAAAACATTTTAAAATCTTGCAAAGTGGAATTTTACATGTATTGTTTGTTGTTTATTAATCATAAAGATAAATAACAGATTATCTGTGCTCTGTGTACTAAGGGTTTCGAAACCAGATTTATACCATTTATGGCACACTCTGGTAAATGAAACATTATATCTGTTACACAATAAATTTTGTAATCAGGATCTCAGTCGATTATCGACTGAGTGGTTTAGTCCTACTGCTTTCACCTTTTCGGGAATGAGTTCGTAGGACTAAAACTAGATTATCTCAAAGTTAATATTTACTCAAAAACATTTTAGTAGAACTGAACCAATAAATGATGTTAAAATTCAATAGGTAAACTTGGGTTCCTTACTTAGTTGAAAGCGCCATCTCTGTCCAATCACAATATTTGCTAATGGTAACATGCAGTTATTATTTATTCACTCAGTAAAAGTTATATCAGTTGGGTACCGTTTAACGGAAGCGCGGTGTTGCTGTAACATCCTGTCGGGCAGGACAGATATTATTTGTTATAAAGAACAACAATAAGATACATAACACGAGGTAACTTGAGTTGTTTTCTGAACCTCGTATATCACACTCCAAGAAATTAGATAAAAAAAATCAAAAATTTCTACCACTAAAAATGACAAAAACATGTATGCCTGCATATCACAAGTCTTCAGATTTGCCTCTGAGTTATGGTTGGTGTTAGAGAAAAGGCTACTCGTAGTTGTATTGCTCTGGAAAGTGATTTTTTTATGTATTACTCGAATATCGTGAAATACGTCTATGATATTTTTTTATGTTGTTCTCACAAAGAAATGTATTGGTTAACAGAAATAGTATTGTTGAATATTTTTGAAATATACATAAACACATTAAGAAAACTAGAAACAAACAAATTCAAACTACTAACCACAAATCCAACATAAACACACGAAAACGATTTCAACAAAATGCTACTACAAATATAAAAACCAACACAGTTCAAAAAACATTTATTCTTACCAACGAAAGACGGAATCACGCACATCACAACTATACGGCACCTCCAAACCTCACAAACCTGATTGTCCACTACGACCCATAATGTCGACCTACAAAGCATTTAACAACAACCTCGGTAAATATATATATAAATATGTAACATCAACCGGCTCCTTTTTTCAAGACTCTTTCAACTTTAAATTTATTGTTAATCAACTAAATCATAAAGCCTTAATGGCCAGTTTTGATGTAGTCTCCCTCTTCAAAGAAGTCCCAACAACTGAAGCCCGCAAGATAGCTTTACAACTTTACATCCAAGACCCCAACCCTTACATCCTCAGCAACCCTTACAGAATTCACTATCACTAAAATAACTTTATGTTCAATAACCAAAACTACCTACAAATAAGTGGCCTAATATGGAGAATCCCGTGTCACTAGTTCCAGCCAATATTTTTATGACACAGACTGAATCACAAGCAATCACATTAGCCTTCTAACCACCACTCTACTGATGATACAATTGCTGGATTCACATCTACAGAACACACACTTAGTTTTCTCAATCACGTTAATTCTATACACTCCAACATTAAGTTCATCTGTGAACAGGAAAAAAATTAACAAAATAGCATTTCTTAACCTCAAAATCACTAGAACTGATACATAATTCAAAAAAGAAATCCACAAAAAAATCACCCCTACTGGATTATACATTCCCTGGCACTCAGCACATGAAATAAAACAAAAACTCAACATATTAAGAAACTAAATAAACACAGCCACAAAACTATGCTCACAGATAAAATTAACGATGAAATCAACATTTCATCAACATCAATAAATTTCCTGAAAAACATTATACGCACACACATACACGATAAATCCCAAGATACAACAAACTGCAAAACCTTTTCCTACTGCATACCGTATGTTCTTGACATCAGCGAAAAAATAACCAACTTTTGGAAAAAACAACAACTTATAACAAAACACAACATTCCAATAAACACCAAATTTATTCAAAGACCAGATACAAAACTAAAGTCCATACTGTGTAAAAAACTACACTGACAAATACAATACCAACATAATTTATAAAATATATTGCAACAACTGGCTTTGTTTGTTTTGGAAATTCGCACAAAGCTACTCGAGGGCTATCTGTGCTAGCCGTCCCTAATTTTGCAGTGTAAGACTAGAGGGAAGGCAGCTAGTCATCACCACCCACCGCCAACTCTTGGGCTACTCTTTTACCAACGAATAGTGGGATTGACCGTCACATTATACACCCCCACGGCTGGGAGGGCGAGCATGTTTAGCGCGACGCAACAACTGGCACGACTTATACATTGGAGAAACAAACACAAAAATGGAAACCAGATTCAAAGATAAAAGAAAAAAAACAATGAAAAAACACCTTCACACGTTTTTGAACACTACAAGTCAAATAAACACAACATAACCAGAGAAAACACCCCGATATTAAGTAGGGAAACAAATATAAAACGAAAAATCAAAGAAGCCCTAGTTATATAGCAACTAAAACCAAATTTAAACCAACATAAAGGAACACTTTCATACCTATAGTAATTAATAACCTAACATACACCTGAAACGCCCACTACGATCCCGTACCCTTTTATACTCTCAATCCCAAAGACATGTGTCCGTCAACGGTCACATTCAAACCCTCTCTTTCTTAACCTGAAGATGACCTAGGAAGGTCGAAACGTTGTTCTGTACTTGCCAATAAAAGTGTTAATACCCACACCAGCCGTTCTAAGACACATTTTTATTTCAAGTGGGTTTCTTGTCATCAAGGAAGATCTGTCAAGGGTTAAAAATAGAAATTATTTTCAATAAAAAAATACATTATCTATTCTAAAATGAAAAAAATAATTATAATTTTTCATTTAACTGTAGGTGGCGATAAAATTATTTGTAGGATGTTTTTAGGCGTTTCAGTTTTTCGAGGAAAAGTAACTGTAATAGCGATTAGGGATGTAAACTCTGTCACTTTATTTCATGTATCTACACACGCACAATCACATTTATTAAATTTCTAAAAGTAAAATGTTGAAAAGTATATACTCACTCTAGTCCTGTAAATATTTTCAATTATACTTGATTTACTATTCTTTAGACAACACATTAGAATAATCTATGGTGCTTTTATATGGTTTTATTATTGATACCGACCTGCTATTTCATATGTTCGGCCTGTTTATTTGAAGTTTGAGTAAGTTAAAATTTTAAAGTTGATTTAGTTTTGGGGAACAAATTAAACTGAAAGAAAAAGTCAAAGACATTTATTACTGTACAAAATCAGCATTACAAGTAAGGTTACTGTGATGTCAGTATGATACTGATTGAAAATGAAATTGCAAGTACTGCTGTTGGTGTTAGCATTTTCTGAAGCGTCAGAACAGTTGAAGACATTTTCTTAGATTCTACATGACAGGAAAAATTAAATATAGATTCATTAAAGGGATTTTGTTTAAGGATGTTACTTGTTATAGCGTCAAGGAAAGGAATATGGACTATGTACGTAGAGTTCATAAAATTTAGGGAAAATGTTACATAAAAAATTAAGTGGGAAGATCTCTTGTATTCAGAAGTAAGTTTGTTTTTTTTTGATTTTGTGCAAAGCTACACGAGGGCTATCTGCGCTAACCGTCCCTAATGTAGTAGTGTAAGACTAGAGAGAAGGCAGCTAGTCATCACCACCCATCGCCAACTTTTGGACTACTCTTTTACCAACGAATAATGGGATTAACTGTCACATTATAACGCTAACACGGGGGAAAGGGCAACCATGTTTGGTGTGATAGGGATTCGAACCCGCGACCCTCGGATTACGAGTTGAGCGCCTTAACCACCTGGCCATGACGGGCCCAGAAAGGTTGGAGAAGTGCTTCTTAATTTGACTGTAGGTGACAGTGATTTAAATTTTGCATTTTCTTCTTTGTATTTACAATACTGATAGGAATATAATCAGTCAAATGTGTTGAATAATTTAAACTCTGGTATTTCTAACTGTGTTTAGGCATTACAGAATGACCCTAATCAATTAGTAAGTTGAATAAATAGTTTTAAATTGACCTTTAAGTTCATAATAATGTATTTAGGTCATTACAACTTGGATCACACATTCAATAAATAATATATATGATATTCATAGATTGTCTCACTCATTTCAAAAGTTAATAACTTCAAAAATATTATAGACAAACACTATTTTATTTAGTTTAACGAAAAACTCGTAAAATTTTCCTCCATTCTGTCAAACAAGCATTGCTAGAAAAGATAAAATTAAAAAAAAGAAACCCAAAGGAAAGGGAAAGTGTGTGGTTTGGTTTGCTGAATCCAAATCAGTCGTGTCAGTACAATAAGATTACCAACGCACTTAAGGAAAAGACTCATCAACCAAGAATATCATAAAAGCTTGGTTTGAAAAATTTCAAACGTCAATTTTTTGACGTGTTCGTAATCATAACTCTGCTCGGCTGTGAGTTTAGAAAATACTTCCTGAGCTTTACCTTTGAGAACACTCTGAAGTAATATTGTCCAATATTCGGTAGGCCCTTTTAGTCTAAGAGCAAATTGTTCAAATTGCTGAAAATATTTATCTACAGCCTTCTCATTGAATGGAGGCACTAAACGAATTTGTTTGGAAGCATCAAAATTATCCAACCGCATTTGGGCAACCTTTTCTTCCATCTGTGCCTTTCTCATACTGATTTCCATATCAGCTTTAATGCGTTCTTTTTGTATTTCTTTTTCTACTTCAAGACGTTTGGTTTCTTTTTCTGCCTCAAGAACAAGGCGTTTGTTTTCCTGTTCTGCCTCAATACGTTTTTGTTCTGTTTCAAGACGTTTGCTTTCAATTTCTAAACGAAATTTCATTTCTATTTCCATTCTTTTTAATTCAAAATCTGGGTCAAAATGAGCGGCAGGCAATTGTTGTACAGCTTTTTGAGGCAAAACTTTTTGGCTGACCAAATGTTCAACAACAATTCGTTTGATATCTGCTTTATTCATTGCTTGCTTCACTTCCAAATTGAAATGTTTTCCAACATCAAGCAATTCAGATTTTTTAAATTCACTGATCAATTCGAAAGAAGGATTCTGATTAAATTTGTCTATAAAATCTTCGAGTTGGAATGCCATTTTGAATATACAAGCTGTCGATCTGTATAGAATATAAATCTAATTTTGGAATAGAATTAAATTGTTTGATCTATCCCGGACGAGCCCCCAATTTTCTGTTACGTTTTTTATGTATGTAGACTGAACGCAACAGAAAGACACAGATAACAGCTTATATAATTTATTGCAATAAACTATTATATATGTAACAGATATAACATAAATTATATAATAACAATGACAGATATTCAGTTTCAACCTTCAAAATTAATTACAATACAAAATGGTACTGGCCTGTGTCCAATATAATGATCTAGAATGAAAGTCCAAAAGTCTAGATCAGAAATCCAAAATTCCAGTCTAGGGTGTGAATTTGGTCCCACGAAGAAATTCCGAAGTTTGAATGGAGAAGTCCAGAAACAATTCACAGTTCAATAAATTTGACGAAATTATTTTTACGATGTTTTCGATGAATGTCTCAAATTTGTCGTTCTCCCATTTGCTACGGTCTCCCCTAAACAGTCCTATACGTGTTGACTTTCAGTATAACCACTAATTCGTAACGATTGACGAAATAAAATCACGGCTTCTGTAGATCTAGCTTCAGTCACAAATCCAAGTTGAATAAACACACAGCAAACGTTGAAAATTTCTCGAACAAAGACAATATCTCTTGAATCGAAATGAAAACGAATGACTGACTTCTTTTTCTTTCATCGCCGTCTGTTTATATACTAGTAGGCTTACTGTGTCCTCGAACAATCGCGTAACTTCCACAGAGTTCCAGAGTAATCTGCGCATGTCTGTTTTTGCACGAGACTCGTCATCTAGACACTAGGCCGACATACATTTTATTTATAAACATATGATTGATCTACCTAATTCTAGAAATTTCTACATGAATAACAACATATTTTATTGGTTTGAAATTTGAAACAATAATATAAACAACATGGCAATTTAAACGCTTTATACATAACATATGATATTCATAAATTGTCTCACTCATTTTAAAAGTTAATAACTTCAAAAATATTATAGATAAACACTACCATTTTATTTAGTTTAACGAACAACTCGTAAAATGTTCCTCCATTCTGTCAAACAAGCATTGCTAGAAAAAAGAAAATTAAAAAAGAAACCCAAAGGAAAGGGACAGTGTGTGGTTTGGTTTGCTGAATCCAAATCAGACGTGTCAGTACAAAAAGATTACCAACGCACTTAAGGAAAAGACTCATCAACCAAGAATATCATAAAAGCTTGGTTTGAAAAATTTCAAGCAATTGTTAGTGAGTTACAACAAATGGAAGCTGAGTTTTCACGTTATCTGATGGAACAGCTGATCGTAGACAAGAAGCACTTCTTAGATGCCCAAAGACGTTCATTCATTGTATTGTCCTTGAACTAAATTTGGCAGAAAGCATAGTGGACAATTCTACACAAATGACTTAATTTGCAGAATAATCGATTCAATGAGGAATGTAACTCCTGAGATACTGAATAACAGAAAGAGTATCATCTCGACATTTTCTGAGTAACAAATGGTGCACATGTATTCTAAGACAAGAAAAACATTATGTGTTGTTCGTCAAGTTAAATAAAACCGCAATGTTCTATTTATAACATTTTTGTAGTTGTCAATTTTTAAAATTGATTACATAATTTATGAACACCTCATAGATGAAAATCAATAGCATGACTGAAGAAAGTGACCTTAGCACAGTCATTGAAACAGTGCTTTGGTCTTAATAGCAAACGTAATATATTTTCAAGGTTTTTATATAAAAATTAATTACATATGTAACAATAAACTTACTTTTTAAAAGAAATATATAACAATGTAAGTTAGATATATGGGTAAGTTGGGCTAAGGATTCTTCTACAGTAGGTTCTATAATTTCTTGATGGTAAGCTCAACAAAAATTGAACAGCATGTACTCTACTTTAATATACATATAAGTTGAACGTATGTATAAAATTCTTTATAAAATGAAAACAATATTCGTAGAGTACGAGGGCTGTTCAAAAAATACGCGGACTGATGTCATAAAACAAAATGTACTTTATTTAGAAGTTACAGGTCTGGGACCCCTTCAACGTACTCTCCTACCCAACGCACACACTTATCCCAACGCTGTTTCCACTTGTTGAAACAGTCCTGGTACGCTTTTTTTGTTATGTCCTCCAGCTCCTTCGTCGCATTTGCCTTAATCTCGGGAATCGTCTCAAATCTTCTTCCTTTCAAGTGTCTCGTGAGTTTGTAGAACAAGAAAAAATCACAAGGCGCAAGGTCAGGTGAGTAGAGGGTGGGGGTGGGGAAGAACAGTTATCGAGTATTTGGCAAAAACTCACGAGTTCTGAGGCACAAATTTCGCAGCAACGCGGTGCATCTTCAATTTTTTGGTCAAAATCTCGTAACAATATCCAACTGATATCCCACACTCTTCAGCAAGCTCCCTGACAGTCAGACGTCGATTTGTCTGCACCAGGGTGTTGATATGGTCGACGTGGAAAGACGTCCAGGACGCTCATCATCTTCAATGGACTGTCGACCATCCTTAAAACGTTTATGCCACTTGAAACATGCCGTACGCTTCATAGCAACATCACCGTAAGCCGTGTTAAGCATAGCAAAAGTTTCAGTCGCAGATTTTCCAAGTTTAACACAAAATTTCACAGCAAGTTGTTGCTTCTTCAGGTCATTCATTCTGAAATCCGCCAAACAAAAAATCGCACTTCACTTAAAACCGCGTAGCTAATACACAAATGAAGATATCTGCAATCGGGAAATGGCGTCGTAATCAGCTGATTTGTGCAAACCTAGCGACACCAAGCGGATTGGAACCAACTGGAGCAGCGCAATTCAAACACTCCGCGTACTTTTTTAACAGACTTCGTAAACACTATACACCTTTTTCTTTTAATCAAAAGTCTATTTTCTACTGCTTTAGAATTCAGTTGACAAGCCTATCTATTTTTCATTTCTTTCAACTTCTATTCATGGGTTCGAATACCCGTCATACCAAACATGCTCGCCCTTTTAGCCGTGGAGGCGTTATAATGTTACAGTCAATCTCACTATTCGTTGATGAAAGAGTAGCTCAAGAGTTGGCTGTGGGTGGTGATGACTAGCTGCCTTCCCTCTAGTTTTACACTGCTAAATTATGAACGGCTAGCGAAGATAGTCCTCGTAAAACAAACCAAACGATTCTTACTGAGTTATGTAACCAAAGTTGCCATGTGTATTCCCTTTAAAATAATCGCTTTTAACTCTCTTGTTATGACAAACTAAACAATCATAAAATATTCATTTTATACATAACATAAATTAACCAATAATAATTAAACTAAACAGTCTTTTATATCTGACAAAGTGATTATTTATATATAAATTATCAATTAGATCTCATTTGGAATACTGTGTACAGTTTGGTCTCCATATCTATAAAAAGATTATACGATACAGTGGAATTTAAAACAGTTTATTGAATGGCTACTATCTATGATTATTTCGTGGACGTAAGGTTGGTGATATTATGGGTATGGAATAGTATATCTAAACTTATTTTAATTTGAAAATAGAAAAGTAACAAATCATCAGGGTATTTAAAGGATTAAAGCCTCTCCTTTCTGTGCCCTGTATTCTAAAGAAAAACTAAACGACAAACTTGGTAAGTTTCAGTTAAAATAATTTTATTTCATTAAATCGAGTTACCATTTGTTCTAGTGGAAACCAGCATTTTACAAAAGAAAGAAAGATTCAACAGTTTTTTCTGAAAATTAAAGGGTTTTTTTATATCAAGGATGGAAGTATGATCAGCCATAACACGTGTGTGATTCTGTTTCGCCTTTTTTGAGCAAACAGAATGTATAATTAAAAGTAAACTGAATCACGATTGTGAACCTTGTTTTAAAAGATATACTCCATGGCTGGGTAGATAAGGCACTCAACTTGCAATCCAAAGGTTGTGGTTTCGAATCCCCGTCACATCAAACGTGTTCACCATTTCAGCCGTGGGGACGTTATAAAGTTACGATTAATGATACTATTCGTTTGTAAAGTGAACTAAGAGTTGGTGGTAGGTGGTGCTGACCACCCTTACACTGCTAAATTATGGACGGCTCGTGCACATAGCCCTCGTGTAGTTTTGTGCGAAATTCAAAACAAACCAAATCAGATACACTCAGCAGTCATTGTCAAGCAATTGTTATTGGTGTTTTTAGTGCTGCATGGAAAGTAAATAAATAGTTTCCCATGAACTTCAGTACATTTAACAAATTAGGCTCAGGATCAGGTAAATTAGCGAACTCTAACGCCTTACTCTTCTTAATTTCTTAATTAAATAAAACAAAGACTTAGTTTTGAAAGCTTATAGTTGTAGACTTGAATCACATACTCATGTAAGAAAATAGTGGATATCAAAGAAGAAAGTTTAGTTTTTATTGAATAAAATGAAACTGATGGAATTACAACGACAAATTATCTTTCTGTTTTAGCAAATGATTTTACAAAAGGATAAGAGACAAAATTAGTAGAGTGTGAAATATTTTTATGAAAGTTATTCTCCAAAAGTTATGTTGTGGAGAGTTACTTGTTTTATCAATTGTTATATTGCAATTTCTTAAGCAGGTTAATTAATTCAGGTTGCTCTAGATTCAAGGAAATAACTTCAGCATGTTTTTATGTGCCACAACTAATCAGACAAGGCTAACCTTATATTAATTTCTTTTATACGAAATAGCCGATTGTATAGATAAAAGTTAAAACGCCATATGTTTAGCAAACACAATTGTTATTAATCAAAATATGTTCCATACGCTGCAATGGTTTTCTCCCAATGTTATACCAATGACAATATCCACTTTGTGAAACGCCATTGTTTTGGAGACAATAAACTCTTCAAACTCTCTTAATTGCTAAATGTTTTGATCTGGAAAAACAGCTTCAAGTACCAGAAAATGTGATAATTAGTTGGAGGTAGGTCAGGTGAATGTAATGAATGCTCCAAAATTTCATATTTCAATTTCCTCAATTTTTAAATGGTGATTTATGAGATATGGGGTCTGGTGTTATCTTGTAGCAGAATTGATCCATGCCTGTTTACCAGTGATGGTTGTTAGATGATTAAATTTCTATGCATTTTATCAATTTATGAGCAGCAAGATTATGCTATAATTGTTTCACATATTTGCAGAATGGAGTAATGGATAATTTCCTTTGCAGACCACCATACTGTCACCATAACCTTTTTGGAGTGCAAAGTCGGTTTCAGCATGTCTTGGGTATTCACTTGCACTTAACCATTGTTCTGATCTCTTCCTGTTGTCAAAAAGGATCCACTTCTCATCTCAAGTAACAGTTCGCTTCATGAATGACTCCCTCTTGTACCTAATCAGTTTCTGCTCTTATGTTGATTTATGTCATACACATTTGTCCATTATGCTAACTATCCATTTTTACACCAGCAGTTGTTAGGTTCTTTATTGACTATTTGAGAAGGTGATGACTCCCAAATAATCTGTAAGTCTTATTAATGCTCAATATTTTCACTTGTGTATTACCCTTAAAACTCTATTACAGTATCTTTCTTCTATACCCTTCATATCTGAAGTTCTTCACATAAGCCGAAGAGGTTTTATTGGAGATAACTTTGCTCTTTTCTTTTCCGTTTTTGCCCATTTATCATCTTATAGATCATGTGTCCACATTGGCTTTTATCCATTTATCCTTGACATATATTAGTGATTTACATGTGGCTTCATTTTTGAAGCACTACATTTTCTAAATAGTCCCAAGAAATTCTTGAGCCCTTGGTGACCTCAGTTCAAAATTTATCCACCCTTAGAGAAATTGTAGTCTGTTTGTCTCAGTCAGACCCCCTATGCCTCAAATTCAAATTTTACCTTCTTCCTCTTCCCAGCCATTACCTGTCTCTTCTATCTTGAGTATTTCTTATCACTTTTCTCGATGATGCACCCCCACAACCACCAGTACTGGTCACTACCCAGTGGGAGCTGAGCTGTTCAAGTTTCTTTAGCACTAATTTTCATTCATCAGTAATCAATGGTTGCTTCAGGTTCTGTCAAAAGGATTGTTGTGCAGTTTCTTTCTCACCTCCCATCTTTCCTTACCCCATTTTCTTTCCTTGAGATTCCATGACAAGCCAGTATCTGTAAGAAACAGTTTGGGATTGTTCTTGAAGTGGGCCTTCAAACCTGTTCCCCATTTTCCCTGGGGTTTTTAGTCCTGTCTTTCTGTTGTCCACAAGAGAACCTGCAATTGTTTTATTCTCCTCATTCACCATAAAGTATTTTCTCACACTGAGATGGGCGTTTCCTTCATGATTATGGATGACAAAAAAATGGATGTCTCCAGTGCTATCCTGTGTATACCAATATCAACTCAATCACATTCTTATCTTTGGTCTGTCCATCTGAAGGTGGTTTATCAATTTTTGGATCTCCCTTTTGTACTTGTCTCAGCACCTTATGTATTTTGCCAAGTAGTTTGAGCTTTTGCTCAACTTCTCCATGCTCTGGGGCTGCAATTTTATTATTATATGGACATCCCTCTGGCTCATTCCAAACAAGAATTGACCAATCACACCCAGCATCTCCTTTCTGTGGTAGTTCAGGTAAGCTGGTTGATCAAAATAGAGAAGTACTTTTTCAGACCCACTAAATATCTTATCCATTTGGGGGTCTTTTCAATGCTCATATCAGTTGGGCCCAGCTTTTATTTTTACAACTTTGTTTAGTGGAACTGTTGGTTTGCAATACCTTTGCAGCTTAGTAACATATTAATCATAAGACTATCATTTTTTGTAAGCATCATTGGTTCCCCTCAGTCATGCTCATGATATCCCTTCAGTGGGTGCATCATGATTGATAGAACCTAACTCAGGATCCTCTTTCCACCCCATTTTTCTGCAAGAATACTTTGGTAGTAAAATAAAGCCCATATTATGGTAGGCATGCTACTTTCTTTCCTCTGTCTGGATCTATATTTTAACATGGACTATTGGTCTGCAGATGAAATCACTTTGAATATCAGTGTTCTCAAACTTCTAGTTGTACATCATCCATTGCATTACTTCCTTATTTTTTTCCCAAAATTGTATGATGATGGCTCCTTCTGACAATTCTATAGTGGTGGCATTACAAGGATGTACCTGGGCCAGGGGTATCTGTTTCTGGGAGTTAAACCTCTTATACTGGTCCCACACACATCACATTTATATTATTGCATGTAATGTGCCAGGTTGATTTAATGTTGTTGCAAATAATTTTTTGCAACCTGACTGGATATATCCCAGTGTAATAATTAGAACCTCTCATTTTCAGGGCTCTTTGTCATTGATTGGGTTCTCTTTCACATGGATACATTTGTTATGGGTCTCAGCAATAAGCTACCTATCTTTTGGTTACCTGTATCTGATTTCCAGGCTCTGATAGTCAATGCCTTTAGCTAAGATTGGTCATATAGATATCTTTTATGTGTACTCTCACACACCCAATTATTTCATTCGGTGATTTCTCTCATTCATTTCACTCCTTACTGGGTAGCTCAGCTTTGATTTTTACAGTTACAGTGTGTGATCCTTTCCTTCTTTCACTTTCTCCCTACCTTCTTCATCAACCTTAGTCATATGTTCTACATCCCATCCTTTGTATCTTATGTTTTCACACACTGCTTTTGTTGGGTCCTTGGCAAAAAGATCTGGTTTAATATGTCAAGTTGTTTATTTATTAATTGGTTCCATCTATTCATCATCCATGGAGGTGTATCAATCCAAGTGGAAGGTATTCCATCATTGGTCTACAACTAGGTTTTTTTTTCCACTGACCAACCTACTATGGCTCATATAGCAGAAATTCACACCTGCCTCTTTGACTGTAGGTCTTTGGTATCCTCACTTTAAGAATATCATGTGGCCTTATCCCATACCTTTCATTTTTCCCATACCATAAAGTTTTTGTTTCTCTTGTTGTTATAATACTTATGCATTATTACAATATGAAATTAAACTGTGTGATTGTTAATTTAGCTATAAAGGGCAATATTTTAAAGTGAATTTTTCAGTGATATTGTAATAATAGAGATAAAAGAGAATAATCTGTCTTGTCAAGGGGTGTTATAAAGTAATTGAAATCACCTGTGTGGACCTTGACAAAAGGGAGCCAATTATTTGAAGTTCTGGATACAACTCTTTTAACCCACAGGGTGACATAAATGTATTTATTGCAGATTGTGCAGTAAAATACAGAATAGAGAAAAATAATTCATCCTGCCAGTTGAGTTCTATAGTAACTAAACTATCCTGTGTGGACTTTTGATAAGAAAAGTGAATTATTCAGAGTTTTAGTTACAACTGTGATATCCTATAGTATAAAGACAATTAATTTGTTTTGAACATATTATTTTGAAAGAAGTGGATTGCATGCTGTCAATGTATTGATCAGATTTATTGCTAACAGGTCATAAAAACCTACTGTAAAGAATTTTGCCTTATAAAATAAAATACTGATCAACCACTGAACTGAGGGCCCTTTTTTCATAACCATGTTAAGGTTATTTCCATCCAACATATAAGTATAAATCAAATTATTACTCACATGCATTAGCTTGCACTTATTATAATTTAGAACCATCTGTTCTTTATTTGCCCAACTCACTAAAAGATCTAAATCCTTTTGTAAAACAGTAGCATTCTCTTCACAACTAGCAACAGTGTAGACCAAGTAATTTTTTTCACTATTCCCTCATCTGGTTATTAAAGTAAATCAAAAAGAGCAAAGGTCCCGAGACTGAGCCATGTAGTGTCACACTTATGACATTACTCCAGTTTGACTTATTATGGCAACAAAAATGTCATTGGGATAGTACATAAGTCTTATACATATTAAATATACCAGTTTTAAAGAATGCAAGTTTCATAAACATTAAATACAAAAATAGAACCATTAGTTTATAGTATAGTATATAATTACTGTACTCACTGAATGCTGGAATAGAAACATCAGTGCAAAATTATAAAAACTTTTTACACTTTCAATACTGGAATAAAACCATAATTTTGGAAATAGGTAAATTTTGTACACATAGATTACAAAAATAGAACTGTACACATTGTATGAGGGCTGTTCAAAAAATACGCGGACTGACATCATAAAACAAAATGTACTTTATTTAGAAGTTACAGGTCTGGGACCCCTTCAAAGTACTCTCCTCCCAACGTACACACTTATCCCAACGCTGTTTCCACTTGTTGAAACAGTCCTGGTACGCTTTTTTTGTTATGTCCTCCAGCTCCTTCGTCGCATTTGCCTTAATCTCGGGAATTGTCTCAAATCTTCTTCCTTTCAAGTGTCTCATGAGTTTGTAGAACAAGAAAAAATCACAAGGCGCAAGGTCAGGTGAGTAGAGGGTGAGGGTAGAGAAGAACAGTTATCGAGTGTTTGGCCAAAAATCATGAGTTCTGAGGCACAAATTTCGCAGCAATGCGGTGCATCTTCAATTTTTTGGTCAAAATCTCGTAACAAGATCCAACTGATATCCCACACTCTTCAGCAAGCTCCCTGACAGTCAGACGTCGATTTGCCTGCACCAGGGTGTTGATTTTGTCGACGTGGAAAGACGTCCAGGACGCTCATCATCTTCAATGGACTGTCGACCATCCTTAAAACGTTTATGCCACTTGAAACATGCCGTACGCTTCATAGCAACATCACCGTAAGCCGTGTTAAGCATAGCAAAAGTTTCAGTCGCAGATTTTCCAAGTTTAACACAAAATTTCACAGCAAGTTGTTGCTTCTTCAGGTCATTCATTCTGAAATCCGCCAAACGAAAAAATCGCACTTCACTTAAAACCGCATAGCTAATACACAAATGAAGATATCTGCAATCAGGAAATGGCGTCGTAATTAGCTGACCTGTGCGAACCTAGCGATACATAGCGGATTTCCCTGGAACCAATTGGAGCCGCGCAATTCAAACAGTCCGCGTATTTTTTGAGCAGACTTCATATATATGAACATAATGATCTGCATAAAGGTATATAAATATTGAATACACTGAGAACAAAATCATCAGGGTGAAAGTGCATAAATCTTGTACACATTGAATACTAGAAAGAACCTTTAGTTTTAAAATATGCAAGTATAGTAGTTATTAAATTCTGGAACCGAAGAATCAGTTTGAAAGTGTAAGTCTTGCATATATCAAAAGTTTTAAAACATAAAATACTTTTTGACAATAGATTCTGAAACATAACAATTAGTTTGAAAGTTGTCAAGTCTTATATATACTAATAAAATACATAAACAGTTTCATCAGTTTTAAAGTATGTAAATATTGTACACATTAAATACTGGAGTAGAAAGTACAAATCCAATCCCAACAGAATTTTCCTTCTTATTCTCATCATTATTGCTAATAGGTTTGATTTGTTTGTCCTGAATCTATGCAAAGCTACACATGATAGCCATCCTTAATTTAGCAGTGTAAGACTAGAGGGAAGGCAGCTAGTCATCACTACTCACTGTCAGTTTTTATGCTACTCTTTGACCAATGAATTGTGGAACTGACTGTCACCAATTGACTGTCATATTACATGCCCCCACAGCTGAAAATGTGAACGTGTTTGGTGTAACAGTGAGTCAAACCCACAACAATCAGATTGCAAGTCAAGTACCTTAACCACCTGGCCATGCCTGGCCTTGCTATTAGATATAACACAAGAAAAGCAAAGAGTAATTATTCCATTGTATGAAAGTTATCATGTACTTCTAATAGTTTTAAATATAATTATCATTAACCTAAAATATTTATGGCAGCAATAATATTGTTCACTTATTTGAAGTTATTGTAATGTTTAAAGTAGAACAATATGTGGAGGTTTTTAATTGCTTGATGGCAAATATGACAGCTTTTAATGCTAAATATCAGTTATATTTTAAGTCTTCAGTGAGAAGAGTACAGATAGCCCTTTTTGTAGCTATACGTTAAAAACAAACAACAACAATCATTAAAAAAAGAGGTTAAAGGAACCTTTCTGAAATCTTTGAGCACATTTCTGAACTAAATTAACTGTTGTTATTTCAAATCGTTACTATTTTGTTTGTATCTACAGTCAGTATACTGATTTTTCTACAAGCATAAAAATGGAAAAACTTTAGTCAACTGTCACCATGAGGAAAGTCAATATAACACATGCAGTTTAAAATTAATTTTTTATTGCCACGTATTCTTGTATGGTATTCTGAATTGGTGATGTAAATTGAACATGTATTTTTCAAACCAAAGAACAATACTGATGATACTGTATTCTTACTAGAAAAGCTGCTGGGAATAGCTATGTATAAGTTCACAGCTATTTATATTTATTTAGCTTCCAAACATTTTCATGCTGATTTTAAAGGTTTTAGGTAAGGACTTGAAGCAGTATGTAAAATAGTATTAAGCAATCAGTAACATATCCAGGAGTGATTCCTAGTATATATTCTCTTGCCAAATATGGTTGAAAACAAAATGAAGAATAGCAAGAGAAGCAGGAGATAGATGGTGCAGCAGTTCATAGTGTCCAACCTATGTACTGCCAGACTAATGAAGAGCCAGTTTGAGTTCCTCCAGTGAAAAGGAATGATTATAGTCAGAGAGACAATCAGCTCAAAAAGAAAGAGGTGATCACTTATCCTAAGTCTTGATGGCTAAGAAGGTGGAAGAAGAAGCAGAGGTGCTGGATACACAGCAAAAGCTTTCACCTAGAGTATCGGTGATGCACCAGATACCAGCTACTTCCTAACCATTAGAAATCAAGATCGAGACAGGGACAGAATTATATTGCCCACTGACCTTTCAAATCCTGTTTCATATGACTTTGGAATTGGTCGTAGAAGATATGCTGGTTGTGAACTTAATCCAAGATTCCTTCTGGCTTTGATGTCTCACCCACCGAGCATATGCATGGGCCTGCTAGAAAGCGATGCAGAGTATCGGCAGGTTTCAGAAATATTTCCTGTAAAGAAAGACATACAGGATGGTAGGAAGTAATCAATGTTTTGATGTCATCCAAATCAGAATGTAAACCTCAACAGTTCCATTGTATCAAAGTGGCCATTTTTGTTTATGTGTAGGTGAACTGGATGGAGAACCCTTCTGTTTACAATAATATCTTTTTTCTTTGCTGTCTTTATTCAAGGGAGGTCTATTGACCTCCATCGATCCTGCCCTGGGTCGATTGGGCAGGCCTTTGCTGTTGGAAAAGCATTCCAGTGACTGAGGATGTGAATGAATTATTGTTTTGTATCTTGGGGAGGGAGAAGAAAATGTATCTGAGAAAATGCCTGTATCCAGAACCAAAGGAAGGGGATCTTGGGATTTGATGGAATGTATGGAAGGGACAAAAATGGGTGCTGAAGTTGATTTGTCAACTTTTTTAACTATGGAGGCCAAAAGACATTTTATTTGTTTTGAGAATGGTTCTTTTGGAGACACAGAGAGATCCATCTGCACACTCACTGTAGTAGTGGAACAAAGTGCAGTAGCATACATCCAAGATTAAGTGATGGACACCAACTTTTGAGCCTCAGGATAATTAATGTTATGAATTATTTTCAAATGCTGCACCCATTTTTCTTCCAACCATTTAGGACAAGAACGAAAGTAGGATGGGTGAGAGCCATTGCAACTGACACAATGAGGGTCCATTTCACACTCATATGCAACATAGTCCTTGCCACTACAACAAGCACAAGTCAAGGAATCGCAATATGACGTCTTTGAGTGACTGAACTGCTGACACTTGAAACATCTGAGAGGGTTTGGAATGTATGGTCATACTGTGCAATTAAGATAACCTGCCTTGATGGTGGCAGATGGACATGGTGATGTAAATTTCAGAATGAGAATACTGGTTGACATAGTAACTCCAACTTTGAAAGTGGAGATACACCACACTGCAGAAGCTCCTTGAGTAGAGAAACCAGTGAGAATTTCTGACTCAGGGATGTTCTTCAAATCCCTCTTAACAATAACTTCTCATGGTGAATTCAAAGTAGCAAAGTGTAACTTCAATGGGTATATACCTAATCATCTTTGAATGCAAGAGGAGTTCACTGTGTTGAGATGTGGATGTTTCCACCAATATGTCACCAGATCAAAGAGTCTTTACTGAATTTGGAGAGCCAGCAAGTCCCTCTAGTCTCTTCCGAATGAAAAAGGGAGACATTTCCCTAAAGGTTTGTCTGAAAGAAAATGTAGGATATGAAAATGAAATACAACATGTTTTACAGATGTTGCAGATTGCTGCTCAGAATCTTCAAGACATGATCGTTTACCTATGGACTGTTTTTTCACTACTTTATTTAAGTTTTTATTTGGAGGATCCATAATAAAAAAAGGAATATTTTGGTGCCCACTGACCCCACCCACCATGGAGTCCTATGAGGGGATGCAATACAATGTCAAACAAGGACACTGCAGCAACACCAGGGTTTTGTGAGCACTATACCCAAACACCAGCATCAGATACAATATCCATAACACCTGTTAAGAACATCCAATACTGGTACTTGGTTGGCCCTAGCCCAAGTGGACCAGCCAATTGACCCATGGGGGGAGTCACTCCAAGACTGCCTGTCTACAGGAATTCAAGGCCAAAGTGGTGTGTTAGGGTTGGACCCCTCAATCACCAGGATCCTCTCCTCCCCTTCACAGGTCGTCACACACTGCATATATGTAGGTGGATGTTTAGATCCCAGAGAAGGTAAACTGAAATAACATAATCTTCCCTGGGAAGTCCCCTCACTAAGTAAAGGAATACACACTGAGGGGCTTAAAAAGTATGGTAGAAATAAGTAAAGCGGTATTAAGTAGACTTAGGTAAGTCTATGTAGCAATGAGTAAAGCTGCATTAAATAGTTTTAGATAAGTAGGTATCAGTCAGTAAAACTACATTCAGTGGTTTTAGATAAAGATGTAGAAGTAAGAAATGTAGTTTTGAATATTCTTAGATAAAGAGGTAAAAATATAGCAGTAAGTAAGGCAGCACTTAAATGTCTCAGATAAGTTTTTAGCAGTAGGTAGAGCAACATTTAGTATACTTAGATAATTCTCTATAGTAGCTCTAAGTAGATTATCCTTTAATAGTCTCAGACAAATATGCAGACATAAATAAAACAGTATTTAATAGTCTTGGATAAGCCAGTACAGCAGTAAATAAAGTAGTATTGAAGAATCTCAGATAATTATATAGTAGTAAGTAAAGTAACATTAAATAGTCTTAAAAAAGTATGCAGCAGTATTCAGTAGTCCTTTTATGTAAAGCAATATTCAGTAGCCTAAGATAAGTATGTACTAATAAGTAAAGCAATCTTTGATAGCTTTATATAAGTCTATGTGATATCACCACATAAACAGTACTGAGTAGTTTTAGATACGTATATGTATGCGAGTAAAGCAGCATTTAGTAGTCTTAGATTAGTCTATGTTGTAGATTTACATAAAGTAGTACACAGTAGTATTAGATAAGTATGTAGATATAAGTAAAGCAGTATTCAGTAGTCTTAGATAAGAATGTAGGATTAAGTTAAGTGGGATTCATTTGTCTTAGATGAATTTACTTAGTAGCAGTAAGTAAAGCAGTATTAATAACTTTCAGACAAATATGTAGCAGTAAGTACATAAATCAATATTCAATAGTCTTACAGACTTCTAAAGGCATTTAATTCTGAGATAAGAATGCATATTAATATCAGTAAATAAAAGAAACTAGAGATAAATGCACATTCATTAAAATTTAATTACAAAATGGGATCTGAAAAGAGCTAAGGGTTATGTGTTGAACAAATGACCTGAATGTAAAATGATGATGACGAGCTATATGCATTGAACTAACATATCATTTTTTTACCTCAACAGCTTTCCATAGATGGGATCGTAAAAAACCTAAGAGTGATGTGTTCAGTAAATAACCTAAACATAAAATACATAATGATGATGAAAATAAAATTATCCACTTTTTTGCAAGTAAATAATCAGTTTTTATGTCATTAATCATTTAAGTTATTAATTCTGTAAAAACACAATAATATAATTAGAAATTGGAAATACCACATATGTATTATTTTTAATTTTTTTTAGTTCCAGCTGGTGCATAATTATTATTCTTTCATAATGGTCAATAAATAGTATTATTCTATTTCACATGTTTATGTAATTACACTATCTAACAAAATTTTTACTTTTTATTGTTCCTGGGCAGAAAGTGTTATTTCCCAATTCCTTATGCCTAAAGTAAATGTAAAAGACTTACTTTTCTTTTCAAACTTTGCTTTTGTGACCTGGGAGCATGTAACGGAAACATGATGGGAGACTATATTTGGGGGCTGATGCGTGAAAGTGATTTACTTTACAGTTGCAAATCTCAAGAAACTACTCATTTCCAAACATTTTTGTATAACTTTAGTACAAATACATGTAAATCTTGATTCACATGTTGTTTTATTCAGACCTTATGTAAATGTGCAAAATTACCCGTTTCTACATAGAAAATAGGTTAATTTCTAAATTTTCATTATGCAGGTCACAAAAGCAAAGTTTGTAGGAAATAATGGCTATTATCTGTACTTTTACAACATAAGCAATTGAGAAATAATGAATACTATCCAGGAACAAAATTTGTGTTACATAGTGTTATTATTTTTTTCAGACTTGTATAATTATTTTCATTCATAGGGATTTCTTCAACAGACATGTTATTTGTGTGGTAGAAGTTATTAATGCCAGATAGCAGTGGTTTTATTCACTTCTTTCTTTTTTTGTTTGATTTTATTATTTACAGAACTATAATATTTTTAAATACAACATTCTACAACATATAACTTACTTATTTGTTAGCTACTTCATAAAATATGGTGAGAATCAGGCTGCAAAAATCAAATGTATTTATAACTTGTTTTCATCTACTCTTTCTTAATTGTCTTTTAGTAGATACATTACTATTCTTATTGGTGCTGGCCAGGTAATATCTGTAAAAAAAAAAAAAAGGTAACTTAAACTTTTAGTAAGCTTTCAGCAATTTATTAATCACATAAAACATGATCCTCAACTACATAAGTCTTTGAACTTGTTCTCTCCTTATAGGAAACATTTAATATGAACATTCAAATTATTAGGGGAATTGATAAGATAGAGGCAACATCAGAATGTATTGAGTTGAAATTTGTTTAACAAGAGGTCATAAGCTTAAGATATGGAAAGGCATACAAGTTTCCAGTTGAGGCAGATTTATTCCTATAATATGGTATATATCTATGAAGAAAATAGTTGATGAATGGTTGAAGGATTTAAAGTGCAGTTTCTACTTGTTGCTTTTTTTCTCTGTTTCTTTACATTCCATGATTTATTTACATTACATTCTGAAATTGTAGAAAATACATCATCTCTTTTTTATTTTTTTCAACATTCAGAGTATCAAATTACAAGTAATTTATTATATGACACATGAATATCTAAACGGTTATTTCAGAAAGCTTTAGAATGTGCTTATAAAGTTTATTAATATCTAGAAGTTCATAACTCATGAAGGCATAGGCTAACTCAGTCAGCAGCTATATCAGAAAACTTTAGAATTAACTCAGAAAAGTTATTAAAATATTGAAGTTTATGACTCAACTTATGAAGATGCACATCAACACAGTCAACAGCTACATCAGGAAGCTTTAGAATGTATTTACAAAGTTTATTAATACCTGGAAATTTATAACTCAAGTTATAATGAGGTAGGCCAACTCAGTTAACAGCTATTTTGAGGAGTTTTAGTATGTTTTGAAAGATTATTAATGCCTAGCAGTTTGTGGTCAAACTTACTTCAAGATACATATGTTAAGTACATGTGAGTGAGCAACTGTATGAAGAAGCTTGATAATTTGTTTTTAAACTTTATTAAAATTAGACATTCCTGACTAAACTTATTGAAATATATGTCAGCTCAAGTCATATTTACGCCTGATGAATATTAATGCTAATCAATTTCAAAACAAGTTGAAACTTGGAGTTAAGGTAAGCTAACTTTGTTAAAAAAAACCAACAAACAAACATTTTAATTAAAAAAACATTTTGAAAAAATTAGTGTCAGAAATGTTATAATTTTTCTATAATAAAAATGTATTTCATAGGTACTTACCACATATTACAAGATTAGTCATGCTCATTCAGTAATTCCCTCTTTGTGCAAACTTTTTCTTCACACATGCCACAATACCTGCATATTTCCCTTGTTGGAATAAATGTATTCTCACTTGTCTCTCATACAAATCACTCTGGTGCTACTATTAACTGATAGCATAGTATGCTAATGTGATGCATGTGACTCTCTCTTCACTCCTTTACCAAACCTTCACTTTGAAGTTGAACAGAAGATGTGAGGAGGAATGATGGGAAGTGTGAGTGGAGATACTTATCCATTGGAAAAACATTTTCAGTATTGGAAAATTATAACTTCCAATATGGTACTTGATTAGCTTGAATCTCACATTAGGAAGGAAGATGGACTGGTGCATGGATACAATAGAAATACCACTGAAATTGTCCAAAGGATACTCTTGACCATGAGAGAAGAGACCCAAAGATCAGAGGAGATAAACCACACCAAAGGCACCAAATATGGGGTGGGCCAAAGGACCGACTTTTACACTTTTATCAACTAGCCCATTCAAGCAACCAAAGAAAGGAGTTGATAAATGTGACTGGCTGATTTCTACTCAGAATGAGCTAGCAGTAGCCAATTATCCATGTAATAATCCAACTACAACTCCAGAGTATGAATATGACGAGCAAAGGCTCAAACTGCATGATAAAACATGTATGGAGTTGAGGTATGTTCAAACGATGAGATCCAAAACCTGCTATACCAACTCGAAATGAACAAAAGGAAGAAAAAGTTAGGAGGAAAAGGCAATTAAAATGTGTGGATACACACTGGAGAAATCAATTTTTGTCATTGATAATCCTATGAAAATACTCATCTCAGCATGAGAAAAGACTCCATAATGAATTTGGGGAGCACAGTGAAATGGTTGAAGCACAACAAATTAACTATGAATCACCTATCCCTGATTTTCTTTAGGACCACGAAAAAACATAAGTAAAAATACCTACAAGGACTGGTAAACTCATTTGATAGCCTGCTGCAAAAGCAAATTTTGGAACATCTCTGACAGTCCCTGACAAGTCATAGAATTTGGAGGAGGAATAGGAAAGGAAATGGTGTGAGAAGAAGCAGGATGTGGAGAAGAATGAGAATGATTCCTTCTGAAATAACCTTTGTCAGCCACTGAACTTTGACAAAGGGTAGCAGCCAGCAAGAATGAAAATACAACAATTAAGCTCCCACTGGCCTTAAGCTACCAGGCATTCATGAGTACTGAAGACAACAGACAAAACATCTGTGATAACTTCAATGAGAGGAAGTACCCAGATTGGAAGGCATGGGTAAAGAACGGGAGAACAAAGAACTAGAGATAAAAATAGGAGGCATGAAAGGCTCATATTAAAATAAATGAGCAACAAAAGTTGAAATAGTGAAACATTGTCAGCTAAACAATATGTGTAACTCGATATTGTCAGGGTCTGTTCCAAAGCCATAATGTCAAAGAAAAGAAGCAAGACACAAGTTCCTGAAATAAATGGAAAGCAAATTAACTTGAACCAGAATAGAGTCCCAACTAATAAGGTCCCAATAACAAAGAAACATAGGTAATGACAGAACTGGAGAGGAATTAAGGGCCAAAGTCAACAAGAGAAGGTAAGAGGTGTTGGCAGAAAATCCCTCAGTATTTCTGTGGAGAGTTACTGAGATGATACGTATAGAAGATAGATGTTGGAGGAGCATGGTGAGAGTAACACAAAGGCAAGAATATTGGGCATATGTGAAGTTAATATTAGATTGGGAAACCACCCCACAAAGAGGCAACAAAGAAACTAACAGTTGATGATCCAGAAACGTAAATTAAATCCAATGGTAAGCTAAGGCATACTAATCAGAGGCTCTTGTGGAAAACAGCAAACTGATCCCATTACCTAATTGAGAGAGAGAGGGATTAACATGCATCCAAATAGCAAGAGAGGGAAGAAAAGTAAAAATGGTTGAGAAGAATGCTGATGCAAGAAAGAAGGACAATGGAAATAAAAAATTAAGAGGCAAAACATCACAAACCTGAGACACAAACTTGAAAAAGGCTTTCTGAAATCTTCAGGATGGAACCAAAAAGGAACAGCACACTCAGAAGAAGAAAAAATTATCACAAAAATGAAGGTTCAGTAGAGGAGTGCAGAAGGAGTCACATGCATCACAAGAGCATACCATGCTACTATTAGTTAATAGGTTATTTGCATGAGAGATATGTTGAAATGTACTATTCTAATAAGAGGAGTGCACAAGGCTTGGTGCTTCCATAAAGAAAACGTTTGCATATATAGGGCAGCACTGAATGAGAATGGCTCATCTTGAAAGCAGAAGTACTAGATTAGAACTCCAAGATCAAATTTCTAAAAATCATTGTACATATATATAAAGATAGAGTGAAGTTTACACACACATACTTATCTGTTTACAAATAAAAAAAAAGTGAAAGAATTTAGGATCAAAGTAGGTTTTGGAAGGTTCTTTTCCATACATAAATACTTCACATTAATTTGAAATCTCTCATTACTTACCTGATTCAAGTATTTTATTTCTTGGTAATAGAAGTCTACTAATAAAATCTTTGGGGGTTAAGAAAATGGCTTGCTGGAGCAGAGACTGCAGAGTTTCTGAAATAATATAAATTGTACACATTCCTTTTAGTGTGCAACTAACAGTGCTGGAAAAGTAAATTCCACATTCAGTTCCCAAAACATTACTTTTCCCCCCTTCAATCTTTTAACTATTTACCACTGGGGATTCAACCATTACATCATGAAATTACTTATTTTCTGTGTAAAATACATACACAGCATAGACAATACTTAATTAATGAGATTAACAAGAATATTTATACTATGTTTGATGTCAGCATTTTCCTTACTTGGAAAGATATTTTTGATAGGTACCTCTTTATACAGTTTAGCTATCTGCCTCAGTCTTTCACTGTTTCAGTGCATCTGCTATAGAAGTTTTCATGATATTTCCCTTTAGGAAATTCTCACCTAATTGCATGTGATGTTACATGAACTGAGATATTGCATGGTGATGTCATCATACAACAAAATCTCTTCACCAGTAAGAAGGCTACACACCTCCAAGAATACTGTCTCCTCCTATGCATTTACTCTTGTGAATCTTCATTCTTTAATAAGGAAAGTAAGAAATGTGTTCTAAAAGTGGATAGGATGAGTGGGGATGTGTCAAGGTAAGTATCTACTGGAAATATATTTTCAGGTAAAGAAAATATTAACCTATTCACACAGTTTAGGTGGAATCTCATGATGATATGATGGATGGACCAATGCAAAATTTACACAGATGAACTCCCTTCAAAATGTGTCCATAAGACACCTAATGGCAGGGGTCATATAGGAGCACCTACCATTAACAAATTGCATTTCCTCTTATCCATGCTATATTTTTCATTCATATTGGAAATGAAAGAGGCACAGGAGCAAGAAATGTATTACAAAGATGATCAGAATTAGTCATAATAATCCAAGTACTTACAATACTTCAGACAGCCAATACGTGTAGCAATATTGCTGCTCATTCAAATCATTTATTGTGTACTTACCTCAATTCTACAATCAAACTTGAGTGATCAAAACCATCTGTGGGAAGAGAGCACATTCATTATACAATAAAACACAGTATTGAGTGTGTTCACCTCAACTCAATTGAATAAATAGTAGCTACAGAAGAAGGACATGTGAGATACAATTATTTATTATTTTTGTATAGTGAGTGCTCACTTTCAGCCAACTGAAAAGAATTTATGGGACAGACCATCTGCATAAGGGTACTGTATTATGCACCACTGGTCCATATATAGTGCACTCACACCTCACCTATACTGAATAGCCCTTAGATGCAGGAAGAAGGCAGCATAGACATTTGTGTGCACACCTCAAAACTACTTTCTGGCTACTGGAGGATGGTACAGTCATTTACTGTGTGTACACCTTACCACTATGTTATGGCTACAGGAGAAAGTTACAGCCATTTACTGGGTGCACATATCAAATCTACTGAACAGACTCAGTTTGCAGAAGGGGATAAGTGATGTATCTTAATTATATGGGGGATGATCTGCACTTCATAGCTGGTGTCACCATTGTCCCATATCTCATTGTTTTGGCACCCCTTGTTCTAACCCACGAGTTTGATCCTAATTGCAATGGATTCTCCATGATCCACTACCTCAGTGCCTAGGAAATGGGAAGTTGCAAGGGTTTCTCATACTCCATTCATGAAAGTGGGGAATTAATGTTGGTGAAACCAGGGAAAGGTGCCTAAATTACAATCAATCCTTCAGTTAAAAAAATGCTGTTTACCAGTGACAGTGTAAAGGTGACTGAAAAACTGTATATTTAAAATCCAGCATGTTCTAGTAAAGTACGTAGATATATCTCCATGGTGATGGCTTTTTTCATGATAGTCTATGAAATAGAAATGGTCTAGATCAGACAACTGAGTGTACACATACACACACACAACATGAGGATAACTCAAGTAATTTTGCAAAACACTTCCTCTAACAGTAAGAACATCTGAAGCCATAGCAGATGGTAAAAGCACTTTCTATTGTTCTAGCTCAATGAAGATTTTGGTCAGGTATACCATGGAAGGCAAAACTAACCACTTAATGGAATCCTATGGAATGAAAAAAGGACACTGAAAGAGATGCAGTACATAATTCTACTTAAAGTCAGTGATGCAATGGGAAAATGGCAACTTGGAAGAGATAAAAACAATCAAAAAATAAAACAGCAGAAGGTAGAGAGATGGAGCTTAATATGTGAAAACACATCCATGTGCCCATTTGGAAAACTTCATCCAAGGGCCAGCAAAGAAGAGGTGAAAGAGAATTAAAGGAGTGATGAATAGAATGCAAATATCCCTATTTTGAGACAAACATGTCCCATCTAGTAAAAAAACAAAGGAAAGAAGTCCATAGAAAAGAGGAAGAAAACAGGGACCCCTAAGTTAAGAGATCTGTGATAAGACACATAGCACAGCTGAACACAAGAGAGGAGACAAAATGGGTCTGAACTGTTTTATACAAAAGAGGTGGAAGGAAAGGAAAGAAGAGAGCTATATGGTTTACCTCCAAGCCATCAAAGTTCAAGAAGAAAGAAGTCAGGAAGGAAACTGGTAAAAAAAAGGGCAGGAAATCAACAGCTCAAATAAAGCATTCAAAAGATGTAGCAAAACACCAATAAAATCTCACTCATACAAAGAAGCAGAATGAGGAGGACAGAGGTGAATAAAATAGTGGAAGAGAACAAAGATGACAGGGGAAGAAACAGATCTTACTACTAGGAAAGAACAATGGGTATGGGTGAGATTGTCCAACAACTAGGAAAAGCTGAAACTATCTTAACAGGGGATAGATCAAGCAAATTTCATGTTAGAGGGTGGAGGGAGAACAATCCTCTATGAAAAAGGGAATAGAAAGTCTGAAGCAAGAAAGAGGATAATAAAGGTCAAGGAGGTAAGAAAAGTGCCAAAAAATGGTCCAAGAACTCAAGAAAGATAGTAGTTTGTAAATATAGAGGAAGGTGTGACCAGGCATGGTTGAGAAAAAATGCAAGAGCTGAAGAATGAGAAATAAAGGACTGTAAAAGGTAAAGTACAAATTTGAAAATGGGGGCAGAGCCTTTAGGGAGGACAAGTTCAATCAAAAGAAACCCTGACAGAAGGTCTTACAGGTATAAAGACTACTTTATTGACACAATAGAGGCAGACATAGAGATAGTCCATCAATAAGATGGAAGCTCCTAGCAAATGACGTGAATAAGCAGAGAAATATATTGGTAAAGTAAAAATGGAAACATGCCTGACAGATTAATTTGTTTTGGTTTTGAATACTGAGCAAACCTACACCAGAACTTTCTGTGCAAGCTGTCCCAAATTTAGCAGTGTAAGATTAAAGGGAAGACAGCTAATCATCACCATCCACTGCCAACTCTTTAGACTACTTTTTTACCAATGAATAATGGGATTATCCATCACGTTATTATGCTCCCATGGCTGAAAGGGTGAACATATTCAGCACGATGGGGATTTGAAGCCATAATCCTCAGATTATGAGCCAAGGGCCCTACCCAAGAAAAGCACACATGTTGACAGGAAGTACACTCTAATTCAGTGGTTCCCAACCAGGAGTGCTTGCACCCCTTGGGGGTGCGAGATAACATTTCAATTTGTTTTTTGTTTATATTAAGGGTACTGTCCTATATATTCAAATATTACTTTTGATTTTTTTTCATTAAAAACTAATTAAAAAATGTATTTTGGCCACCTTCACCTTTATTCTTAAAATAAATAATTACTGTAAGGGGTGCAAGAACATATTAACATTTTTTAGGGGTGTGGGGCATAGAAAAGGTTGGGAACCACTGCTCTAGTCCAACATCCAAACTTCAGAAGACCTTTCTTTATGAAAAATATACCTCAGTCAGAGATATAATCATCAAAGAAGAAAGAGATTTGGCTTGAGAGGTAACAAGAGAATGAATAAAGTAAGGTAGACATACTTTAGTCACTGCAACCATTTCTAGAGGAGGAGCTCACAAAAGAAGACAAATGACTCCAAGAAAGAAAAACCTAGATCCATTGCAGGAGATACATGAATTATATTGAGACAAGAGAAAGAAGAAATGAACAAAAGTATCTGCCATTAAGTGAGTGTGAGAGAGGAATTTCATCTCATGACAAGCTCTCCCCTCCCAACTGAGAAGCTATCATAAAAGGAGGAAAACAGAGGGAAAAGAAACATCATTGAATAAGTTAACAGATATAAATAGCCAAAGAAAAGGAATACCAGTCATGAATGTGATGAATGAAGGTTTTTAAGATATTAACAAAGAGAAGAATAGCTGATGCTGAGTTGAAAGTAAATTAAATGAATAGAAAAAACAATAAGAAAAGCAAATAGACTGAGTTAGGGGTGTAGGAAGGTATTTGACACATTAACAATGGCCAATTGTAGATCAGGTAAATAAGATGATTAAACTCATTTCACAAACGGTAAAGTACTGTCCAAAACAAAAGTGGTGAAGGTAATAGTTCAATAAGTCATTCTGACTGAGGAGAAAAAAATTTGGCTAACGAGATGGAAGAAGGAGGCTCATTAAGCATGTGGTGATACACAACACACTGAACAATGGCTGCAACAACTCTCACAGGTAACAGGCCTCTAGAAGCCATAGTAGAAAGTGTGAAATAAGCCTCACACTCAGGACTAAATATGTTGTCATAATTTTAAAAAAGTATTATAAAAATCAAAGTTGTTTAATAAAAGCTAAAAAAAACGAAAATCAAAGTTTCATGAGTGATGCAAATCTCAATAAACTGAACACAGATTAAAAATTTAAAGACATCTGGTTAAGACAGTGCCAAGAATAAGAATAAAGATTCACATCTGAAAATGCCTTGGAGAAGTTAGTGCACATGGAAATGTATTCCCTCCTAGTAGTGGGGCAGTCTTTGTATTATTACATCATTATGCAGTAAACAAATCATGTATAGTTAGGTGAGACAAACAAATCTCTTTAACAGAGGTGAATTATCATCTTGGAAGAATTGTTTTATGTGTGACTCATATTTTACTGGTGCATTATTCAGACCTTCTGATATTCAACAGATAAACCTAAAGAACTGATAAAAATACAGAATTGAAAAATGTACTGCAGAAAATTATTTCAAGCGAGGCAGCAAAACAATAAAATAGACAGACAGAAATACAAAACTAACGGACTGTCCTTATATTTATTCTCCAGACTTGCAAATTTCTAAGTTGTTTAGAGCTGAAGAGCCTTTCTAGAAATATGCATCAGAGAAAAACAAAAAAAAATTATTTTGTACCACACTTTCAACTCAGACAATGGCAATAAGCATGGTGTATGATACTCCCAACATGCAAATATAACCAACAATTCCAAAAAATATATACAGGAGAGAAATTCTGTCACTTATATCAATTGGGACAAGCATTGATGTCACTTCTTTAGATGAACTTGCTCACTCTCTCCCCTAAAGAATGAACACAAAGCCAAAATAATACAATCTTCTATCCATGGCTGTATGTAACCTATCCCTGAGTAAAAGGATTAGCACATGTTACTGACCTTTCTACATCTAGTTAACAAGAATGTCATAACAACATGCAGAGCACCTAAACAAATACTTTAGAAGAATAACTTGATTATTTCTGAAGAAATATATATATTCTATTCAGGCTATGACATTGGGAACTCTATAACTAATCAAGTCACTAACCCACAATCAATTTGTTTTACAACTTGTTTATAAAAATGTATTGAAAAATGTAGTGGATTCCATAAACTGCTTAATTAAATTGAGAAATAAAATCAATTTTAAATATTTATTTTTATTGTGCATATCCTATAAAGCAAGAAAATATACTGTGAATATATTAAAAAACATAAAACAGATTTAAAGAAAACTAAGTCAAGGCATCACGAATACACTAAAAAATACCAATTTTATTTAAAATCAATGTTTTGTCTTTGCAGCTTCATGGGGATTAATATACACAACTATCTGGCATTAGAATATTCATCAAATTATAATAATAACTTAACAACTATTCTAATATCAAACACTTGTGTATATGAATCCTGATAAAACCACAAAGGAAAACATTGGTCAATATAAAAAAAATTATTTCACATGTATCTGCTGGGAAAATGTTTTTTAAAAACATTTTGTCAAAATGTGTAAATCTCTCCAGTATGCACTACAAGTTTTGAATGACAACAGTTAATTTAACATCTACCTTATTTAAGATATAAAAGTACTTTAATAAATGTATAGTTAATTTCAAATTTGTTTCATCCAGCTGAAGAGTTTATTAATCTAGTAAACATCCATAGTGATCATCAAATGTTGTTATAAAGGTCTGACACTGACAACATAATAAAATATTTGCTCACCTTCTTTTGGAATTAACTGAGGTACTCTTTCTGTAAGTTCTTCCAAAATATTACATAGATGCAACTGTTAGTATGAAGAATGCATAAAATTTATACTATACTTTTATTGTATGAAACATCTGCTGTATTTAACTACAAATATAACAAAGTCACTAAGCTTAAGCTTCATTATGTGAAATACATGGCATTGTTATCTACAAATCTTGGATATTTACTATACTTTTGTTTCATTGTGTGAAAAGTATGGCATTTTTAACTACGTACTGAAAAGGTTCATTGTTAACTATGAATATTGAGCAGTTATTAAACTTTAGCTTCATTTTGTGACTGAAATGGTATTACTAGCAACAAATGTTGAATAGTTACTAAACTTTAGCTTTATTGTATGAAAGGGCTGGCATTATTAAATATAAATACTGAATTGGTGCTAAAGTTACCCTTTTCCTATACTAAAAATATATTTCTGATAGGTACTTACCTGCTCTACATGTATGGCTATTCCCATTTAATGAGGCTCTCTATATGCAAACTTTTTTTTACATGCTACAAGGCTTGAGCACCCATGTACCCTACAATCAACTTGGTTCATTGCATCTCATTATAAGTCATCATTGGAAAACCCTCCACCAGTAGGAATGCAGCACACCCTCTCAACACATGTGGCTCTCTCTATTCAATTTTACCAAGTTATTACTGTGAGATCAGGCAGAAATTAAGCACTGGTTTTAATTTAACTAAGTGAGAAGAGATATATACTTATCAAACATATATTTTTAATATTGGAAAATAATAATTTCTTGCACTGTACATTACTTCTGTTCACATGTATAGTAAGAATCTCACATTGAAGAGGTGGAGGAACCAGTGTAAGGTATATAAAGAAGCATCCTTCAAAAGCATAAGAACACCCATAAAATATGATCTTTGTTGGGAAAGGGACACACATGAGAGACCATACCACTTCTGTATCAGGTATACTCACTACCCAGTGTAAGATATAAGTATTACATACACAAGCAAAAAGTGAGAGAAGCACAATAAAAAAGAGGCAGAAAAACAAGGTGAGTGTGAATTTTAATTACAATATACCCAAATCTCATTCCTGTTGAAATATGACTGTGGAAGGACCATCCATAGACAAAAATGTGGAGTAAACTAAAATGGATGTGCTCCAAGATGTAGATGGTATGCTGTAGTCCAAAACTGATTGTTATCAGGAATAACACCTGCAACATGTGGAGAGGAAGGGCCACAATGACTTCATCTCATGTTGAATAGAACATAAGGTTACATATTTCAAACTAAACCATGAAAAAGGGTACATGTGTAAATACATAACCATAAATCTTGGAACCTGATATCTGAATGATGGGAGAAAGAATGTGCCAATGTGGCAGTTCACATAAAAGCAAACCCAACCCAATGGAACACCACTACACAACAGCAGTCTCAGGTAAAGGGAACTCTATGAGATGGAATGCTAAGGGGAGGACTTGTGCCCCAAACAACATTATCCTCTGGATAAAACTGCACAGAGGGGTGAAGAATATGAGGGAAAATTACAAATATTGAGTAAAGATGAGGAATCACAACCAACACATGTTACAATTTATGATCATTGGTCCACCTTTCTAATCCAAAACCAATCACTGGGAACCAACATTCAGGTGATAATAGGAAGAAGGATCCCAAATGGAGAGGTGAACTGCAATATGATGGATCTATTCCAAAGGAACATCATCCTCTGGACAGGGCCATACAAAATCTGGAGCACAACATCAGCTTCTGTGCCCACCTCCCACAAGTGGATTGCTTCTGTAAAAGATATGCAACCTCATCTTCTGGATAGGACTACACAGAAGCTGGGTACAGCATCAACCTATGGACCTACCACATGGAGGTGGAGAATATTTTTGTGAAATTGGATAGGGCCATACAGAAGTCAGAGAAAATACCAACTTCTGGGTCCCATCACACATAAGTGGATTGCTTTTAAAAAGTAAATGCAACTTTACCATCTGGATAGAATTGTACAGAAGCTGGGTACAACATCAACCTCCAAGATCCAATGAACAGAGATGGAGTGAATAATTGGAGAATCATATGTCATTTACACCATTAGGCCACCACCATCCTACTCTCTACTGAATGGAAGTGATCACATTTAGAAGAACTTCTCCATGATCCACCACCCCAGCAGCTCCGAACTGCAAAGTAGCAAAAGCTACAAATTGTGGTGAAGAGACAGTGCATCAGATGATGACAAATATCCTATTTTAAAAAGCAGATTAACCTTGATTTATTCAGTCAAAGGAACAGTACAGATGAGCTGCAATCCATTTCTGCTTTGCTCATGTAAGTCCATGGGTTAGTATGATTTGAAATGAGCATATGTATGAAGCAAATATTTGTAAGGAAAACCTACTAGCAGTCTTATAGAACACTCTATCTCAGCAGTGTGTATTATTCACCAAAGGTGTACATTCTGGCTATAAAGTGAAGATTTAAGAAACATGTAATATACCTGAACAGGCAGTGCTTGTCATGATCCTAAATGTTAATGGGGCATACACTTGAAAAGAAAGTATATATAGAGAAAAGGAAACTTACCAAGTCAGAGCCATACCTAAATTTAAAGGATGGTTACAAACAGAAAGTGGTATCCCAATAAGGAAGAAACAATTACCCAATGAAAACATTGAGAGATGGACAAATGAGGTGTGGTCCATAAGAATGACTAAAATTTCTTCCCATGAATGATGAAGGTGAGATGCCAGGGAAAAGGTAGGATGCCTAATCTGATACAAAAATATTTTGAACAGATTTTGGGAAGAAGGAGTCAAGGATAAATATACCAAACCTAACTTACAAAGTTGGAAGGAAAATGGCCATATAGAAGGTTGTTGCCATGGGATGAAAAGTTGAGAATAGGAACTACAGAAGAAGGCCATACAGGCAGTGTAACAACAAACAATGAGTATGGGACATAGAAGTTTATCCAGAGCAATCCTAAAATAAATGTGGAAAATAGGTCAAAGTGAAAATGATAAAAATACAAAATGTCCTTCACAAGCCATTGATGTGTCAGGTAGGAAAGACTGATTTAGATAAAGGTGAACATATGTGGGATGAAATAGACTACAAGAAATATGGATGGAAAAGGTGTCTGACCCAAAGGATGAGAAAACTGGATACCAAAAAGAGGTAATTTGGCACTGAGGAAAGTGTAAAAAGCATCCAGATGAAAAATACCCTACCAACAACAGAGCCACCTGAAAACCTTAGGGGCAATAGACCATTCCATGGAATAAATGTAATCAGACCTGGAAAGGCAATCTGCCATGAGGTTGAAAACACCTAGAACAGAATATACAAGGAGAATAACCTGCAGCATGTGGACACAATAAAGGAATTTGAATTTTCAATCACAATAGGAATGAGAATAGCTGCTTCCTTCTTAGTGGTTGATTCAACTACCAATGCAGATCATTTATAAGGGAAGGAGGAAAGGTAATTAGGGAGTCTAGGAGATTTTGAGTAAGATTCCACAGGTTGTCAGAGTTCACTAAAGAGAATGCATAAGTATCAGACACAAGGGAATAAGGGCTTCCATAGAAGATCAAGCCTCCAAAAGTGACAGAACATCACATGCAGAAAGAGACAGAGCAGCAAGAAAGTGGTGAGCTGAAAGCTCCATTAAATGGAGACAACATAAAGAAGATTCAGCCAGACTTAGATGGGTGTTGAAAAATACACCTAAGTGGGTAAGATATTGGGTAAGCATAAAAAAAGACTGTTCTAACATGAGAATCCAGCTAACATGAGCTGTTTCTGACAGTAGTAGATATGTGTGTTGAGAAGACTCCAGTTCAAAATGAACTAACAGGACAACTGTGTCCATGTAGAGCTGTAAATGCTACCTTCAAGCATGCAAAAGTAGGGCCTAGGTTTTGACCTCCTAGCAAAATAAATGTAGTGCCTAAGCAAGTTCAAAGTGCAAAGCATGGAATTGATACACAACTCCTTCGTGGAAAAACCCAGCCAATGACCCAGCATATGAACTGATGAGAAACAGGAATATGGAGATAAGTATCAGTTCTGAAGAAAAAGCTCATTGCAATATGTGGAAGCCTCAAAGATAAAGTGGGACAGACCTAAAAAATTGATCACATGAGGCTAACCTCTGCTTTCCTTGGGGATGACAAAAAGCCTGGAGTAAAAACTTGGGAAAGAGGACTGAAGGCTTGATAGTTCTCTATGAGAGAAGAGTCTACATAGTATTGTATACATGCTGAAAGTAGCAGGAAGGATATTTATATAAGAAACAACAAGAGCACGTAAAACAGAAGAATGAAAAATTCTTCTGACAAAATTTTGATCTCCTAAGGATAGGTAACAACTTCCCAACACAGGTAAGCAAAGGTGTTTCCACTGGACTAGAAAATGTTTGATAATTACCAGAGCACTGGTAATGATGAATTCAATGTCAAGGCATATGAAAAAGTATCAAACCCAAACTGGTAGGATGAGAAATGGTTATGGGAGAGGTTATAGCATAAGAATGAGACAAACAAGAAACCGAAGGCAAAAAGTGTCAAAGTTTGTCTCACAGATTCCACATGTAAATCCAAAGACTTAGAAATATGTCCAAAAACAGACCAATAGAGAAAAAGAAATCATCATAAATGGTGAAGATAATTGGAAGGTAGTTGAACCTGATAAAAGACATCATCTCTCCCAATAAGGTTCCAACTGGAAAGAAAACTGTGTGAAGAAATAGGGCTGAGGAAGAAAACTGTTCCAACATGATGGTAATGAAATAAAAGGTATCTCCTCAAAACCTCTCAGGGGATTGGTGAAATGCCTTTGAAAGGAGATGTATTGTGGACAAGAACTATAGGGAAGTTTACAGAATAAGATTAATGTGGGAAAACTGATCATGGAATAGATAGAAAATACTGTCAAAGTCATCCCTTTATACTGGCAAAAATTTACTCCAACTGCTGGGAATCTGGAAATGGTTGATCAGCCTCATGACAAACCAAAGCATAATGATCAGAAGTCCATGGAGAAAGAAGCATGCAAGTACCAGTGCTCAAATGAAAAACAAAATGCTCATCACAAACCATGAGGTCAGGAGAAGTGAAAACAATATCACATAACAAGGAAGGGACAGGATCCTGTCAAATAGGTAAAATTGATAAAATAGAACACACATGAAAAATCATATCCAAAATGGTTAGACGTAGCAAATTCTGCAAAAACTTGAGAAGGCATGGCATAGTTAGGCAGAAAAAAAGGGTTATAAAACTTCTCCTCACTGTGAACAGGTTTGGATGAATCAGGAGGAATCCAAACACTGCCAAAAGAAGAAAGATGACTTTTCTTATGATAAATCTCCTGAAAAATGATAGCTGAAAAATCCTCAGTCAAGACCCCTCAATCACAAGCTTATGTGTAATGGCATGTGAAATAGTGGGAATAATATCAGAAGATGTAATATAAACTTCATAATTAATCTTAATTGGTGAAGAATTTGAAAAAGAAAAAAAATACGTTAACAAAGGTAAGTTAACATGACAAAATAGTGTAGAAAACCAACTACAGCATAATAATAAGTTAAATCACTAAGTCACACACAAAAAATAAACACATGAAGAAAACACAATTGAAAAAAGTCTGCACTAAAACACTGCCTAATGAGAAGTGATAGTTTGGTAAAACCAAATAGAGGGAGTCACATGTTTCAAGAGGGTGTGTTGTACTGTTAGTGATTGCATGTGAAAAACAGTGAGCAAAATTAATCACAGGGTATGCAGAAACTCAATGCTTGCTGCATGAGAAAAAAAAATTGCATATAGGGGCAGCATTGAATGAGAATAGTTATACATGTGAAAGATGTGGAACTATTAACTATATGTATTGTATAGTTATTATGCTCTAGCTTGATTATGTGAAAATAATGACAATGTTAAGTACAAATGTTAAGTAGGACTATACATTTTACCCTCTTGTGCGAAAGACATTGTATTGCTGACTACAAATATTAATTAGTCACTATTCAGCATTTCAAAAAAAAACAAACCCAAAAACCTTTTTAAAATGTAAAGTATAAAATAAAATCACTTTAATATCAAAGCAAAGAGAAAATGTTATTGAAGCAAGAGATGTAAATGTATAAAAACTTGCATTTCCACAAAAGCATCTGATATTTTACAAAATATCTGAGGATAATTAAGTGTATAACAAAAACACAGTTTGTTTATAAACAAACAGAATCAAAGCTTGAAAACTTATGAATAAAATAAAAAACCGTTCTAGATTTATACAAATTTTGTGTAAGTTTAAGCTTTCAGTAATATGAGAAAATAAATTTTGTTTGGAAGTTATACTTCTGGGGGAAAATGTATCATGTTCATGAGAATAATCAGTAATTAGTGTATTCTTAACTTTAACAGTATTCCATGTTAAATGTAATAATATAACAATTTAGTGAGCAGTCTGAGACAGTAAACTGGAGCCACAAGTGGTATTGGACTTTTACCTTTGGTACAGTTGCTAAGTAAGCTGCTAGTTTTAGAAGCTGCTGCAACAGCTCATTCACAGTAGGAATGTCATCATCAACCCTTTGAAGAAAACTTGTGCTTTTTCTGATCACTACCCTGTTCCACTGGGAAAATAACCGTCTCGGTATCTGTTGACAGCTAATGAAAAATCTTCAAAGAGGAATATTTCTAATTACCACACTTTTCTCTCTTCAAATACAAGGTCTGGAGATATACAATTAGATATTTTTTGGTGGTTAGTTAAAAATTAGAATCTACTATATGCAGGATTTAAACATGGTACTAAGTGTTCTACCAATTGAACTAAAAATTAACCGTTAAGCATTTGATGGTAAATTATCTCCTAACAATCCAGACTGTGGCATGTACACCAAAATAACAACTTAGACCATTATAAAGTGTAGAATAATGCAATATTTATTTTGATGAAACATAAGACATTCTTTCAAATAATGCAATATTTATTTGGATGAAGCATAAGACATTGTTACACAATTGAGTAAAACAAAGAAAACTGTATATTTCACAAATATTTATTACCATCAGTAATAAATCAGTTTCTCCAGTAAATATAAAACCATATTGTAATAAATGTAGTACTGTAAAATATACAATTGTCCTTGTTTTCCTCAATTCTGTAATTATGGAATTTCACTTACTACTGATGGTGTCAAGTATTACTTCAAGAGTAATTGTCTCTGTTACTGTGTAAACTGATCTCTTATTAAAGGAAAGATAAAAATAATATGAAAGGTTTAAAACATGCCATAATCAACTACTTGCAGATTATTTAATGTATGTCAAACTTCATAAAATAAAAAGAGGATACATTATGTGACATGATAATAATCTTCTCTTCTTCAAAGTAACCATCTCGTAAATCCATGTCTGATGAAATTTCTTGCATCAGATCATGCAAAAATTGACTAGAACTCTGTATTTTCCAAAAACATTTAGATTTCATACTTTGACCATTATTAATTGCAAAATTTCAATTTAAAAAATGTGAGGAAAAGAAAGTTAAAAAGGATGAGCAAGTTATAAAGAAATGTTTAATAGCTATACTCAATTTGTATCTTAAACTGTTAATGAAATAAAATACTATAGATTAAAACTCATCACTAAAAATTGAAGACTACTTTAAATAAACTGTGAATATACCATCAATCTTACAGTTAATCTTGTAACTTATGCCTAAGGGTTTTTTAATTTCATTACACACAAAATGAGTGACTTGATCCAAGTTTTTTTTTCCATTGTTTTCCAACATTAGATATTATAACAGAAAAAAAAATGATATCATATAAAATATTGCCCTTTGAAGCAAACAGTATAAAAACATGTTGGCAATTTAAGGGTTAAAAAGTGCTAATATTAGTATTTATTTTTTAAACATATAATAAAAGTATATTTAGACTACTGATACAGTCAATAGTGTTAAGCATAAGTGTTGTATACATGAGACTACTGAATAAGTTGAAAATATATTAAGACTGTTATACTACATTAGATGATAATGTGGTAAGAAAGTAACTTGTATGATAATGCTACAAAAGTTACCAATATTGTAAAATAATACATATCTATGATACTACTGAAAGTTCAGTCTAGTAAAAGAGACTATATCTATGATATGCTATAAACACATTATCATAATTATTAGCCTATAGGTTCACCATGATCCAATTAATAATTGTTACAATGGTAGAAAATGTATTAACAAATCATGTGTCTATGACATTACTATGTAAACTGAAAATATAGTTAGGAATCCTTTATCCATAATACTGCTACACAACTTGAGGATGTATTCAGAAACCTTGCATGCATGATACTACACGAATTGAGAATGTAGTATGAGAACTTGTATATATATATATATATATGTGTGTGTGTGTGTGTTATTGTATTTTATGCTACTATGCAAGTGGAGAATGTATTAAGAAATCCTATGTATACAATGCATATATACATATATAAAGCAAAAAAATGTTTGTTTGTCTGTCTATTATCTAAATAGTTTTAAGTCACTTGGCCAATCTCAACCACACTTTATGGGATGGTTGTTTGGAACAAGGGACTTATTAATATGAGTTCATGACCCTCTATCCCATTATTACTGTTATTGAGCATTTATTATCTTTGATGTATGTTACCATTAACTACATTTTCAGATGGTGCTATGTCAACATACCTACAGAATATATTAGAACTCTCTATGCAAGAATGCAATGAAAAACAAATGCCTGCCACTACTGTAATACTTCTTGAACTCAACTGAAGTTTCTACTCCAACAGCTACCATATGGCTCATATTAAAGGAAATTTTTTTTAATTATATCCACTTCCTCTTCCTACTTTGTCCAAACACTTTTCGACTTCAGTCCCTAAGAATTTCTGTGGGTAATGATGATAAATTAATTAATTACATGAAACAATGGAAGGACATTAAGAGCACCATGTTGAAAACATGTAACAAAAAGCACCCCTACTACCATTATTTTCACCACTACTTCTTCCTACAAACTCACACTGACCATTGCAGTGTATACCATGTTTTACGTACATACACAGTGAGTTCTTAAAAAAGTTCAAACTTTTGATAAAATATAATTAATATTGTAATACTATATTATGCTATAAATAAATTATTACATGAAAGTTAGGATTTTTTGTTGTTATTTATCATAACATCCATCCCCACATTTTGTTTAATTTCATAACCTGGACAAAAGAAATGTACCTCAGTTTGTACTATAATATAAGTTGCGAATGTAGTAAGAAATCTGCCATATATGATATTACTATTACACAAACTAAGAATCTAGTAAAAAAAACTTATATGTCTGATATGCTGTACAAACAGTGTTAATGTTATTGGCTCATAGGTCCAATTTTGCATTTTTTTTCTTATAACTAGATACTAATTAATTACCAGTTTTACCTAACATTTTATCTCATAACATGCCGCTATCTTTAAGGAAGTTCTGAAACAATTTATTTCTGTGTTATTAGTGGCTAGGATTTCAAGTCTTAATAAAAAATATGGTATGTTATCTCATTGATAAACAATTAGTGTTTTCAATAGGTGTATCCAAGTGCAGCTGACTTTTTTGATTGTTTGAGTAAGTGAAATGGTGCAAGTATGCTTCCACAGTTCCTACATTTATGGAGGTGCCAGGGTCAAGATGGAACCTGAATTATAATTACAATTATATGGAAAGGCTCACTTTCATTTTGTGTGGGGTGGTTCATCTTTTTAAATTATGCCACTGACTAAGTAAGTTATCAGTGTTCTTATGTGTAATTCATATCCTGTTATATCATTATCGTCTCAAATATATCATATAGCCTTCTTTTGTGTGACAATCCATTGCAGACAGATTGGTATTACAGAGTCTTGTATATCTCTTATGCTCCTAGATTTTAACCTCTCTTCTTCAATGAATTTAAATCCACACCAACATAGGATGCTATAAATGTTGTTTTTCCTCATTACTAGGAATTTAGATAGTTTGGAGTGAGCAAATAATGATTATATGGTGATGTGGCTTCTTAACACTATTCTGTCTTTATGGTGATTACAAATTCTCTGTATTAATTGGAAAATAAATATGACTGTATACATGTAGTTTCCTTTGTTTTTTTTCTCATTTCATTTTTTATCAATTGTTCCAAGTTTACATTGTTTAAGAAAACTGTAGTGAAATGTTTTCCTTCCACCTTCATAGCTCTTTGGTTATTATAAATTTTAAAATCCTTAAATAACCCTGGTTAGTAGTCATGGAAATTTTCTTGTAGTCTGCCTATTACTCAAATTTAAGACTATTATTAATTGTAGTTGTTATTGAATAATTTTAGCAGGTCTTCAGATAAAAATTAATTAATTGTTCATTCCAAAAACTAGGCAGTCTATGACACTTGTCTTTACACTGTTGGGAATGTTAGAGTTGCAGATATCTATAGGTTTTTTGTAATCTTCTGTGATGTGAGTTAGATATATTGATAACTATTACATCAATCAATGAGTTGGTTATATCTTTTTATTATGAACTGTATTGTGGAATGTCTGTTCACGGGGTTCATGAATTCTTGAATATTGTATAGTTTGTTAAAGCTCAATCAACTCTGTTTCATACCTCATAAGACACAAAGAGCTGGCACTTTTGGTTGCTGATTTACAGTAGCATAAATGGATGAGTATGAGGATATGTTTCCCCTTAAGTCAGTAAATTGCAAGTTAACCACAACCTAACAGCTGGTACTGATCATACCGCTGGGTAAACTGCAACAACTGTATAATGTGTCTTGTTCATCAACACAACACCACAACATGAACTTCCCTCAAACTTGTAATCATCCTACAACAAGTAAAAAGTGAGAAGTCACTAAGCTATGCTTCTTCCCCTTATGTACTATGTGGCCATATTATAAACAAATTAACAATTTGAGGAGAATTTAAAGTGTTTTTTTTCAGAAGTTGAATGTTAGTTAACAAGCTGAATACATTAGAGCTTATCAATGTGCTTTGTTTGATTATCTTGATTGTTTTTATAATCTCTATAAAGTGAACAAAGTTTGCAGCATATAAAGATATTTACTTGATGATATTCACAATGTGGATAGCATACCATGTGTTTAACATTTTTTTCAAAATTGCTGTACCTATTTTTCATAGTCTTAATATAGAATGTCAATCAAGAAAGCCATTAAGCTTTTCTTATCCTGGTTACTTACAGAACTATGTAATTCAATTAAGATGCCATGCCATACACACTTTCTTGTGAGAAAAAATTCCTGAAACATACAACAAACTGTACAAAAATAGTCAGCTGTCACCCACCAGAAACATCTCTTAATTTTAGTAAAATGATTGTTAATTATATGAGTTTTGCTTCATGCTAAAAAGAATGACATTAATATTATGATTAGTAAATAATGCTATGTTTTACTTGTCTGGAAAAATTATTTGAGCTTACTGAAGATATTGATTTGCTTTAAATACATGGAAAGCTCTCAAGAAAAGGTAAAATCTGGAAAATGCAATTACTTTAAGTTTTGTTTGTCTTTTTGTTGAAATAAATTTTGTCTCATTATGCATAACCCTTGCCCAGTCTTTTTTACTGTTTCAAACTCAGTTGAGGTTAATCTCAAGCATTAACATTTTCTTACCTAAAAATATATTTCTGACAGATAACTCCAAACAGAGTTCTTAGTTCATCTCTTTATAAGACTTGTGTGCCACAAGCCTTGAGCTACCACCTTCCACATAAAAAAAAACTGTTTAACATGCACTGCACTTGCACAAGATATCACTGCCATGCAAAGATATTCCTCTGTCAGTAAGAGGGTGACACAATTTGCTGGTGCAGTAGCTCACCCTGTGCACTTGCAATCAAATTAACTTTATTCTTAGACCAGGCAAGATAAAAGTACATAAAAATGGGGAAGATCTGAAAAGGAGAGTATCTACTAAAAAAATATTTTCATGAGAAGAAAATGTTAGTTTGCAAAATAATATCTCACCTCTTCATACAGAACAAACAGAATACCAAACTGAAATGGCTAAGTAGCTAATGCATACATAAAACCTAGATGAACTCACTATGGTAAACACCCAAAAAGAATGCCTACAGAGTGTGACCCCCAATGACAGGGGATCAATAGGTGCACATCTGTAAGAAACCATGTCTTGTATCAACCGGGTTATACCCTTCGTCAAGATGGAAAAGCAAAAGACCCCCAGGCATCACAAAGATGGATGGGATTTTAGCATACTTATCTAAGCACTAGCACACACAAGTAGTTGACAACCCTAGAATTATAATTTGGTTATGGCATGACAAACCATACAGTGTAGTCAGACCTCAACAGAGTTGATAAACCTAACCTTCTGCAGGAGGGAGGCACATGAGCTGTTTGAGAGGTGTTCCACATAACACAAACAGGGTTACCATGGCTCCACCTTGTAGAGTATTAAGTTTTTCACAGCTAATGAAGAACTATCCAAATTCATCACCTCAATGACTAGGAACTGATAAATGCAAAGGGTCTTCTGTGCTTGACTTAAAGAAGATCTAGAAAAATGTCTAAATCATGAAAAGGAATACAAGGTTTGATCTAGAAAAGCTTATCACTCATTCTACTGTTAATTGGTACAGAGCCAAGCCTTTAACACAGGACTATAATCCACATATGGGAAAGGCATGGCAGTGATAATACCAGAGCAGACAAACTTAGCTGCAGTGTCAGTGAGCTTGTTCCCACAAATACCTGGTATCTAGAAAAACTGGATAGAAATAGAAAGTAAAAAATATAAGCCAGTTGGTTTTGAATACTAACAAAAACACAGTGAGAACAAATATGAAGTGATTCTAGCACTAGTACAGAGTTAAGAGAGTCAGTATAAATGGTATAATTGGTGTACTGCATAGCTTCTATGTGATCCAGAACAAGAGAAATGACATAACTTGGCAGAGAACACAATCAGTACAGGGGATACTATGTACAACCACTGAACCACAATAAACCATGGCAGGGCTCACAGAATCACCTGATTTCAAACCATCCATATAAACATTGAGGAAAAGATGTTTCAAAAGATATTCAGTAGGATTACAAAGGAAGACAGTAACTGCTCAATGGGGGCATCAAGGTCTGATGGATCATAGGTCTTTTCAGGAGTCAGATAGAGAGAACAAATAGTGATAATGGCAGTGACAGGGTAGTCACATGCTGGTCGACCATGCACTCATCCTTCACACAACCTTTCATTCAGGTACAAAGAAAACTGCCAAAAGATGAGTGTATCAGGAGGTTAAAAAATGTTTCCTGAAAGAAAAGACACACAGGATCATAAGAATCAATCAGAGCCTTAATGCCATTCACATTAGAATGGAAAACTCAACAGTTTCATTGTATCAAAGTGGTCATTTTTACTTCGGTGGCAGAGAACTTGGTGTAAAACCCTTCTGTTTTCAACCATGCTGAAGAAGGTCTGTAAATTTCCATGGATCTTGTCCTGTGTCATGAATGAATAATCATTCTGCATCTCAGGGTAAAAGAAGATGGACCTTAGTAGATACCAGAAGTTGGAGTTATAGGAAATGGATCCAAGAAGTCAGTGGAAGGAATAGTGAAAACAAAGGTTGGAGCAGACATTGACTTATCCACTCTTTTAACCATGGAGGGCAAAAGACTCTGCACATGGTTTGAAAATGATTCTGTTGGAGACATGGAAAGATACTTCTATATTCTGACTATAGCAGTGTAACATAGTATGGCAACATTTGCCTTAGATAAAGTGGAAGATTGTAATTTCCCAGTCTTGGGATAGGAAATATTGATCACGCTTGTTAAATGCTGGACTTCCTTCTCCTCCATCCACTTAGGACAAAAACAAAAGTAAGAGAGGTGGGAGCCACTACAGATAACACAGTGAGATTCCAGTTTGCACTTGGTCTTTGTCACCACAATGAAGACACATCAATGAACAAATGATAACATAACTTTGAATGGCCAAACTGCTGACACAAAACATCAGAAAGGGTTGGGAATATAGGACTGTACTTTACAATTCAAGTAACCTGCCTTGATAGTGGCACATGAACATGGTGATATAAACATCAAAATAAGAACATCTGTAGGCAGCATAATTTCATCCTTACAAGCATAAATATGGTGCACCACAGAAACAACTTGGCTGGAAAAACTAGCAAAGATCTCTGACTCAGGAATGTTCTTTAAATCCAACACAACAATAACTTCTTTTGAAGAATTCACAGTAGCATAGGGAATAACATTGATGGGTATATCCCCAATGGCATTCTAATTCAGAAAGAGTTTAGTGCATTGTGGTGTAGATGTTCCCACCATAATGTTGCTAAAGTGCAACTATCTGACTGACTTCAGGAGCCACAAAGCTCCTTTAATTCTTTCAGAATGAAAAAAGGAGACATCTGCCCTAAGGATTTCTCAGATAATGAATGAAAAATGAGAAGTCAAGATGTGGAATCAGACTGTGATGGTGACTGTGCAACAAAGTTTTTATTTTCATGAATTGGGGTATTTATAATAAATAGAAGATACTTCAGTGCCCACTGACCCCCCTTCACAATGAAGCCCGATGAAAGGATGCACTACAATGCCAAACAAGAACACTTCAACAACACCAGAGTTTTGCAAACACTATACCGAAAAACCAGCATCAGACACAATGTCCACCACACCCATCGAGAACACCTAACATTTGTACTCATTTGACCCTAGCCCTACAGGACTGGCCAAATGATCCTGAGGAGGCCACTAAAAGGCTGCTTGTCTTCAAGGATTCAAGATCAAAGTGATATGTTTGTGTTGGTCCCTAAACCACCAGGATCCTCTCCTCCTTTCTTGGGTTGCCACGCATGGCAAATAAGTGGGTAGACATTCAGATCCCAGAAAAGATAGACTGAAAGTACAGAACCTTCTCTCGAAGGTCCCGTCACCACATAGAGGAATCCACCTAGAGAGGAAAATCTCATAGGCAGATGTGATTTTTGAATCATGCTATTGTATGTGAAAGGTAACTTAATGTCTTGAAATTTACCTGTAAAATATTTTTTGGCGAGCTTTCTGTTATTCTGTGGCTATCAACAATTAAGGTAAATCAGTTAATCTGAGAATACTGAAACAATATTATAAAATAACTTGAATGTATGATACTACAGAATAAGTTGAAAATGTAGAAAAGGTTTGCGTTAACAAAAAACTCTTAAATTACATCTATGTGTTACGTTTCACCACAAAAAGATCTTGAGATGTGCTTTTCTTTAGTCTCCTCCAGAAACCTGAGCAGGTTATTTCCAGCCTACCAAAAGTTTAAAATTGTGAGCTTACTTTGTGAAATATAATTAGAAGAACATAGTACCACTGTGGTTTAATTAAAGAAATTGTTATGGGTATTGTTTTGTTAAGACATCATGGAAAATGTGTCGAAAGTCTTTTTTTTTTTGCAGTTTCATGTATTCTTTTGATGTTGTTGACCATTACACAAGTAACTTTCAAGTACTAAAAAATGATTGTTACTGAAAAAGTTCTTAATCATGTAGTCATTTCAGTAAGCACTTTTTTTATTTTGAATATATAAGAAGATAATTCCATTGTTCAACTGAAAAGTGTTTACTCTCTACCCCAGAGATTTATAGACATTTTATTGAAATGAGATATTGCAAATATTCCAGTGATCAAAAAGAAGTTCTGATAGGTGCTTGAGTGTAGGTCTGCAACTCATGCTAGTACCCTGACTTAGATTCACAACCAAGTTAATTATTTGGTCTAAAGCTAAGAACTCTTACTACTAACTTATGTAATATGATTGTTTCTTTTTAAATGTACAACAAATATGGTATATTCAACAATTTCTAATATACTCACTTCAATTTGATGTACAAAGTAAGAGCCTTGAAATAAAAGTAGACCCGTTCCACCACCAATTTCAAGATGTTTTTCATGTAGCATTTTTATTGTTTTGTGAATATGATCTAATGGAAATAATGATAATTACACACTCAGTCACTCTAAATCTTATCTTCTATGAACATGGAAAAACAAGAAAAAATAGAAATAATTCTAAACATAAAACAACAGTTTTTTTTTTAACTCTTTTATTCAACAATTAATATTACTTACATCATAGAAAGTATTGTAAACTCAATCATGTAATAACACATATACTATTATATATTTACTACTGAGTTCAAATTATCAAAACTATTCTAAACACCTTTTTATTAAAGGTGTATTTAACTCCTTCTTTTCGTATTTCAGCCAACTCACCAGCAGCTTTATGAGAATTTGACTCTTCTCTCAGTTTTCCAACGTAAACAAGTTGATGCATTGCTACTCTCTAGAAAAATAAAAACTTAGTAATTTTTCTAATTTTAAAATATTTAGTTAACATTAGTTATGTGATATAAAACACTGTAAGCTGTTTGGTAGAAAGACAGTGTACTTATTGGTTTCTAAAGATAATTAATAATTTAAAATCTTTAAAAAGCTACAGTTTTGTTTGAATCTACCTTCCTGATTTAAGAACAAAAATGTTGATATTCCCAAATACAAGAAACCTAGGTTTTATGTTTAATCCTTACAAACACATAGGATTCTTATGAAATCTTATAATTAGTTCAATCTTTTAGCAATGGAAATTTTTTCTACTATTCAAATTAATTAAATGAGATTTCTAGCCTGAAAAGATATCTAACTTTTATTCTGGAACTAAACTTCAAGTAATAACTTTCATATGTGGATCACTACAACGAAAAGAAGATTTATAACATGAACATAAAGTTTAATTCCAAGATATATATATGGCTATAATATTCAAGTTATTTTTGCCAGAAGTGTGGCTATTCTGGGTAACAAATGTCCAAATAGAGTGGGTGAATAATTGATGGATTAAAAATGGAATAAGTGATTAGTTTCATATTTCTTGCGGGAACTGAGAGAATAGCTATATTCCTTACATTTCTACTGATAAGACTTGCATGCCACCATCCTTCAGCTGACTCACATCTAAGATACATGTGTTTAGCACAAGCTGTACTGGAACAAGATGATAATAGAAGATTGACAGCTTCCATGTGAAATAACTTCCTTTAAACACTTACACTCCAAGTACCTTCATTATTACACAAGACAAGAAGAAAATGTACCAGATCCAAATTGTAGAACAAACCAAAACTTATCTCAGTCAAAATGTACTCTTCTCCTGTAATGTATAGGGTAAGAGGCATATAAGCTCCAACTGCAGTAATAAGCAGAATTAGAATATTATCATCGAAGCACCTGTACAAAAGAGATCAACAATCCAACAGTTCTAGTGTGATAAAGTCAAAATCAGACCACATGGGTTGTGCTCCCCTTGACCTAACTGCATAAATTCAGGACCAATGAGGAAATACACTAGCTGTTTCAGAGATTACTTGTACTACATTGAAAGCACCAACACTACCCTACTTCTCATCATACTGTACTGAGCTCATTCAGTGAATAACTTTCTGTGATCCACCACCTTAGGAGCTAATAGTTGGTGAATGGTAAGGGTCACTTGTGCTCCACTTAAAGAAGAGAGGAAGAATTTAAACTGGGGAGATCTTGAAAAATGCATGGATGTTTGTTGGATGTCTGCTAAAAGAGGTCTTATACTTGAGACAGTGCAATGGGCAACTGGGAAACTATGTATTTAAAAGCAAGCAAGCACAAGTCAAAAAAGTGGACAATCACTTTCCCGGTGTCAGCTTTTTCCATGATAGTCCAAGAATTCTACAAATCTGCAAGTGATAATTAAGTCATTTTGTATACCATCAGCATACTTTTTGTGAAACACCCCATCTTGACCATTGATACTGGTAGAGCAGGGCCAGATGGTATGAGTGCTATCTGACATCCCTGGCACAATGTAGATTTTAGGAAATAAACATATCCTAGGAAGCAACACCAGGTGGGATCCTGCTAGATGAGAGGGTGGTGAAAAAGAAAACATATCCAACTCAAGGACAGTAGGGTCATTCCATGTCAAATCATCCAGAGTTTGGAAAATTTTCCAGGTGACCCCCTCAAAATGCCTTAAAAAATTCACATGTGCTCATCTACCCATATAATGAAAAATTGCCAAAGATTAGATCAATATCTCTAATAGTTTCTGATTTACAGCCCTGTAAAATTTAATTAATTTTTGTTCATTTTGGGGCAATTTTGGCTACTTAAAGCTGCAATTTGCTATACTGATTGAATTAATCTCACAGAAGTCAAAAATGGACTTTGATTTTACAGCCTCACGATGCAAATCCTAAGAGAGATAAACCTGAACTAAATTTTCTTTTAAATAAAAAAAGTATGGTCAGAGGACACTTCAAAAAATTATAACTCAAAAAGTAGGTTGAACACCATCCTGATTTTTTTGTAGATCATATTCAGAGATGTAAGAATATATGATAAGAATCTAAAAAGGCTGAATAACTGGTGACATGGTCAAACTGTGGCCTGAACTAGGGCTATTTTTAGCTAAATCATAAAAAATTGCATACAGCTAAATTGTTTTTACAGGAGATCTAACATACTTTTAATTACAACAATTCTTGATTTATCAACTGGTATGTTATAGGAAATTAGAAAAAAAAAATGGCTTTGTGTCATATTAAGTCTTAGAGCTATGACTTATTATATAAACCAATGTTTCTTTTACAATTTTGGGATTTCAGGCGATTTTACAACCTCACTATGCAAATCCTAAGAGAGATAAATGAATTTTCCAAAAATTAACTAAAGTTTACAGGGCTATAAATCAAAAACTATTAGAGATATTGATCTAATCTTTGGCAGTTCTTCATTGTATGAGTAAATGAGCACATGTAAATTTTTTCAAGGCATTCTGTTGGGGTCCTCTGCAGTTCCCTGGATGATTTGACATATAATGACCCACATTAATTATTGAAATGCAAATTTGAATGGCAGAATAGAAAGCTGAAAACCTGTCTTTCATGCATAAATATAGACAATAGAGTCAAGATTCCACAATCAGAATAGAAAGATAAACATTAGCAATTTCAAACTTTGTCATCCATTGATTAGGTGCAAGCAGCCACTGGAGGAAAAGAAATGACTACATAGTAATCTAAAGTAGCTGGAGAAAATGATAGAGATGAGAAAGGTCAATGATAGATAAGCAACTACCCCTCTTCTTTGGAACTACAAACAAAAAAGGAATAAAACATCCTCAAGAAAAGAGTTGGCATGCTTTATGGCCTCTTTATGCAGAAGATCCTGGATTGCTGGTGCTTGATGACTGAATGTAAGTCAATCCTTAGGGGAAGGGAAAGCTAACAAGTATGAGACACAATGGTCTATCCCCTCATAAAGACCTTAAGAAGTAACTTATCAGTGATAAAGGTCTCCCATACAGACACATACTAAGCTGAGTCACTGCACAACCAGAACCCATATGTTAGTTACTGATGCCATTGCTTGCACTCCACATAAGTGGGGGATATCTGCTGATAAGGGTGAAACCTCCCTTTAGTTTCAATAGAATATGGAGCCAAAAAAGGAGGTCTAGACCCCCAAACACAAGATGCAGGAAACCATCTCATAGAAGAGCAGAAAAGGTAAGAACCTGGTGTAAAAAGAGAAGAATGGAGATGGGCCATATCCACCCAAGATTCCATGGAATCTAGAAAAACTTAATGTCTGAGGAAAGGAACTTCTCCGAGATCTCTAAAGACTGAAGAAAGAAGTCAAATACCCCCAAGCAAAACATCTCTATAAAATATTCAAGCAACAAACCAACTAAGAGAACAAGAACAGAGCAAATGATGATAAGCTTACAAAGATAGAGGTCAATAAACGACTAAGATCCTTTAAAAATAGAGTATGAGATCTATGATAAGCCTCAGATATTATTTGCATAGAAGACCAAAACACAAAACTGTTGCGAGAAACAGACAAATTCACAAAACTGATTTTGGTTAAAATAAACCCCAGATAAGAAAATGAGGATTTAACATCTGAGAATCTATATATGCATCCTTCAAATGATGGAAAGCTAAGGCATGCTGATCCAATAAACAGGGAGAACAAGGCATGGCAGCACCCTCTCACAATTGATCAACAATATTTTGGTAATGTAGAAAGACTATATAATAAGCTGAATTACTTTCCTTCAACAAAAAATGAAAAACATCATAAGTCACTGGAGTAATGCTCAAGACATTACAAACATGATGTTTTAATTGATAAATTGCTGCAGGAGGTGAGATGTCTCTCTGAGCAAAGAAAGAGCTAGAAAAATGGAAAGTCCAAATTTTCACTAGTCTGTACTTGATCCTCCACAAGCTAAGCTTCTGAGTCAAAAGAAGAAATATCAAACCTCATGTAAGACTCCACCTCTTTACATATGATGGACTGAATATTTTCCATGGAAGAAGACCTCTCTAACAATTCTAGACTCTAAAAGTGAGAATATAGGAGCTCAAGGAGACTCCATTTCAGAGATTTGAATGTCAGAACTCATATCTGAAACAACTTAGAAATTTCTTTTCTCATGTGGAACATAAAGAAATCAGACAATAAACTGAAAACTCAACAGAAACAAATTTAAAAAATCATCCAAAACAAAGGTATAACTAAAGTTATAAAACACACTAGAGAAACCCACAACAAGCACATAAATCCATTACCATAATGATCTGCTACTGAGAAAAGTGAATAGGAACTAATAATGATGAACACCTTGACTTAGATGGGATAACAAGATTTAATTTGCTATGGGTGATATAGTGGGTTATAAGGGCTGAAGCAAGTGAGGTAAGATTCATACCAATGTTTAGATGAGCGAAGAAAACTTTTCATTGGGATAAAGCTACAGTGTGTTTTAGAATTGAAAAACAAACAACACTTCAATAAAAGGCACTAATTCACTGAGTCCTATAGAACTTTTTGAACCAACATACATACATGTACATAGACTGGATGGATGGGCGAACATAGATTTTTAGAATTTGGATGCATGACAAAAACATGTAAAACAGCATACTAGTGTTTAAGTGCATGGATCCAGATACTTTCTGACAGCCTGATTTATTTCTGACAATTTGGTAATTGTCCCCCATCTTAATATCTGCCACTGAGACGTGTTATCATTAGGAGTACAGTAAAATGTAGAATTATTAAGATGCATGATACTTCCAATTCTCATGTTATTTTATCATCATACAGAAAATTATTGAGTAAAATTTTTTATTGTATTTTGAGACTGGAGACAGTTTCATTTTTAAATATTTATTGTGATCACATTAAACGTTCTTGCCTTTTCTTTGAATATTCATGTTATTTAAAATTTATACGTGTCATCTTAATCTTAATAATGAGCTTGTATGTGTTTAATAATTTTCATAATTCATTCCCTCGGGATTAAACACATTTAGCAAACATATGTTTGACATTTTGTATTAAATGCTCTGCTAAATTACCAGTCTGAGTGTTATAACAAAGTATGTACCTACATCACACCAAATATATTACATAACTCAGAGGACAGTCAACTTTTAACCATACATTGTAGAAGAAAGGTTTACTTTAATTTCAAATTTACTAGATGTATATACAGAAAATGAGCATAGCTTTGAATCAAATGTACTTAAGATGAGTCAGTGAATTGACAAGGTCAATCTAATTCAGACTCTGACAAGTCAAAGTTCATGGTGATGTTTATGTGAAGAATAAAAATACTTTTGTCCATTGTAAAGTTTGCATTTTCATAATCTCTATAGCCTCAAATACATATCCACATTTTTTTTCATTATTCCTGTACATTTTATGTGGTATTCACCCTTCTTTACCAGGAACTGTTGCAAAATTAGTAATGTATTTTAAAACAAATAGTTGATAGCTCTGACATCAAATATATAATACTATGTTGAATGGCCCTCTGTAAAAAATCATGACATGAACACTTTGACCCCCTAACCAGGAACATAAGTTAAAGCTATCTCCCTTATTTATGTACATCTCTTCAGGTGCAATACATTGAGCTGATTAGTGTTTTGCCAGTGCACCAGCCACAAACCATTCTCATGCATCACCAACAAATAAGCATCAACCCACTTTGTGAAGTAGTTGGTAGCCACAACTGTATGTAGCTCTCTTAACCCATCTTTGGGATTGGACCAACAATATTTAAGGCGATTTTCTAAAGGGAATGTTCTCTGAAATTCAAACCTGTTTCTGAAAGTATTTTTTCACCTGATTATGACTAAATGATATGAGCTGAAATATTTAATTACTGAAATCAGAATTAGCCTACTGTAAAAATTGTTGTTATTGTAGTTTTGGAATTAATTATTATGTTTAGTGATTTTTTCACTAAACACTGATCATAACTCACTTCATTGCAATCTTGAATGTTTGGTAAGTTTTACCTTACTCAAAGTGAATCATGGTTATGGCCAACATTTTTCTCTCACATCTTCTAGTACACCACCATACCAAATTAGATATTCTTGACAAACTGGGCAAACCACAGTAATAACTCTCAAAGACTTAGAACCTCATATGAATAGTTAATACCTGGATACCTGGTTCAGGATGGCAGATACATGAGGTAGCATTAATTTATGCAGCCCCAGACATCTTTTTGATCCACAGTTGGCTCATCCTGAGTTCACACCTACACTGATATAGCAGCCATGAAGATTGAAGCATAGGTAAAGTAAATATTTACCTAATCTGAAAATATGCTTAGGATGGATAACTCCCCACACAGATGCTTTTTCTCTGGCATATCTGACTATGAGATTTGCATGGCACTTGTATTCAGTTAACTCTCATATAAATGTACGTGTTTAAAGTGAACTTAAGTGGTTCACAAAACGTCATTATGTAGCACTGAAAACAGTGCAATGGGTGACTGCAAACTCTATTTTTTAAAAGCCAGCAAGTATGATCACAAGAAGTGGGCAATCACTTTTCTGAAATTGACTTTTTCTATTAAATTTCAATGAAATCAATATGGTCTGATATAGACAACTAAGCTGATTTGTATATTACATAGATGCATCAAACAAACTTTGTTAACATCTCATCTCACAGTGGGCATTAGTAGAGCTAAAACAGATTGGCTGAAAACTTTCTGGTTCAATGCAGATATTAAGGAAACAAGCAATTCCAGCTACCCCAACAGCTCAAACAGGGTGTACATGATAGCATGCCTAGTGAGAACAACTTCTTCCCTCCGAACTTTACGGAAGCTAGATGGCCAAACTCCAATTTTGGGTTTGATTTGAAAAAGTTTATTGTCGCGTTGTTCACTCCAAGTGGACTGCCAACTGGCACGGAGCCGAGCCTTGAAGACAACACCATAGTCCATGTACGGAATAGGCATAGGGGTGATGGTGCTGAAGCAGACATATTTAGCTGCCATGTCTGCAAGCTCGTTCCCATGAATACCAAAATGGCCTGATATCCAGAAAAACTGGATTGAAGTAGCTGCTAATGAGAAATGGGCCAGTCGGTTTCGAATATCTGCAAGAATAGAATGTGAGCTAATGTGAAGCGATTCCAAGGCAAGTATAGAACTAAGCAAGTCAGTATAAATAGTGCAGTTGGAGTACTGCTCAGCTGCAATATGATTAAGGGCAAGAGATATGGCATACAGTTCAGCAGTGAACACAGAAGCTGTAGAGGGGATTCTACGCGCAACTACTGACCCATAGCAAACCATAGCAGAGCCCACTGAAATACCTGATTTGGAACCATCTGTATAAATGGGAACTGAATGATTGTTTGAAAGATATTCATTAAATAAAAGACGGTACTTCCAATCTGGAGTATCTGCCTTTTTTAGGTGACTGAATGAAGGGTCACATTTGGGGGCTGTAATAAGCCATGGTGGGATGCATCAACCTGTGGAATCTGCAATGTTATCCAAGGACAGACCCAATTCATCCAATTGCGCCCAGATGCGAAGGCCAAATGGAGCAATGACAAATCGTCTGTTCTGAAAAAGTACTGCCCACCGAGAAAGGAAAACACATTCCCAGGTGGGATGCTTTGGTAAGGAACAAAGTTTCGAAGTATATTGTAAAGACAGTTGCAAATGGCGAAGGTGTAGAGGAGGTTCATGAGATTCAATGTATATACTTTGAACTGGAGAGGTACGGAAAGCTCCAGTGCAGAGTCGAAGTCCTTGGTGATGAATGGGGTCCAGCATCTTTAAGGCCAAGGGACTGGCAGAGCCATAGACCATTGATCCATAGTCAAGTTTCGATCTAATTAGTGCACGATATATCTTTAACATTGAACAGCGATCTGCCCCCCAACTGGTAGAAGAGAGGACACGGAGGATGTTCAGTGCTCTTGTGCATTTGACCCGAAGCTGCTTTAAGTGTGGTATAAAGGTCAGTTTACGATCAAAGATAAGCCCCAAGAACTTTGTCTCCGGGACCACTGGCAGCAAAACTTCGTCAATATGAAGTTCAGGATCAGGGTGAATACTTCGTCGACGGCAAAAGTGCATGCATACAGTTTTGGAAAGAGAGAAATTAAAGCCATTCACCAGAGTCCACTTCCATACACAATTGAGGGCAGTTTGTAGTTGCCGCTCAATATATCTCATGTTTGACGACTGACATGAGATGTGAAAGTCGTCAACATATAGCCCATTCGTAACGGTGAGAGGGAGTTGTTCAGTGATGGCACTTATCTTTATACTGAAGAGTGTGACACTCAATATACAGCCTTGAGGGACTCCAAGTTCAAGTGTGAGAAATTGAATACCCTCTTTCTATATTGTGCTGGGAGATGGTAGAGTTGGCAGGGTTTGTATTTTTTCTTCCATATTTTATATAAGAAAAGTTACAAATCCTACCAACTTTACAGAGTGTTATCAATTCTATTTATGTGGTCAAAGATTAAGCTTTACTTCATGGATAGAAGGTCATGTGAGAAAAAAGACAAAAGTGATGTGCTTAATGTTATTTTTGTTATAAATACTTATTATAAAAATTGACCTTATTTGATCATCAGAAGTTAGAGGTTCATTGAAAAAAACAACTAAAGACATTATTATTGCTATAGTGTACATATGGAAGTTGAATACACTGAAATTAAGAAACTAAGATAATTAAACCATTAAGATCTTGGATGCAAATGCCAAATATTTTATTAATATATATCAAATAGCTATACAACTGATTTTAAACAAAATGTTCATCCTTTTAATATGACTAGAAATTAGTAGTATAAGTCTCCAGAAACCCTCAGAACAGTAAAATCTTTAGAGATATAATTTGATATTAATTTATTAAATATTTTATTCCTGCATTTTAAGTTATAAAACTAAATTAGGATGTCTGTTAGTAGTGAGAAAAATTAATATAAAATAATGTAAACATAGCATTAACATTACTCATACACCCACACTAAACAAATACTGTAATGCATATATCATCTATGTTAACAATGCTCATGAAATGATTAGTGCAGATACACAAAATGTAGTACACTTTAAGCTTTTTTAAATGTTAATAATTTTTTAAAAATTATAATTCTTGGGTAAACAATGTTATTGCTACTACTTGAAGTTAGCTTTCTTACAAACATTTGGTGTTTCTTTCAAAAGCTTAAATACAGAGTGAAACAATAATTTCTAACTAATAGTAAATAAACGATAAATTTTACAGTTGGAACCTCATGGTATTTAGAACTCAGTTATAAATACAGCTTTCCTATGTCTACTAAAACACTGCATTAAAAAAAAGTAAATGTTGAGATGGCAAATATCAATCCCCTGAAAACAATACAAACAAAATAGTAGAAATAGCATTTGCATCATCCCTACATAACACTCATTAACAGCACAAGCACAAAAACTATAGTAGAATGTTACCAAAGACAGGATGAAATAAACTCAACTGTGGTCCAATAATTACTTATATTGTTACATGTTAATTCTTACCTGTGTGCTTCTGTTAAGATGGTGTAAATTCCATTACTACTATCTTGCGTTATTTTTAAGGATATTAGCCATTACTACATTTAATTTCATTTTTTTAAACTTTCTTCTTTACGTTTAAATTACAAAGTCAAAAGATTGAATAAGAGATGCTTATTGTTTTTCTCAGAGAACTTTAATGTGAAATGCTCGTTCAAAGTCATACCAGATTTGTGCTCTAAATCTAACGTTAAACTTCACGTTCAACGTCAACCTAAATTTCTGATGTAGACCACTACGTAAACTGTAGCAGACTAAAAACTAACACTTTCATAAAGGTGTAACTTTTTAGACTTAGGAACAGGGTGAAAAAGAAACGTTAGCAATTCTTATCCAAGTTTTAAAAACAATACAACAAAATTTCTTTGTAAAATAATAATTCATCACCTTTCCTGCAGTCCTATTTTTTTCATTCATAACGTCAAGTAATGTCTGACTTGACACGTCCAACGGGCTTTCAAATTGACGGGAATCTTCCATGTTGAATAAAATCTAGCTTGACTATTTCCATAGTAACGTTTAATATGTAGCCCTCTGGTGAGTATAATTACACTTCAAGTAAGAGTCAGTTATACAGTTTCAAAACAAATTTACATGTTGTAAGAGAATTCTACTAAAATATTTTCTTATGAAAGATGGAAAATATAATTTTTAGATAAATCATATATATTAAATACAACATTATTGAATTTATTTAAAATATTGTAAAACTATAGTTTCAACGCCGAAAGCTTGTAAGTATTAGAAACATAAATATCTAAATTATTAATAAGATTCACATATATTGCACATTTTCTCTAGATTATTCTTAATTTGCCCATTTCTGATCTAAAATCATATATACGAAAATAGCATTTCAGATCTACATTTTGTCTCTATACTGTTTGCCTTTATAAATACTATAACTCATCCAACGCGGTAACCTTTTGATTTTGAATTAAAATATACTTAATTGTAATTTCAGTAAAAAGGTCCTGAATTTTCAATTTTTAAGGAGATGAAAACTGTATTCAGTTGTTTTTATATTTTTTTGTAGTTAAGCAGAAAGCTGCACAATCAGGTATCTGTAATCTGCCCACCACATATATCAAATATCGGTTTCTGGTGTTATAAGCATTCAGTTGCACTTTTTCCGACTTTTCTTAATAATTAAATAAATGTGAAAAAGGTGAAATTGTCATAAACAGAACATCTACATTAATAACTAGCGTATTCTTAAACACAATTATAGATTAAACAATGCTATCATTATTCCTTGAAGTTAACTTTTATACAAAATTTTAATCTGCCATCACAGGTATCGGAAGCCGGTTTCTAGTATTTTACCCATTCAATTGCATTTTTCTTAATAACTGAATATATGTGAAAAATTTAATTCACACATAAATTTCACAGATATTTAATATCTAAACTAAATTACATCACACTATATATATATTCTTATTCAGAGTTTGTTTAGATGATGTTAAAATTCCTAAATTACAGATTCGCTTTTAGCTATATTTTAGCTCGTTCTCCTGCACTAACCCACTGTCGGCGGCGCTTACCATTTTGATACAGCACCCATTTCTCCTTTCCATTCACTAGGCGGTTTAAAAACGAAGATTGAAGTTCACGAGAGTAAAGAGATGAACAGATGTCTAATCGTTCTCTAAGATTATTCCGCTGATAACTCATGTGGTACCCATTTTCCCAACTTTGAAACTTTACCAAGTGTCGATAGACAATGAAAAGAGATGAATTAAGTTTAGGCTAATTCTTCAACAGTTACAGCACAATCCTCCTCAAATGTTGCTAGAAGCTGGTCATTATCAAATTTATCAAACCAGCAGGGCGCCCAGCGCGAGCTGCATCCGTTAAACTGCAGTCACCAGTTCTAATCCTATTAAACCATCTTTGACACTTCCTCAAATTCAGAATGTCATTGCCGTGTACTTCGCGTAGCTTCAATAGCACTTATCCCTTTTATGAACTCGTAAAATACTATATGCTTTATGTGCTCCTTTGACGCCTCCATGATAACTGGGGCTTCTGAAATAAATAAAACAAAACTAGTAACAAAGGAACAGACTTGCAATTAATGCTATCAAGTCTTCCATACAATTTATATAACTTTGAGAATAACTTCATTTAGCCAAAAAAATGTATACATTTAAACTTATCTTATCCCAAAAAACATTACCTACAGGATTATCTGATATTATTTTAAAACAAATATTAGTTCGTTTCACATGAAGAAATGGCCAATTTTATAGGTAAAAATTTAAACGCCATGTTTTTAATAAACACCAGTTTTGGTAATCAAAATATTCTCCATTTGTTGCAATGTTCTTCCCAATAAGATACTAATAAAAATATACCATCTTTATAAAACTACATTGTTTTGGGGACAATAAGTCGTTTAAAAGCTTCGACAATAGTCTCCTGATATCTAAATGTTCCACTTCCCGAAAAAGGTGATAGTCAGTTAGAAATTAAGTGAGTGTGGTGGATACTCCAAAATTTCATTTCAGTTCTTTCAATTTTGAAATGATTTATAAGATATTGGGTCTGGTGTTATCTGGCAGCAGAATTGATTCATGCCTGTTCACCAATGATGGTTGTTTAATAGTCGATTTTCGATGCATTTTATCAATTTATTGGCACTAAGATCGTGCTGTAATTGTTTCACCTGGTTACAGAAAGGAGTAATTGATTATTTCATCTACAGACCACGATATTGAGTACAAAAGTGGTTTTAGCACATCTTGAAGATGACAAATTAGAAAAGGAGAGGAGAAATAGGAATAGAGAGCATTACAGCACAAACTGAGAAAAAAACACACTAAAGATTGGAAATAATGAGAATAAGAGGACATACTGAAATTGCCAAGCTTACCCAATAGAATGATAGAGGATCCAGGAATGACAATGTGGTTCAGAACTGTCTGACCCAAATTTGATTAACAAGACAATACAACCTCCCCATCACAAAAATGCCTATGAAGTGTATTCAGGCAAGACATCAAGAGATAACATGGTCTATGGCAAGTTAAAAGCGACTTTGCTGAAGTGATATTAACATACCAATGAAAGTTTTCAGCAGAAATTCAAAAAGCAAAACCTGACACTGAAGAAACTATATTTCAGAATAACTACTGTGATACTTCATGTAGACTGACATTGCCAAATGAAGCGTTCACAATAACGTGCTCCATTGATATGTCACTACTCCTTGAAGTGAGAGCACTGACACACAGAAACTAGATGACGAAGGTGGCAGAATAGTATATGGAAACCCATAGAGAGAATATAACTGGCAAGTCCAAGAATAACTAAAGTCAAGATCAGGAATTAGCTGACTAGAAGCAGGATGCTACAAAAGGTGACAAGAAGTCAGACAAAACAGAGAAGAAATGTTAAGCTTGTTATAGAATAAGGCACATTGCAAATAAGTCAATCACCAACAGGCAATACCAAGAATTTCAACATAAAACAGCTGGAACTACCGACAAAGAATAGTCACCATAGATGCTTCTGCCAGGAAAAACAAAATGAAGACAATTCATCAAACTCATCATGATTAAACAATACAAGATTTATGGACAGCTCAAGTTAGCATATAAGCCAACAGTAGCAGTGGTTATTGATGCATGTGAAAAATAGAGATATGAACAAACTACAACTTATCAGTATGTGAAGGTGATGACAAGTACAAGAAAGTGAAAGTCCTGTGATACACTATATTGCAGGAGTGACATCCAGTCTAGTATCTAATGATCAGATGATGGGCAAAGCACAAGTGTGTGCTGATTGATGGATTGTGAAAAGGTTTCCTATATAAGAATAGTGGTTGATATTTCATACAATATGGGAGAGCTTGAGCCATGTGTGTGAAAGCACCCATCTACAACTTAGTTGTTGACAACATATGAGGAAATAGAAGTTTGGAGGAATTAGAAAGAAAGAAGACTGATGAGGCACCTGCTGTAATCACAAGATATTGTAAAAAGATAGAGAAAACATTAAGTTCTTGCAGGTCTCAAAAGGTGACATCCTGAATGTAGGTCTACAGGAAATGAAGAAGAAACATCGTTCATTGTAAAAACTTTGTGACAGTGTTTGGGAGAAAGTCAACCACAAAAAAAAAGAATAGGGGACTTGCATAATAAAGCAACAGAAGGAAATGTTGTATCAGATCTGTCAAGGCAGTTATACTGGGGAAGTTAAACAGACCATCGTACCAACAGAATACTATGCGTTATATGATGTAGGAGTCAACAGAAACTAAGAACTTGATGCTGTTAACATCATGCATAAACATATAGAAACTGAAAACCTAGTATGATTAATATTATGTACAAGTCCAGAGAATGTGAAAACTTGCTGCTATTGACATAACATGGAAGTGTACAGAAACAGAAATGTTACTGTAATAAAATCATGTAAAAATCTACAGATACTAAAATCCTGGTGTTACTAACATCAAATGAAATTCTACAAACTGAAAACATGTTAGATTATGTAGAAGTCTACAGAACTTAAGAACTTAGTGCCATTAACACCACATGCAAGTATACAGAATCTGAAAACCAGATGTAACTAATATCACATGCAAGTCTAGAGAATGTGAAAACTTGCTGTTAAAAACATGATATGCAAAGTCAACTGACACTAAAAAAATATATCTGCTTTTACTAACATGTATTCAGGTGTATAGAAATTGAAAGTCTAGTGTTACTAACAGGTATTATTAACCATGTGACTAATACGATATGCTCATTTACAAAAACTAAATGCCTGGTGTTATTAACATTAATATCTAGTTTTACAGAAAATAAAAACCTATTGCTTTTATCATGTACAAGTTAATAGAAAATGAAAGTCTAGGATTACTAAGATCATATACTAGCCTACACAAATTGAAAACCTTGACTTACTGATGTCATGTACAAGTCTGAAGATAGTGACAGCTATGTTACTAATATGATATACAAGTTTACATAAATTAAAAACCTGGTTTTTACACTCACCATCAACAAGTCTACAAAACCTGAAATCTGTTGTTACTAATTTCATGGACAAATCTACAGAAACTGAAAAACCTAGTATCTACAAAATCTGAAACTTGTTACTGACAACATGTGCAAATTTATAAAAACTTAAAACTTAGCATTAACATCATATAGTAAAAATAGTTTACATAAATTGAAAACTTTGTATTACTAATAACATGTGCTAGAGATCAGGCAAGGCCAAGAGGATAGGGCATTTAACTTGCAATATGGAGGTTATAAATTTTAATTCCCATCAAGAAACATGATCACCCATTCAGCCACAGGAGTGTCATAATGTGATGATCAATCATACTATTATACATGTAAAAACGACTTGTTTGGGTTGAGAAATTTTTTTACGTGAAGGAGTGAGCAACGTTTTGCCCTTCATCAGTCATCATCAGGTTCACAAAGAAAGGGAGAGGAAGCTGACCACAGGTTTGAAAGAGGTTGTGTAACTGAGTGTCAGAATGTAGTGGGTGGTCTTAGATGTTTGAATATATGATTTTATAATATTTGTTTTATTATTCTTTATTATATTATTTTTTTCAATATAGATACAAAGGTGTTCCTTTGTATTGGTTTATTTTGGGCTTAAGTTGTTGTATAAGTGAGGCTTCTTTAATTTTGCATTTGTTTATGTTTGTTGCTTTATTTAGTATTTGAGTGTTTTTCTATGGTTATATAGTGTTTATAATAATATAAAATTATATATTCAAACATCTAAGCCTGCCCTCTATATTCCAACACTCAGTTACACAACCTCTTTCAAACATGTGGTCAGCTTCCAGTCAGTCACCTCTCTCTTTCTTTGTGAACCTGATGATGACCGATGAAAGTTGAAACGTTGTTCACTCCTCTACGTGAAAAATTTTCTAAACCCAAACGAGCTATTTTTACATACATGTGTCTCTACAAGTGGGTTTTCTTGACATTGCCAATCACACTATTCCCCAGTCAAGTAAAAAGTCCACAAGTTGGTGAAAGAGGGGTGTTAAATAACTGCCTTACCTCTAGTCTACTACTGCTAAATTAGGAACAATTAGTGCAGATATCCCTCAAGTAGCTATATGTAAAATTTAAAAATATATACATCATGTTAAAATTTAGTGAAAGCAAAAAAGGGATGTTACTAAGTTGTGCAAGTCAATAGCAAGTAAAAAAGGAACATTTGAATCTAAAGAAGTGGAAAATGTGGTGTTACAAACATCACATTTAAGTCAACAAACACAAATATATGACACAACAGTATGTACAAGTCTACAGAAAGTAAAAAAACTGGTGTTACCAACCCCATGTAGAAGTCTAATGAGATTGAAAACTCATCTTTTATTTAAAAAAACTGGAAAATTTGATGCTACAAACATCATCATGTACAAATCAACATAAACTACTAATCTGGTTCTCACTGATATTAAAGCATTCGTTTTCTAAAAAGTCTTTTTTATTCTATTTTATAATAGGCACATACTTTAGTCTTGATTAAAAAAAAATATGTTTTGGAGTGCAACAGGAATTACAATTAAAAAGAAATATTTTCACTCATCCATTTAAGTATGGGATCTAAGAAAAAAAACAGGAGAATCTAAAATAAATAAAAAATATTCATATTTCTAAATAAACTTTGCTCCATTTGAAAAAAATAAATAAATTAAAATTTAATTAAAGGTAAAACTGAAGGACAATAAGGAACCAATTGGTTGACGAAGACTATGTCTTTCACTAAACTGTTTTAAGACAGCTAAAAGCCACACTTATGATTCAAATACTTATCTACACTACCTTATTTTTCTTATAAATAAATATATCCACCATATCTGTAGTCAATCTACTTGTTTGAAGAATAAAACCGTCTTAGCTGAAGATGACATATATGACCATATTTCATATTTGTGTCCCTTAGTCCTACCATTCTCACAATGAAGTGTAAAAAAACCCAACAATATTAATTCCATGACATTAAACACTTTGATCAGATTCTAACTTCTTTTTTTTAACCCAACTATCTAAGTATCCTTTCCTTGAAGATAAAACACCCAAAACTCAGCATAATTCTCCAAACATGGCCTAGTCAGTGACCTATGCAGTGAAATAGCCTTTTTTTTTATCGTTTTCAATACTTTCCTAAATGCAACCTAAAACCCTATTTGTTCTAGCACTAGCAACAGCACATTGCTTGGATGGTTTAAGAAGCCAATCAACAGAATACCTACGAAAATCCTTTCCTTTCCCAATTCTATTAGGTTTATTCCCATAAAGATTATGCTCATAATTCATATTATAGCACAAATGCATTATTTTGCATTTATTATAATTAAAATTCACCAGTTCTATACTTGCCCAATTCACCAAATGATCCAAATACCTTTTTTGAATGTAGCATTATCCTCATCACAGCCAGCAACACCCATGATATTAATATTATTAGCAAACCTAAGTAATTTCATGACCATTTCTTCATTTGTTTAAACATACAGATGACATCTTGGGATGATCTTCACTAACTGCTTTTATTAAAACACCAGACATAATTTGTTACAAGCATTATCAAGACAAATCTCTCTAGATGCTTCTTTCACACATTGAGCTTCATAACACATTACAAAAAAAAAGTTATCTTAAATACACTGATTTGTATCCTAAAACCACATCTACAAAGTCAAATAGTTACACAGTTTCATTTACACAATCATTTCTTTTTTCCTGCCTGGATTTTTGGATTTTTTATCTCATCTAATTGCCGTTTAAAGTCTTCTAGTTGTAAGTCAGGAATGTAGCGCATTTCCTCAAACTCCTGTTGATGAAATTGAACACAAAAATTCACTCCCTCTGGTAGTGACTTTTGAATCACTTCCAGGAAGGTTGATGCTAAGGTTGCTGAAAGTCCTGACACCTAGAACAATGTATGAAGGTATGCATTTTAATATTTCAAATAAACACTTGGACCATGCATAAAACTATTATCTGTAGTTCAACAAGTGTTATACATTAACACATGGGTCAGGATGTGTGTGTGTGTGTGTGTCTATATACACAAAGGCTACTATTTAACACAGTTACCTGTATCGCAATGTTTTAATTATTAACTGTTACAAAGAGTCATTATAATCACTACAGATGTTTTCCAAATTACACAACAAAGAAATAATTTGACATTTAATATAACGCTATCCTAATGAAATGTAATACATGAGGAAAGTTTATAATGGTAACTCTTAACATACCTGAACATTCCTTTCATAAATATTAAGATGATAACTGTTTTCTACAACTGTGCTCTCAGGTTTGAAATTGGTAACATGCAGAGACTGTGGAGGTGTTGCCCAGCTGAAAGAGAAAAAAAACATACTGCTTTAAACAAAGAAACATCTTCCAGTTACTGTATATTATAGAAATTCAAGAAGCAGTTCAATGTTGTACATGAATTAGAACAAAAAGCAATTGTTGTTATTGTTTATTCTAGAAACTAAAATAGTACAACAACACTACACAAGTAATAAATTAGGATACAATTCCTTTTATTAACAGAGAAACTCAAGTAAATCTATGCTGTATGTGTGCTAAAACAGGATACAGTTCCTATTATTCACAAAATTAAAATCAGGGTGTATGCATGGTCATACCTTAAAACATCATTAAACTACGTGAAAGTAAAAGTAGGAGTAAGTAATTATGAATGACATCACTCCACAGAAAAAGTAGGAGCAGGTACAGATAGCATCATGCAATGCAACAGGAATTGGTCTATCATCTCGATAGTATTATGCAATGCAACAGGAACTGGTCTGTCATCTCTATGAACCCCATCTCTGTTTCTCAGACAGCAATGTTCATGTGTTAAGATTCTTCATTTGTTTACAGACACTTTAAATTATTGGTACCATCATCCTGTTGAGTTTTAATACCTGCCTCCAATATTCTGGTTTTGAAAATGTTCTTATATCTGGTGTCTTTTCATGATAAGTTAATTAGCTTTTAATTTTTATCACATGCGATATGTCCTTTGTACTAGAAGTGTCTGGGTGTTGAGGTATAGGTTTAATCTATTAAAGTTTATTAAGATGCCTTACGCAACTATAAGGTTCATTCAGAAATCTAATGCACCTAACCTCTTACATGAGTAATCTAAGCAGGTCATTTAACTGCTTTAATAATTTTTAATACAGAGTAAAACATTTACATTTCATAAACTTTGTGCATCCAAATACAAAATACCACAATCAAATAACATTCTGCAAGCAAAGCAAGTTTTTGCTCCAGTTATTTATAACAGAAATTCAAAGTAAAGTTGCATGTGTGTTAAAATGGAATTCAATAAAAGATGTGCACACATTAACAATTCCTGTTATTGTTTATTATAGAAGTTCAAGAAGCATAGTTTTAAATACAGATATGTAATCAACTTGTATTCTTTTTAAACTTCAATAACAGCTAACAGTTTCATCAAAAACATAACATAAAAAAGAAGAAAATTCCAACTTATGACATGTTGTAAAGATGGGTAAAATAATACAATAAAGGCTTTTTTCACTTACTATAAATTATTAACAAGTCTTTATTTATAGATGCTGTATAATGTTTTTACAGAAACCAGTCTGTTATTAAAATTTTTAAACTATAACCATTAATGCTTTGTTTTTTACCTTACCTGTCTTCAACTTCAATATCCATTTTCAAAGCTATATTATGAACATATTTAGCAAACTGTTCCACAACTGCAAAGTCATAGCCCTTCATCTGTACATCAAGAACATCATACAGTGGCACTGGGGGCTTTAAAAGCTAAAAAAGAAAATTTAGTTAAAGAATTTCTAAACATCTCAGTGATTTAACACACAATAAATCTATATTAGCCTTTCAATGAACTATATAACCATGTTGTATTTTTGTTTTTCTTTAATTTCTAGGTGATTCTGATAAAATCAGTGGGTTACAGTATAGTTTATAAATTTCACAAAGACTTAAAAGGTGTTTTTAAAGCTATATCCACAAGATCCTAATGTTATTCTTACCTCTAAATATTCAGGTTCATGTGACAAACTCTTACTGTGCTGCATGGTGAACATGCTAGCTCTGTAAACACTACGTAGCAAGCAACATTTTCTTACAAACATCTGTAAAAAAGAAATAAAGATTATCTGACTTAAATAGCAATAGTTTCATTCTAAAGGAGTCCTTAAAGGCCATAATATCAACAGGGCCACCCTGTATATTTCCACAATATTAAATATATATTTAAAAAGTCCACAGATATTACCAATTTATTGTAAAATTTATGACTGTGAGAAGGTGTATTACTCTATCAATTAAACAGGTACTAGATTTAGAGAAAGTATCCCAAATAAAACTTAAGTGTATTAGTCTCTCGAACTCAGTCTTAAACTACCACTAAGCCTAACCCAAGTACAGTAATACTATTTCCGTTTCCTTTTTTTCTAGACTAAATCATTTGTTTGTAACAAATAAAAATATATCGCATTTTTCTGTATAATATCATTTACAAGTTCTATCATTAAATTAAAATTAATTCACCTTTGCAGTAAGCATGTTGCTTTTCCTACTATTAGATATTTAATATTCACTGGACAATTAGACAGTCCCTAACTCACGTAAAGACTTCGTTCCGAAAATATTTACACAAGTCGAAAAGATGTACAGTGATTTAGTGGTTTTATATGCTAATCTTGGTTTACAAAACACAATGCTTAATTATGCTACGTAGCTATATATATAATATATAAACTTCAGCAAATGCAAAACGAAAAAGTTTTCAGAAAGTGAAGAATAATTCATTCCGAGAAAATTTATTTATCAGTAAGCACGACTATCACACGCCAATACCACTTGTTCACACACAATTGAAATCATGCGTGTGTTATCTGACTGCAGTTACCACCACCAGACGTAAGCGCGATTTGTGATAAACGCAGCTAAAACTGAATGAGTTTTAATAATTCCGTTTATTGGTAATAAGAAATGGAAAATTATTTAAATAATTGTACATGATGACATGATAAATAAAATTACTTAACATTCCTCAAAATTAATACCATCCAATCTTGAAGGAAGTGGTGTTATAATTGTGGTGAGGACGAACTTAGTTCTTAGATCAGGAAGATGGAAAAGAAGATCCTTCAGATAAAGAGAAAACTTCAGGGTTATCAGAGTCAACATCGGAGAGTGTGAAAGGTCCATGTTTAACGAGAAAGGGATCAGTCACTGATTGTTAGGAAGTTTTTTTCTTCTCCTCATAGATCTTTCTGCAGCAAACCAAGACATTTTCCACACTTTTAAAAATTTTTAAAGTAAGACGCGAACTGCGTCATGTCTGCCTCAGTGTCATGGATAGCTTGTCCTATTTCCTTTGCAATGAATCACCATAGTTTTTCATCAAATTCGTTAGTTTGTTCACTCTGAGTGGTTTATCGAACATTCGCTTATTGTAATTCCATGAGATATTTATTAGAAAATTATTTTTCATTGCTTCAATTAACTCTTCTATGTCGTTGTTTTGTTGTTGTTGTTTTTAGAATTTCGCACAAAGATACTCGAGGGCTATCTGTGCTAGCCGTCCCTAATTTAGTAGTGTAAGACTAGAGGGAAGGCAGCTAGTCATCACCACCCACCGCCAACTCTTGGGCTACTCTTTTACCAACGAAAAGTGGGATTGACCGTCACATTATACACCCCCATGGCTGGGAGGGCGAGCATGTTTGGCGCGACTCGGGCGCTAACCCGCGACCCTCAGATCACAAAGCGCTCGCCTTAACACGCTAGGCCATGCCAGGCCCCTCTTCTAAGTCATTTTGCTCGATTTCCAGATCTTTAACCCATTCAATGTATTTAATTATCGTATTCATTGTAGACACTGAAAGATTGAGTTCTTAGGCAATAGCCAACAAGCTTTGTACGCCCTCATATTGCCCCCAGTGGCTCAGCAGTATGTCTGCGGACTTACACGCTAAAATCCGGGTTTCGATACCCTTGGTGGGCAGAGCACAGATAGCCCATTGTGTAGCTTTGTGATTAATTCAAAACAACAACGCCCTCATATTTCTTTATCATCTTTGGTTTCATCTCCACATCTATATTTTAGTGCGTTTACGAGCGGGTTCAACATTTTTAGCACCATTGTGTTTTTTTCTCATTTATAATTAGGGCACAAAAATCACTATAAAAAAAACACAAAGAAATTATCGCCAGCAATGCATAAAATGTATTCAGCGCAAAAGTGTGACTGAACATGAGAGATAGGGGCGAGCAGACACATACACTGCTGGCCAAATTATTAAGGCAAATGAATATAAAGAAGAAATATGCATTTTGCGTTGTTAGACTCAACCACTTATTTGAGTAGAGCTACGAAAGATGAAAATAAGAAAAGGGAAAATAAAATAAAAAACTTTTTTTTAGCATTTAACAGGGAAAATGTAAACGCTATGAAATTAGCCTAAATACTAGCTGGCAAAAAGTTTAAGACCATACCAAAAAGAAGTCCAAAACAGGGTAGGATATGCCCAACAAGAGGTCTCAATAGTGAGTTGCACGGTCGTCATTGCAAATAACTGCAAACATTCGCTTTGGCATGGTCGATATATGCGTTTGCAGAATGCTGGCTGAAATGTTATTCCAAGTTGTGAAAATGGCTTCACGAAATCATACACAGTTTGGAATCGACGTCTATTTTTATAGACTTCCCTTGCCATCCACCCCAGAACATTTTCAATGAGGTTCAGTTCGGGCAAACACGCTGGATGGTCTAATGCTTGAACATAAATGACTAAATTTCATCAAGTGTTTACCGATTAACGCTTCATTACAGTATGGTCTCAAACTTTTGACCAGCTAGTATTCAGGCTAATTTCATAGTGTTTACATTTTCCCTCTTAAATGCCAAAAAAGTCTTTTTATTTTCTCTTTTCATATCTTCATCTTTCGAAGCTCTACTCAAATAAGTAGTTGAGTCTAACAACACAAAATGCATATTTTTTTCTTTATGCTCACTGCCCTGAAGATTTTGGCCAGCAGTGTAGTAGCATCCCTAAAAACAGCTGATTAGGTTTTAGAAATAACCTCATAGCGACAGGAGTAGCGCATGATAAGATGTCATAAAGTAATTTTTTCCCACTTTGACAATTTATCAATGGGTTTAAGAGAATTTTTTACATAAGTTCAAGTTTATTTAAGTCGGAGATCTTCTTTAAGAGTGTGTAACTGGTTGCGTTTGTTACTGAATTTGAACACAATATTAAACTACTTTCGAGTTGTTGCCTCACGTGAATATTCTACACTTGTTCATCTCTAGTTAAATTGCTGTTGTTGTTGTTTTGAATTAAGCATAAAGCTACAGAATGGGCTATCTGTGCTCTGCCCACCACGGGTATCGAAACCCGGATTTTATCGTGTAAGTCCGCAGACATACCGCTGAGCCACTGGGGGCAGTTAAATTGCTGAAAATCTAATTTTATAGGAGTTACTTGTGTTGCTTTTCATAATTAGCTTACACTTTATGAAAAATTATTAATAAATACACTTAATAACCCAACTTCAGATAATTCAGGTTTAAAAAATTGAAGCAAAGCCAAATACAAATAAAGATTAGTTTAATTGTGTGAACACCAACTATAACAATATGATCCTTTTTCTGCCTAAGAAATATTTTTTATCTCGAAAAACATAGAATAAGCATTGGCATTACTTATTTTCAAGATAACCAAAATTCTAATTATTAAAAACTAAAACAAAACAAAAATTGCACATCCACCCCTTCAATAGGGAGAAAATATCTAATGGTATTTCCATGACATAAAAAACTGTTTACTTTAAGTGCTGTTAGTTTTGTTTATTTTAAGAATGAATATTTCACGATTTTTAACTATTATTTTTTTATTATAAGAGAATAAAAAGCAGATGAGTTGTGTTTGTAGCCCATTGGTGTGAGTAGGTGGTTTTGTAATAAATATAACAACAGTATTAAATGAGCGGGAAACAGCAGACACAGTAAAGAAGAGGGGAAGTAAAATTAACTGTGGTGGGAGGTGGATATTTTTCGATTAATGTAATTCAGGTAAACTAAGAGTAGAAGACAAAAAATAAGATGAATAGTTTATGTCGTCAAAAAGAGTTTTAAAGTAATTGAACAAGCATCAGTGGACTTTGACAAATAGACAGATGATTCTGGTCGTAGATCCATGGGGGATGGGGGTATACTTTGACAGCTTTGTTTAAAACTGTTGTGGTTGATGTTTTCTTGGAGGTAGTTGTATTCTATTTGCGATGGAGGAAATTAATTTGATCTGTACTTTGAACAAGAAATATTGTGTTTCATACTAGAAAATAATAGTATTCGTCTTCACTATATACTCATTTAATTATTAATTGTGTTAGTCCTTCAGGCTTACAACCCTAAAAATCAGATTTTGATACCAGTGATGGGCAGAGTACAAATAGCCTTTTGAATAGCTCTGTGTTTATTAACAAAACAAACAATTTTATATTATGTTACCCTTTTTATAAATAGTATTACTTTTGAGATGTTCAATTTGTTGTTGTTTTTCAGCAATTCTACTTTTGATGATTATAATAATGGTATTTGTGACTGAGATTTGTATAAGCATATTATTTTGCTTATTTTGGCGTACTTTTCGTCATTTGTTTCGCTAATTTTTTTATCGCCTACATCTTTGGCAATTTGGTTTATGGTTGTCATAATATGAATTATAATATACTTAGTTATTTACTGCATTTGCTCTATATTTTGCATTCTCTAATATAGTAGCGTACACAAAATTTTATAGCTCTTAGGCATGTTTATAATGATGTACTTAGATTTGATGGCTTAAGTCATGAACATTCACTTCTGTAATATTCTAGTTTTAAAGATGTATTCTTAAGTTTTGTATGTAGCAAGTACACTAATTCTTCTTTCTGTATAGATTATATTTATGGGTGAAATCAAATTATTGTGTATTATGTTTACCAGTTTGAAAACTTATATTCGTCGCATAATGGGATTTCAAACTATAACACGCTTTATAATTTATAAGTGTTATATAATGTCTTCTGATTACCATTTAATTGCTGGTGTAATTGCAGAGTAACTTGCATATAACGTTCATGTAACTAGAATACTTTGCCGTTCATTTTACGAGGTTGCAATTTGCCAAATTTACTATACACTGGAAGACACTAATTATTTGTAAAATAACATAGCATTCAGAAATTGAACGGATAATTATAATTTACACGCACGTCTATTGGTTCAATGTTAAAGGTGTGATTAATTTTGAAAACTTACGGTAGTAGTAACAATCTGTACATCCACTCATCTGATTCCTGACCAGTTCCGTGGTCTTTGATAACATACAGGTTAAATAATAGAAATTCATTCCAATAACTTATAGTTGTGAGCACAACTTGAAGTATTTTGGTCATCAAAAACGTCATATTTGTAATGAAATATAGCTGACGTTGAATTATACATACTTACAGCAATAAACATCAGTTTCAATAAGTTTGTACGTATATTTGAAAATCCCAGCTTTAGATATGACGTTTGATACATTCTCGTAATTCCAACACAAACTAAGGTGTAATAGTGTCAATAAAATTCGTCATTGCATATAATTGTAAGTGGACGCTTGCGGCATTATTACCTTGTGACCAATTAACGGCTGTGTCGGATCTGGTAGGCCTTTGGCCGAAACATAAAACACGTTTAGGAATGAATGACGAATTTGTACACTAATGTTTATTTTTCACACAGTGTTAATATTTTACAGTGGTTGTTTAGTAATTCTATCATTCACATAGAAGCAATGAAGGCAGCTGCCCATGGACCTGGACGTAAGAAATTTGGTTATACAGTAAAACCCACAAAACATCTTTTAAATATATCTTCATTTAATCTTGAAAAGCGTAGTTTTGGGCTTTTCTTTCCATATACATTTTTGATTAAAAAATAACTGACATAATAACTTGAGTAATAATTAACAAATACTTTTTAATTTATGTATTTAATAAATATCTGTTGTTACTTTATTAATGTTTCACTCTTATACTGTGAACTAAAAACTATGATTTTGACTTGTTTATGAACTCGTTGCTGTTCTAACTTAGGATCTTCTCTTCGATAAGCTCTTAAAATGTTAAAAAAAGAGAGAGAAAAAGGGAGCAAGAGAAGAATGTTTATCCCGAGGACTGTGCAGGCTCTCAAAACTTTTGCATGTGATAAATTAAAGGAAACTGTATACGTCAGTAGCTGAAGGTGAAAAATGAAAAAAAAGCTGTACGATCCAGTACCTGACACTTGACATAGGAAATGAAGCTGTAGAAATTGGTATCTTACTCGTGAAAATTAAATGTAATTAAAAACAGGTGTATAACGTTTAGAACTTTATATTATTTCGTGTAGGCAGTTGCGGTTTTCTTGCTACATTTTAAAGTTATTATAAAAAGAAAGGAGACGGATAATTTTGATTTATTCTGTGTGGTAGTTTCGATTTCACATAGAATTAGGAAAGTTAATAAAGCAGATAATATTTGAAGCTTTCTCGAAAATAAAAGTTGGAAATTTATTTCGGATGTTTTACAGATTACGTAAAAAATAAATTTGTTACTTTTCAAAAGGAGAGAAGTATTTTAAATCTTAGGTTGAAATCACTTTACATTAGGAACAGTGACGACTTTGACTCCATATATCAAAATATTAATTTTTAGTACAAATACTTTTTCAGAAATTGGGATCTCTTATGTACATAAGACTGATAATGTTTATTGAAAGTTTGCCAAGTCCGTGAAGATACATGAGTCGTATCGGACGATGTATCAACATAGTCGTATTACGGCTTCACCGTACAATACTCGCAACATCACAAGTAAAATCCGCTGTTGTCCAAGTCATTTATAAAATGTTAAATTCGAGTGTGATTTTGAAAAATAATTAACAACGCTAGACTAAAATGCTTCTAGAACAGTTTAATATCTAATTCGACGTAAGAGATATATTTTATTTCCTATTGGACTACTATGCTCTACGAATTAGGTACTTAATATAAAATACCACGCAACTGTATTGTTTTATCATCTTCACAGCTAAGATTTCTGAATACAATGTTTGTTGCACAGTTTTAAAATGTTATCCGTTTATCATTCTTAGCCTACCAGCATGATCGATACGATGTTGATGTCAGGGCTCTAGACTTTATTTTTTTCATTTTATAATTTATTATTTTGTCTTGAGATAAAAAATAAAATAAATATAATTGCTAGAAATGAAAGCATCGGCAAATGTTATTTAAATTTTCTTTAATTTTTAAGTGTAACTACATCTCTCACCTTACACCATCAAAAAATTATTGATATTTTGATCATTATTTCCATCCAAATATTCACATATTATTTTAAAAGTAATAGAATATTAAAACATTATTTTTTGTGCAGAAGCAACTCATATTCAGTGTAATTAGCTATTATTTATGTTACTTAAAAACACCATTCCCGATAAATATTCTACCTAATCTCTTAATAAATGTAAAAAAATTCAAACATGAGAATTCTAGATGTTTTATGAACTTCAAGTTACGAAAAGCAATTCTTTAGCTTTCAACTGCTTCAGCGATGGAAATTTTAAATTCTATATAAAAAAAATTAACTGACTATAGAAATAGCAGTGCGCAGAAAGAAAACCGGATTGGTGGTGCAAATGAAATATTTTTAATTAAAAGTTATTGTTTTTGATAGCTGAAGATTTATAAAGACCTTCTCTCTTTGATCATTTGCTGAAGTTTGCTATCTTGTGGCAACTAATTAAAATGGCCATTTTTATTTTAAATAAAAACACGCATAAACCAAAATCAGATATTTTATAATTTCTTTTATTAGTGTAAAATTTACAACCTTACAAAATGCTTCTATGTTGTAAAATTTAAAACCATTTTTCAAAGTAAAGTCAAATTTGTTGTTCCTTATTAGAAACAATATACATACATATAAACTATTTCAATTTTTCAATGTACAGCCAATTTTTTTATTCTTTATTACGAACAATAAACACGTATATAAATTATTTCCAATGGAAATTACAATTTTGTCACATAAATATCACGTGTAAAGTTATTCTTTAGTTTTGATAATCTAAGTATACATGTGCACAATTTCTTGACAGAATAATTCGATCCCTATTTTGGATTGGATGATGCGCACTGAATGGTTGTTACACTTTAGCTCAAAAGTGCACCTGTTGATTATTCGACCTTTATGAAATAATGAGAATGATGACCTTCGCTGGTAACTAGAATGGATAGGAAACAAATCGGCTCTTAATTTTTTTTGCTGTTTTCGTCTCGTCATCTATTGATTTGCATATTCAAAATAATTTAAATATAAGGTACTTGATCTTCAGCATTCCATTAACGTGTCTGCAATATAATAGGAAAACATTTTCAAAAATGTTTGCCTCTTATATTTTAGCATGTAGTTTCAAACTCCCAAACATAAATACTATGTTATTCAAAAAAAGAACAACAAAAAGCAAAATATTATAAGACACTTTAAAAAATGTATTTTAAAACCAAAAGCCTTCTAAAATGTGATAAAATGTTGTGTACATGCATGAGTAGCAACGCTAAGCAGTAGTATTTTTAACTATCTACAGCGTTAAAATAGTATTATGCTAATATCTACAACGTTAAACAGAAGTATTTGTTTAATATCCTCAAGGTTAAAAACTAGTATTTTGTTGATGGCTATATGATGTGTTTATCCGTTTATGATTTTGTTTTTTCTGATTTTACTGTTGCACGAAGCTTAGGGCTTTGAAAGTTACTAACAATATGTGTTTGTTACTGATAGATACAAAGAAATGCTAAGAGATACAGACAGTTGAAAAGAGAAATAAATCCACCATTCTATGGCAGTTAATATAAAGTGCATCAAAATAAAAAAAAAATGTTTAAAAATGTCATACTTCAAACACTTAAGAATAAACCATTCACTTGATATCAATAAGAAAAACTGAGATATGTTGTTTCATGCATGATTGAAGACACCAGACGAAAGTACTTATACATCTCGAGCTATTTGTTTAACAACGAATAGTGGGATTAACAGTAACATTAAAACGTCCTCAGGGCTGAAAGGGCGAGCATGTTCGGTGCAACGGAGATTCGAACCGCGACCTTCAGATTACGAGTCGAGTGCCTTAACCACCTGGCCATGCCGGGGTGGAAGGATTGAAAGATTAGCTTTTCCATAACGCATGTGTGCGAAAATAAATGTACCTGAGCTTGTAAATATTGAAACGCATGCGCTCACGTATATTTCATTGTGTTTACACACACGCCCTTTTTACAACTATTTAATATTTATCATCACTCATTTTTATATTTAATTTTTAGATTGTAGTTACTATTTACCTTTCAGACTTTAAAAGCATGGCATTGTTGTCTCCCAAAATGTGATATTTTTTAAAGTTAAAAACACCCCACCTTCTCCCACGTAGCTCAGCATTAAAAGAGCTTTAGCTATAAAAGCAGTTTCAGTACCCATGGTATGTTTGGAAAACTGTAATAAGACTTCATACAAATATTCTTGGTGAAACTTCTATTACTTCAGGAGAAACTAAATCGATAACGTCACATCCAGTCGATAAAAAAGCATCAAAAGATAATATAGCAGCATTTACCCGACACCTCTATACTGATGGTGATCATGTATTTATGAATACACGGGAAAACGTGGCGTCACTACTCTAAAAACTGGAATTTTTTTCTACATTATAAGTTCGCCAAAATTCTTTTCAATACTACAGATGGATTAAGTCGAAAATCTCCTCATGTCACACTGTTTCCAAATGACCAAGTAGAAAAGGCTTTAAACACAATAGTTTGTTTTGAATTTCGCACAAAGCTACTCGAGGACTATCTGTGCTAGCCGTTCCTAATTTAGTAGTGTAAGACAAGTGGGAAGGCAGCTAGTCATCATCACCCACCGCCAATTCTTGGGCTACTCTTTTACCAACGAATAGTAGGATTGACCATCACATTGTAACGCCCCCACGGCTGGGAGGGCGAGCATGTTTGGCGCGACTCGGGCGCGAACCTGGAAAGCTACACACGTTACATGTCAACAAGGTACTTTTACTACATGTCTATTTAACTTCGCATACTTCAAGCATATGCAGAATGAAACGTGGATTTAGTCTCTTCCATGCAAAATCTAAACAGTGTCTGTGTCGTTGTGTGTGATCGCACTCTTGAAACGAGCGCAAAGAAACTATCGTTCTCATGAACAATACGGATTATGAAATACCCACATAGAGGAGTTGTACTATTTGGCTACTGAAAAAAGATGTGTGGACATCAGATAGAGGGTGAATGTAAACTATAGGTTTTAAGAAAAAGACAATTAATCTACCTGCATAAACAAAAACCTCACGTTTCTTACTTTATTCATTTATTACACTGGTTTCTAAAAATTCGACGAAGAAAATAAGAAATCAACTCATTTACACTCCACGTATCTTACCGTATGCGCTATATACTTACGAGGTTTTCGGAAACGAAACCGCCGTCTGGCTATTAACAAGGATTTAGAAGAGTACATACTTCACACAATGACTCCATGCTGATACTTTCTTAGTCCTTGAATCTTTAGGGACTTTTTATTTAATCATTATCATATTGCTAGTTAACTCTTTCACTTTTGATCTCTTGGTTTCTAAATGCCAGTCAATAAAGGCAACTTCTCGTGGTAGAGTGATGTAATCTTCAATATTTAAAGTGAGTTTTCTCCAATATAAACAGTGCCCAAATCTGTGATATAACAGACGGGGTTAAATTTTTGTGATTAAAGTATGAAAAAAATCGACATAAATGACAACGTGAAACTACAGATATATCCAAGGAAACTGTAGAAAGTCACTTTTTCAAACAATTTATTTTTGTAATTTTTTTCAGTTGCATATTTTCAAGAGAATGTTTTTCTGCGTTCCCTGATCAACTTTATTTTATAAAGTATGAGTTGTGTATTTATATAGGCAGTAAACAAGCATTATAAAACATTTCTCTGTGACTTTATATCTGCAAAAGAGTAAATGAAGAGCACATTCCCAAGAACAAAAGCGTTCATCTGAATAGTGCAGCAAGTCGATAAGATACAAATAAAGTGTTGTTTGTTTTTTGAATTAAGCACAAAGCTACACAATGGGCTATCTGTGCTCTACCCACCACGGGTATCGAAACCCGGATTTTAGCGTGTAAGTCCGCAGACATACCGCTGAGCCACTGGGGGGCACAAATAAAGTGTATTACACATAAGTTACTAGCGTCTTGTAAATGCGGCTAGTGTATTGAAGCATTTATTTTGGAACAATCAAAATATGGAATTTTATATTATTTTATTTATTTTTTGTTGCACGCTTATTCTTGGTTTGGAATATAGTTCCACATTAAAGCTGTAATATTCAAAGTAGAACTCACTGTTTAATGTCTTTAGTAAGACGATCTCCGTACTCACATAGACATCTCTTATTATTAACGTTTCTGAAAGTTTTCAAATTCTTACAACAACAAACTACATATACAAAAGTGTTCAAATGCATGTTTGAAGAGAATAATTGATGTCACTACTAAAAATTTATCTGAGGTATTAAACGCATACTGAGTGATGGTAATACAAGGTTTCAACAACAATGATCCGACTAAGGTATTAAACTCACCTTGAGTGACTGGGATATAGCACATCAACATTTAAAGATCCTTATAAAATATTAAACATAACTCGATAACTGTAACAGCATTCAGGTTTTTAATATTATAATATCAGCTAAGGAGAAAAAGTAAAGTTCTTGAAACACTTTTAGACATAGAATATTATTAAAGTGAAAGATAATAATTTTAGGTTTAGTGGTAATATTTGTAATTAATATAGAAGTTATGTAATATATGTTGAAAGATACACACCTGATAATAATTTAAATAACTAAATACAAAATTAGCGTATAAAGAGATAAACTGTAGACCAGCTTGAATGGTAATTTATTATTATAATAATTTCATTGGCAAATACATGAACAAAATCAATTATATAAGTTTAAGATGGTAGATTATTCCCACGAAATACGTCACATAATTTATATGTCACATATCTGTATAGACTTCACACCGTTTGGAAGTGACATATATTTCTTGGGACACAAGAAAACCATGTTTTGGCTACATATGATGAAGGTGTTTTGTACTGAAAATATTAGTAAAGTAGGTTCACTCATATCTCGATGTTTTCGTGAAGTAGCTAAAAAAAAACTTATGTTTCACGTCTATGTATCTAAACATTTAAAGATTTGAAATTTTCCAAAGCAGGATGTAAACTAACCTATGGGAGGAACTTGGATCCAAAATATTATACTTCCAACGTTCACAAGAGTCGTGTTGTTGTTGTTGTTATCGGTAACAAGTTTAAGTACAGACACTTTGAAACTATTTAATTTTACATCCATGTCAGTTATAGGACTTATCCGTAATTCCCTGCCTCCACCTTCGATTTCTATATTCCGTGGTGATTTATCTATCGTCAGAACGAATAAAATACACTTGTTATAATGAAAGGTAATAAACATAGTTAATCAATTTTTGATCAAATTAGAAAAATAAGTATTGAACAAGTTTTAATTAAATAGTTAGCAAAAAACTAAACAAAAGAACATTATATCTTAAAATATTCAAATTATTACTTGTTTGTTTCTCTTAATGTTTCGTTGTTGCACTTCATTTCGTATTTTTGTTCCATTGATATGAAAAACGTTCAAACATGCATTGTTAATTATATAAAATATAATTTACACATTTGAAGCTACTAGGTAAATTATATACGCTTTTACTGTAAGCAAGTTCATGAAACAGCTATTTCTATATAATACACATTAAAGAGGAGTAAATGAAAAAACAAACTTAATAGATAAACTCCTTTTTATTTGTATTTTTAAACTGCTACTAGAAAAAGAAAGTTGAACTATTCGCTCGACTGTCTTTTAGTAAATTCTGGTAGGTAGCCACGTGATCTGTATATTGGGTCAGCTAGAGCCCGGCATGGCCGAGCTCGTTAAGGCATGCGCTCGTAATCTGAGGGTCGTGGGTTCGCATCCGAGTCGCGCTAAACATGCTCCCCCTCCCAGCCGTGGGGGTGTATAATGTGACGGTCAATCCCACTATTCGTTGGTAAAAGAGTAGCCTAAGAGTTGGCGGTGGGTGGTGATGACTAGCTGCCTTCCCTCTGGTCTTACACTGCTAAATTAGGGACGGCTAGCACAGATAGCTCTCGAGTAGCTTTGTGCGAAATTCAAAACAAACAAACAAACAAGGCTCAGCTAGTTAGTCCTTATGACATTTATCTGTTTAGTAATCTAAATTGTGAAATAAAATCATTTTAAAATAAAAACCACCATTAATTAATTTCATTCCCCTATTTAGAAAATCGAAGTATATTTTTATTTGACTTTTATGAATGGGTTTGACCCGGCATGACCAGGTGGTTAAGGCATTCGTAATCCGAGGGTCGCGGATTCGAGTCCCCATCATATCAAACATGCTCGCCTTTCAGCCGTGACGGCGTTATAATGTGACTATCAATGCCACTATTCGTTGGTTAAATAGTTGCCCAAAAGTTGGTGGTGGGCGGTGATGACTAGTCTTACGCTGCTAAATAAGGGACGGCTAACGCTTTTAGTCCTCGAGTAGTTTTGCGCAAAATTCAAAAACAAACAATTAATGGGTTTTCTTATCCACCCAGCAGATGTTATGACATAAGGAAAGTTTCCTGTTTAACGAGACTGAAATTTTGCCAATTTTTATCAACGACAGACTCAAACTAACTCGAAAACAATCAATATTCAATATTAAAATTATCGAATTTCCTCTGCAAATAGCCAAAAGTTTAATCAATATACTGTCAAGGGCGACTAGCTAAACTTTATTAATACATGTTTGCCAGGTATATAGTCGGATTAATAAACATTTATATCCGGCTGCCGGAAGAATAGCCACAAACTAAATAGTGATATAACCTTATTCAGATGTTATTGAAGAAAACATGATGTTACAATTGTTGAAAGACCCTGCAACAATTCGTCTGATCTGGAGGTTTACTGAAACATTCTATATATAAAAATAAACAACCACATACCTGATGTGATATTTATTTTAAATGCTTTCGGTTTTTGGCGAACTTTGAACAGTTTTTCCCATCTGACATCAAAAGTATTGTGATTTTCAAATAGAATACCATCTTCATTTGTTATTTGCGAAGAAAAGGTCAAGGAGTTTCCAATTTGTCTCCAAAACCAACAAGTTTTGACTGATCTTGTGATCGCAAATAAACATCGAATCCACAAAAATCTTCAAAGGCGTTTTCCTGAAAAGAATATACTTAGATTAACACGCTTCTGAGCCCCATCCTCTTACAAACACTCATGTCATCTTTTCGAAGCATGCGTGCAATCTTAAACCTAAACAAGAGAATTTCCTTTGTGCTCACAACGAATTATATAAACATAGTACATATTATACGTCTACAAAGAACCTGTCTAAAGTTTTGAACTTATCACGCAAGCTAAACATTTAACATACACGTACATTTAATCGAGCATGTATAATAGGTCTGCCTGCACCACCCCATGATCCTCTGAAATCAACTTTTTTGAAAGTTTTGAGGATACTTTTGAAGATTAAATGTGTTTGCGGTTGCGCTTTCATGGTATAAGGGGGTTTTCGGGCCCTTTTCAAAATGGCCGCCACCAAAAATCGTAAAACTACACATATATGAAATGATCATTATTTGCATCCATTTAGCCTAAAATATTTAAATTGTTGTTATTCACTTATGTATACAGCACAAATTGGACCAAAATATGGAATTTTGAAATTTTGTGACATGGCAGAAATCCAAGATGGCGGCCAAATTTGGGTGCATTTTCGCAAAATCGCTCATAACTTTTGAACTAGTTTACGTATAAAGTTGATTTTGGTGTCTAACCATATGTTTTGCCGCATAAGGAATTCAACAGAACCATAATTAGAATGATTAATCCAGCCCTAGCCACATTAGCAGCATATTAACTGTGCACAATGAGTGCAAAATGATTCATGCCATTTTCCGAAAAACGTCCTATTATTCCACTCTATACTCAATGCTTTGTACATTTGATTTCCAACATTTTTCTGAACTAGGTACATAACAAATGACCTTATTCAGCTATTTTATAAGGTAATATCGCTATTTTATATGATATTAATATCACTGCATACAAAGAAAAACCAAAAAAGTATTCATAAAACTTTAATCAATGTAATCAAATTTACATTTTTACAATAACCATTTGAACATGGATAATATCATGTTCATGAAACCATACTGTTTATTTATACTTCGTTGTCCAAGTAGTCGTCTGAGGAGAAGGACTCAGTGGTGTTTAGGCAGCTTCCACTCTCCATTAGTTACGGCTCGGCATATGTCCTGGCCAAGGGAGAGCATGATGTGTTCAGCTCGAGATATCTTAACCGTTTCGCTACCTGTCAAAACCAGACCCAGAAACCGTTGAAGTACATGTGGAATCACCCCATCTTGGACAATCAATTCCATTTTAACTGGAGCCATTTCTTTTGAGCGTCGTCTGCTTGCTCATATGCCTGCAAGATAGCTCCACGAAAGATCATGGCCACATCTCTCATCGGATTTTGTGAAGCAAGCTGGTAAGCCTTGGCGATAGCACTAGATGTTTTGGTGCTGCTGTTGAATACAAGATAAAATGTCAGTTTGCCACGAACTGTCTCAACCAATGTGAACTCAAGTTTGGAACCTAATTCTGGGTGTTTCTGTAATTTGTACTTGAGTTTCTCTGCTCTGTAGTGTGGATTGTCATAGCGTGTTTGCTGCAATTCAGTAGCATACAAACGTCGAAGGTGTGATAACATGATAACATTTTGCTCCACTATTATGGTGTTGGAAAGATAATCGACAACTTTCTGCAGGACATTCTAGTGTGCCTCCTCCAGACCTGCTTGCTGTTTGATGTTCTCAGGGTCTTTGCTGTTCCATTGCGCAGGGCTTGGTGTATAATAGGGCGTTTTTTGGAAAATGGCATGAATCACTTTGCACTCATTGTGCACATTTAATATGTTGCTAATATGGCTAGGGTTGGATGAATTATTCTAATTATGGTTCTATTGAATTCCATATGTGGTAAATGGTTAGACACCAAAATCAACTTTATACGTTAACCAGTTCAAAAGTTATGAGCGATTTTGCGAAAATGCACCCAAATTTGGCCGCCATCTTGGATTTCTGCCATGTCACAAAATTTCAAAATTCCATATTTTGGTCCAATTTGTGCTTTATAAATAAGTGGATAACAACAATTTAAATATTATAGGCTAAATGGATGCAAATAATGATCATTTTATATATGTGTAGTTTTACGATTTTCGATGGCGGCCATTTTGAAAAGGGCCCGAAAACCCCCTTATACCATGAAAGCGCAACCGGAAACACATTTAATCTTCAAAAGTATCCTAAAACTTTTTAAAAAGTTGGTTTCAGAGGATTATAGGGGAGATGCAGGCAGACCTATTATACATGTCCGACTAATTAGGCACAAAATTATACTTACTTCAAAGGGGTAACGGTAGCAGAAATCGTGGTTGATGTGCTTATTGTTCGATAGGAGTAATGCTTCGCTCTTTAGCCATTTCATTAATTAAACTTTTCATAAAATCATTAAGAGTTTCTTTCATAAATTTCTTTCTTGAGCGAAAGGGGAACAGTAAACGTCTCAGTCTATTTAAGACGATAAAAGTATTTTCTTCATTTTCTGAGGTTGTCAGATTTTTGTTTTTTACCAAATGATTTCGTGTTTCGATTCCTATTTCGGTTTTGATGCTTTTATCATTGTTGTTTTTATTATGTATATTTTGAATAATCACATTATTTTTGTTGCCACTCTTGAATTTGTCTATAAATTTGTATATACTTTGATCTTTCACAAGTATATCAATTTTCTTTGATTCAGAACTACTTCCATACGAAGGCCGCTGATTTAGTCTGTAATCGTTGTTATACTTTTCAGGATTAATACGATCAGATCCAACGAAATCAAGATATTTTTTTGAAATATTCATTATCCAGTTGCCTAAATATTGATACATTAGTTTATTTTCATGTGTTACCGCAGGGATGTCATTCCGTACATTGTACCCTTGATTTGGAGTTACAGTAGTTCGTGTTTATTGGAAAAACGTTTCTGGATTTTTCCATTATAACTCAAATTGTTTTCACTGTGCTCTTCTTTGTTGGCGTCTCCGTTATTAAACTTTTTGTAACGTTAATTAAGATTTTGGAAATTCAATAGTTCTTTATTTGTACGAGTTTTTAGAAACTCACTGTTTTCATTCCATGTCGGATTACTACTTTTCCACCAGTTATGTTGTTGTCGTGCTCGACCAAGATCGTATTTTTGTCAATGCTTCTGGTGTATATCTTCAATATCATATTTTATACCTTTAGGAATCGATAAGTCTGAAACTCTAGCGTGCGATTCTGGAAATAACGGTTTTTTACCTTCAGTGTTGTATTTATAAAATGGCAGCTGAATTTTTTGTCGAACTGCCATGCATTATAACTAAACAATTTATTATCAGCGGAAGAAAACTTGTCAAGATAAAGATTGTCAGATATCTTCCGTCCTTCCACCACTGTGGCAACCAGAACCATGCAAGTAAATCTAAAAAAACGTAGCCAAAACATGTGTTTGTAATTATGAAAATAAAGATAACAAATAGATAAATATTAGTGATAATAATCACCTTTCTTTTCATAATAGTAATAAAAGATTTAATAAAAGGCCAATGATGAGTGTAATACAACAATAATATTCGAGTTTTTATTTCTCATAATATAACACGAACCTTTAAGACTTGAGTGTATAATGTAGCACGTTGCAGAAGCTGGTGGTCGCTAGCACAATGTTTAATAGATCACTAAATACATTACACTAACGTAAAGTGGCCTGAGTCTGGTCAAGTCGTTACCGTATCAGATTAGGGATCCAGGGATTTGTTTTGTTTTGTTGTTGTTTTTAATTTCGCACAAAGCTACTCGTGGGGTATCTGTGCTAGTCGTCCAAGACAAGAGGGAAGGCAGCTAGTCATCACCATCCACCGCCAACTCTTGAGCTACTCTTTTACCAACGAATAGTGGGATTGACCGTAACATTATAACGCCCCCACGGATGGGAGGATGTTTGGTGCGACGCGGGAACGAACCCGCGACCCTCGGATTACGAGTTGGACGCCTTACGCGCTTGGCCATGCCAGGCCCAGGAATCCGAGGGTCTCGAGTTCGAAAAATGACGCTAACAAACACGATCTGCGTTTTAAGTTGTGGATGTGGTATAAAAGCATCAGCGAATAGTGCTATATATTTAAGGTTAGACACACCAAGGATTCATATCCATTGTGACCACGAGATAAAGAAGCCAAAAACACGTTACTTCGTGCCACCGCATACGTGTAAGAGAAAACTAAATGTTTGTCAAAAGACTTGTTTAAACTAAAAGTAAACGTAATGTAAAACATTAAAATTGTATATATAACGGAGAGAAAATGAAACGTATCCAATATTTAAAAAAACACTACTAAATGTTGGAAGTGTTAAAACTTGTATATAAATTAGGGAACAATTAATAATATATTACTCAAAGGTTTAACATGCACCACATTGAAGTTACCATTTATACCATCGAGATTCCATATTTTTGCTAGCGAAAGTATTAGGCTTCGCGCGGATTATCAGGTTGATAACTATGTAGGCGTATAGTGAACACATTTTAACATAAACGGAAAAACTATACACTTTTGTTGCTCTTTCATGAGATGTGATATGTTTATAAAGGTAACCTTCACTATGACTTGTCCTACAATTTTAAACTTTTTAATTAACTCTTTGTAGTAGCAAACAGGAAATATTTGTTCAACTTCATAGCTCAAGCTTTAATTCGATACTTTCAGCCTCTTTCTTAACAACAATATAAGGTTAATCATAATTGCTAGGCAACATGACGTATAGACTATTGTTGGAATGCATTGTTACTAAAACGCGCTGGCTCTCCTATATATATACTCTTCAAAAAAAGAAATGCAAATGGCAAAATTTGAGACAAATTGCGAACAAGTTCATTCCGGGTAGTTTTGTATGACGTGTGAAACTTGGCACATTCACTGCTGAGCATCCAAAGTCTGCAAAGGTGAAGTCCACGCTCACTAGATGAAGTTTAATGCCACTCAACATCAAAACGAGAATGCCCCCCGTAAGCATCAATAACTGCTTGGCATCTCCTACCTATGAAAACGATGAGATGACGAATCACATCCTGTGGAATGGCTGTCCACTCACCCTGCAAAGCTGCTGCAAGCTGAGGTAGAGTCTGAGGTTGAGGTTGTCGCCGTCGCAGACGTCGGTCCAACTCGTCCCAAGGATGTTCGATGGGGTTTAAATCTGCTGATCTGGAGGGCCAAAGAAGAACGTTGATGTTGTGGTGTCTTAAGAAGTCAGTGTTGAGTCGGGTTGTGAGGACGGGCATTGTCATGTTGAAAAACGTCGTTCATGTTCACCATGATGGGTTGCACATGGGGCCTAAGAATCTCGTAAACATATAGTTGAGCTGTAAGATTCCCTCGAATGTGCAAAAGGTCTGTTGAGGCAGTGGACGTCGTAGTGGTGGTCCTGTCCCGAAGGTGACGTAACCGGGTGTAGCGGGCGTGGTCACACACGGATCGCGGACGGTCACAAGTTGATTCATGTTGTTGGTGACGATTCCATAGCCTTGTGATGGTGCTTTGGGGGACATTCACAACTCTGGCAACATTTGATCAAGATTCGCCTGCTTCCAAGCGACCAATGACGTTGATGCGTTGTGCTTCAGTCAGTCTTGGCGTAACTGTATTGCGTGTCGTGGCTTAACACTGAGCTATGGAAACAGAAAACCCGTCACTTTTATAGGGATTTTGCACATGTTGCACTTGAAGAACATTCAGATCTCTCAAACAAATATTTGGACACGAATCCGTTTTGGCGAAAAATCCGATGTTTTCCTCTTTCAAAGAGCACAACTTTATTGTCATTTTGGTCTGACAATCAGTGCCTTAACACGTGTAATATCTTACACTCTAAGCTTGTAACGTTATTACATATATTTCTCTTTAAAATAACAAAATATCTATTTTGCCTTCCTTTTTTTGAAGATTATACATTGTTATATTTAAAATCACTGTTTTCTCTTTCCGTAGATTGTCTCATTAAAAACATGCGTAATCATGCACGTGCATGTCTGCCTGTCGATTTGCTAGTACGATAATACTTAAATCTTCATTAAATATAAACTAAACTCGTAAGCTATAGTAACAACAGGAGCGTAGCCAGAAATGGCCATTGGGAGGGTTAGTTTGATTGACTGATGCACGCGCTGCAGGCGCTTAGCCATGCTAGTGGAACCGGGGGCATGCCCCCCGGGAAATTTTAAAATAAAGACATGAAAGAAAAGCCTGAATTATGCATTCTGAGATCACCTGTTGGGCAAATTTCAGAATGGCACACTGAGGTGTTTGTCTTATATTTTTAATCATAAATAAATACATAGCCCTATATATATAAAACTTAAAATTATCAGGCCCAGCAAAGTAGGCAACTTTGACTCCTGTCATCGACATCTAAAATATAATCACTCAGGAGAGTGCAAAATATATGTATAGTGTTTATAATATATATTCAAACATCATGAACAGTGTATGTTCAGATTCCTTGGATTTCAAGAATTAATTTCACAAATAGATGACGCCAATGGTACTGTGAATGGTCTTCTATCAGTGCTGCCACTACCACCTCAGGTCCAGTCTGGGACATTGGAAATTACATTTCTGATAATGTCAGCATTGGTAAACAGGTAAGTTGACTCCTCATTATATTAATTTTGTATTAAAAATCATGCAAACACTCTGATGAGTTTTAGAATGTATGTTCAGATTCCTTGGATTTCAAGAATAGATGACGCCAATGGTACTGTGAATGTGAAGTTGACAAACAAAAGTTGCGATAAACAATCATTCACTATGACAAGCCTGAAAAAAGCAAAAGACACTCCATGGGTTCTTTAAACCCATTCATGAGGCTGAACCTGATCAATCTGCTGCAGCTAATCAGGTTTAATCAGAATTGTCAACTGATTTGTCACAGTCATCACCATGGCCTTCTATCAGTACTGCCACTACCACCTCAGGTCCAGTCTGGGACATTGTAAATTACATTTCTGATGATGTCAGCATTGGTAAACAAGTAAGTCTTTAACTTTTGATGCATGGACTGAATGATCAGGTTAGACTTCAAAGTCTAACAGTCAATCCTAAGTTACTACTTCTAACCAAGAGGGAGCAATTGTCCAGTAGTACGTGATTAATACCTGGCTTAACTTAACTACAAATAAAAATTCAGTCATGTGTACACTGCATCATCAAGAGAAAGTACGGAGAATGTTGAGCAGGTTATGGTTTAACACTTGGACCTTTTTCACAACAGCTATAGGTGGTCTTACCTATCAAACCAGGCAACTGCTCAAGTCCCCACACTTGTAAGGGCCTCCAATGCTATCTTTACCTTTTAATCTGTTTCTGAATTTTCTTATCATTATGAGGCCCTATTTACTAAATTCTACACAAGGCTCCAGAGTGACGAATAACGGACCATGACAGCAGTACAAAAACCAAAATAAAAAATGTTTTGAATCAATGAAATATTGTATGTAATATTTCCGTGTTTTCTATTAGCACCTATGCTACGTTATAAAACACTGAAATAAAGAAATGTTTCTGTTTTTGTTACTTTTTTGTGTACAGAACAAGTAATTCTTGCTGAAATATTGTAACTGAAAACACGAAGATTTAGATATAGAAAATATAATTATTACCTATTATCGACAGCGAGGGCAGCCGACCAAAAGAACATGCTGTCACAAAGGATTTTGCCGGACATTTAAATGCCATTAATTGTCACTTTTATAAAGAGCTCACAGTCACAAGCACATCTACTCATCTCACGGGTTGAATTGAATTATGTTTATTAATAGGCTCACGAATCTTCTTTCCTCAAGCTTTTGGAGCCACCATAATAATTAACATTGATGAGTGACTCTAACCTAATTTTGCTCCAGAGGATCTTGAGGTATGATAGCATCATTGTCCACAGCTAAATATCCTGTACGTAATCAGTAGTATCACACGCCAAACTTGAGACCTTTTGATTTGCAGCTCAACATATCAAATAACTGAAATATTTATCTTCTCTGGCTCCCAGTAGCACAGCGATATGTCTACAGACTTAAAATGCCAAAACTCAAGTTTCGGTACCGGTAGTGGGCAAAGTGGAGGTAGCTCTTTGTGTAGCTTATTGATTAATTGCAAACAAATAAATATTCCTAGACATATATGTGTAATAAAAACGATAGATTTAAAAATATTTGTTTTGCTTTTCTATACTAGTTTTATATAATTTTTACAGTATGTTGATACATACACACCAGACAAGTCGAGTGGTTACATAAATCCGGTTATTTAAATAGCAGAGTAAGTCAGCTTCAGATACAAATGAACATGATCGAACTGAAATATATTTTAAACATTCTTATTTCCGTCTTGCCACAAACTCGCAAGGTGTTGAATTTTCATTTCTTTTTAATTTTTCGTTAATTTTAAACACACAAATGCGATGAAAAAGCATTGAAAAAAGCTCTGCTAGTAATGTCTCTTTGTTTCACAATATTGCATAAAACTGTTCAAATGTTATCATTGCATAGCCGCCTCTGAATACGAGCTGCTAGATTAAAGAGAAGAAGCTAATCAACATTGTCTAGCCCCAACTCTTGAGATACTTTTGTCTAATTGAATAAAGAAATTTAACCGTCATTCTTATAACACATCCACTGCCCGAAAGCGTGAAGCGGTAATGAATATTCGCAAATTCACAGTTGAGGCACACTTATTAGTAATGTAATTAAAACAATCCAAATAATTGAAGAATAAAAGTTAAGTTTTTTAATATCGCGCAAAACTACACGAGGGCTATCTGACCTAGCCATCCCTAATTTAGCAGTGTAAGAATAGAGGGAAAGCAATTACTCATCACCATCCACCGCCAACTCTTGGGATACTCTTTTACCAACGAATAGTGGGATTGACCGTCACATTATAACGCCCCCGCGGCTGAAAGGGCGAGCATGTTTGGTGCAACGGGGATTCGAACCCACAATCCTCAGATAATGAGTTGAACGCCTTAACCCACCTGTCCAGAAAAAAAAAGTAAACAGAGGAAGTTTTTTATAAAATAATTGATCCACAAATCTGAAAAGCACATGTATTTATATACACACATAAAAAGCCGTAAAGTTCTAAAAAACAAAAACAACTATAAATTACTAGACAAAGAATCTCAGCAATTGAGATAATTAAGATAATTCCGAGATACTGGATCATGAGACTTTTGGTGGCTTACAAATTTGTACGTTTTTCTAAATATTAATTACAATTTTTGCATTCAAATTTGTTGATATTAAAATACTCTAACAATTTCACCAGAACATCACTCCTGTGATTTTTATTAACAAATTCAAAGATTTAAATAATCCATCATAATATAAACTTTTGCTTTTTTATCGTTAAGCACAAATCTAAACAACTGGGTATGTACAGTGTGCTTACTAAAATGATCAATCCCAACAGCTTAAGGCCCGGCATGGTCAAGCGTGTTAAGGTGTGCGACTCGTAATCTGAGAGTCGCGAGTTCGCATCCCTGTCGCGCCAAACATGCTTGCTCTTTCAGCCGTGGAGGCGTTATAAAGTGACAGTCAATCCCATTATTCGTTAGTAAAAGAGTATCCCAAGAGTTGGCGGTGGGTGGTGATGACTAGCTGTCTTCCCTCTAGTCTTACATTGCTAAATTAGGGACAGCTAGCACAGATAGCCCTCGAGTAACTTTGTGCGTAATTCAAAAACAAACAAGCAAACCCAACAGCTTATTGTTAGAAGCCCTTAAGCTTACCACTGAATTACCAGAAGACAACCATGTAAACAAACTATGATAAAACTTTTCTATTTACTCCCTCAGATAATATTAAATGCTTTTGAAATTTCAATATTCTCTTTCAGTTTAATTTTTGTATAGAAAATTATCCAAATGAGCACGTTTTAACTTTCTCTTTCTAAAGATTCTTCGAACCTACATTTAGCATAGTCTGACTGATAACTGTGGCTGAAATTATGCGAACCTGTTACAATTATAGTGTACTTACGATCCTAAAGTGTTTTTGTATCAATGGATCCCGAACCATAAACCACAACATCTAAATGAAAACCTTTTTGTGTGTGCAACGTTTAGAACAGACGTCTTTCATAACGTAGTAAAGACTGTTTTACAAAAAAAAAGGTGAGATAATACTGAGGTTCTAATAACATATGTTCAACATGGACAAAGGTGGAGTACTGTCAAAACAATAAAGTACAAAAACATAATCCAGAGAAATAGCTACGGGAAGGAAAATACTTTGCTTTAGGAGAGTTGAAGAGGGAGATTTAGCCAGGAGTAAGAGGTAAGTTAAACGCGTCTAAATAAAAGGCGTAACTGAGGAAATGTATTAGCGAAACAGTTGACGGAGTCTTATAATTATTTGAAATTAAGTCTTTCATTTATATCGTGAGGGTACTTAGTGTTATGATGAAAGATAAGACGATGTTTAAAGTTTCCATGTGTTAACTTGTCGAGTGGTGCATTTATCACGACTGACACTGAAATGTCGGAGGTACTGATGTGTCTAGGAACTGGGAGATCAGTGGAGCTTAGGCCCTGCATGGCCAGGTAGGTTAAAGCGTTCGACTCGTAATCTGAGAGTCGGAGGTTCGAATCCCGGTGGCACCAAACATGCTCGTCCTTTCAGCCGTGAGGGCGTTATAATGTGACGGTCAATCCCACTATTCGTTGGTAAAAGAGTAGCACAAGAGTGCTTATTTTAATTAAATATCTTATTGTTACATCAGCAATTAGAGATTAACTTGCAGGTGAAATAACTGCAACCTGTTTTCAAAACAATTATTATAAAGTTATTATTAAATTTGTCAACCAAAGTCACTAAAAGCTTATTAAAATTGTAGGTGTAATCTCATAGACAGTTGAAAAACGTTGCAGATCCACCATAATGTGCACTCTACAACTTCTAAACATGTTGAGTATAAATTCTTCCTTTTTTATCTTAATTATGCAGTTATTGGATAAGTTGCAGAGTCTGGTTTGCGCTACTTGGCCGATTATTGAGGTGGAAGACAGTTCCTCAGTAACTGGATTGACTGGATCATTATGGACAGCTTCATTTTGTAGAGATATTGCTGGTTGATCAAGAAATTTTGCTAGGAAATTCCACTCACTTCCAAATATTAAAAAGATGCTTTCTATTGCTATAGAGCAAATTGGAAACATGAATACTAGCACCAACCATATCAACAGACAATGCTCCTTCTTATATTCAATTGGGCTTGGCATGGCTTAGCGCGTTAAGGCGTGCGCTTCCTAATCTGAGGGTTGCGGGTTTGCGCCAAACATGCTCGATCTCCCAGCTGTGGGGGCGTTATAATGTTACGGTCAATCCCACTTTTTGTTGGTAAAAGAGCAGCCCAAGAGTTGACGGTGGGTGGTGATGACTAGCTGCCTTCCCTCTAGTCTTACACTGCTAAATTAGGGACGGCTAGCACAGACAACCCTCGAGTAGCTTTGTGCGAAATTTCAAAAAACAAACAAACATTATATTCAATTACAGTTTAATTCTTCTTTGCTATAGAGCAAATTGGAAACGTGAATACTAGTACCAACCACATCAACAGACAATGCACCTTCTTATATTCAGTTACAGCTTAATTTTTCTTCTAAACTTTCTTTAAATGCAAATTATTATAAGACATTTCTATAAATGTAAATAAGAGAACGATCTATATGTCAAAAATATATACTTATTCGCCCAATATTTCACTTTTACAGGATTGTCAAAAGCTACTGAAATCCTACAAATTCGCTAATTCAGTTCAATCTAAATTAGAACATCGCTATCAGTAAATTAAACATCAATGCAAGTGTTTCGAATGCTCAGGTTAACTACTTAAATATAGTAATACTGTTTGTTTTTTTTATAACCATGTAACTACTTCAGAGTGTGGATGAATATTCGCAGAAACTGATATAGAGGTTTATCAGGTACATGCGGGGGTAAATACAAATTTTCAGTTTTACCGTTTTTATGGGCGTTTTTGCCTTTTTTTTTCTACTACTTTGACCCCTGCAGATGGACTTTCATCAAATTGGGTACAGAGGTTCTTTGGATCCATGGAGAGGTTCATAGAGATTTTAAATTTGGAAGTTTTTATGGATGTTTTTGCCATTACTTTGTTTCCTTTGATGAATTTATGCTAATTTATTATATGATTATTTAAATTTTGAACAGAGGTTTTACTAAAACACATTAAAATATAATTATGATTCTTTTAAATGAATCAAAGAAATCTATTTATGTAATTTCATTGGTACTGATTGGTCTAAAACAAAACAACAGCCTAGTCCCTGAATTCTACGGTCGTCCTAAACATCGCAAGTCTGGTTTATCTACGAAACCCACAGCTTCTGCCTGCGAATCTCTGACAGAAAGCATATCACGTGTTTTGGGTAGACTGCTGCACGTGTTATTGGACTTAGATCCTGTACATATCAACAGCAGATATTTTATTGAACAATTACATAATGAATCACGGCTTCTTAATGATAATTCTATTTTCTTTAAGATAGATGTTGTTGAACAGTTGTTCAATTATGAATCTATGAATAAAAATCATAATGTTCAGTCATGAGGGCTGTCCAAGTATTTAAGCTTTGTAAAAAAAAATAAAAAATGTTAAGGGAACATCATAATTTGCCAACGAATTATTTAACTGCATAAAATGGAATATCCAAATATGATAAAAATCCCATATGGTAACCTGCTGTATTCTGTGTTGCAAACTATTTGCTAATTACTATCACATTTTTGGCCCCCCAGTGGCTCAGCGGTATGTCTGCGGAATTGCACGCTAAAATCCGGGTTTCGATACCCGTGGTGGGCAGAGCACAGATAGCCCTTTGTGTAGCTTTGTGCTTAATTCAAAACAACAACAACAACACATTGTAGGATTTTAACACAAGTCAATATATAACGCTAGTCAAGTCAATGATGATACACCTAATAGCCCAAGCTCTTTTGTCTGCCAAAATGTACAAAAAATTAGAGGAATAGTATGTGTTATATGAGATTTCAAAGAGATCACGATGAATAATAACGAAAAAAAGGCGACCTACATTCACGAATCACACAAATGAGTTGTCATTAGTTTTTTTTTTAGTCATGAATAAACTTTAATTTCTTATTTGCATCTCTGTTTTGGATCTCAAGGAAATCATGCATCATTTTCATTTACAGTGGCGCATTTAAAGTTGTGTAGGTCCCACCTGCCAAGTAACTTTACTTGAAATAAAATCATAAATGGACCCTGGGGCTTAGCCACCTCTAGCACGGCATGGCCAGGTGATTAAGATACTTGACTCATAATCTGAGGGTCGCGGGTTCGAATCCCCATCACATCAAACGTGCTCACCCTTTCAGCGGTGGGGACATTATAATTTAACGGTCAGTCCTACTATTCGTTGGTAAAAGAGTTGCTAAATCATGGAAGGCTAGCGCAGATAGCCCTCGAGTAGCTTTGTGCGAAATTCATAACAAACCAAACTAAACCAAAACTCCTCTAGCTTCTACCTAAATACGCCTCTATTCCTACAGCCAAATCAGTTTGAACAGCCCCATGCTAAGCAGCACGGCATATGTTTTTTCGATAGAAAATATATTAATCACAGTCTGTTCAGTTTAGGGGAGGGGGCGACTTAAATGCGTCACGTGAGTATGTTCTAACCAATAACTGTCTTATTCGATTGTAATCAGGCAACTATTGCTTTGAGTTATATATGTCTAAGTGTTAGTGCTTTGTCAAAATGGTGGATGTTAAAGGTAATTAATTAATGTTATAATTTTGTTGAATTGACATTTTTTATGTTGATAGGATTTTAGTGTTATGAATATCCCTTTTTTTTTCCGTGAAATACTTTATATGGTTAGTAAAATTGTAAAATTCAGATTGTGATTAGGCTAACCTAGAAACCGCTATTATTTTCTCTTTATACTTTTGGGCTGAAAGTTTATTTAATTATTGTATGTTTATAGACAGGCGTATTCTGTTTTTTTAAAGACATATGCCTTCGTTTGGTGGTAGAACTACCAGAATTTACGGTAATATTATTGGTTTACATTTGTTACCTAAAAGATTATTACAGCTAATTTCTATTTATGATAATTACATTATTTTAAATTTACGTACCGTAAGAGATCTGTTGGCCCATCTGTGTAGTCCTATTCATCAAATTAACCTTTAAAATGAAATCCAGGTCTTATAATTTATATATTTATCAAGCTCTCTCTTAAATCGATTGTATCAGTCACATCATAGAGGAAGCAGCACCTTTTGAAAAGCCATTATGTTACAAAAGTAAAACATAGTTGAATTTGAGATCATGCCTAACAAAATTTATATTTACGTCTTTACTCCTACCATTTTCACCATGAAGTACAGAAAAGGTGATGAATCAACGGTATCAATTCCCTTTATCTTAAACACCTCATTCACATTTCCTTTAACTTATTGTTTTTTAAAGAAAATAATTTCAACAATCTTAACCTTTTCCTGTTGATATTAAAACTTTTCTGTTCCTGTTATTATTCTTTGGTCCTACTCTAAATCCTCTTCAACAGTTGTCTTTGTAGAGTAAGGTACCTAAAACTGAGTACTGGTTACAAGATTTAGCTTAACCAATGACCAGAACAATGAAATTATGACCTTTTAAGATTTTTTTTTTTTAATTCAGTATTTCTGTTGATACAACTTAAAATCTTGTTTGCCCTGCAACCACTAAGCAAAAGACAGTGCTTTTGGATGGCTTAAGAGACTAATCAGACAGAATGCCAAGATCTTTTTCTTTCACAAAACTTTTAAGCTCATTCCCTTTAGTGGCATACTTGTAATTAAAATAATGATATTCCACATACATTATTTTGTATTTGTTATAATTAAAACCCATCTGCTGTTTAATCATCCAACTTGCCAAATAATTTAAATCCTTTTGTAAACCTGTAGCCTCCTCTTTACAGCCAGCAACATCTAAAACCCTAATATCATTAGTGAACTTAAATTTGTAGAACATTTCTTCACCCATGCCATTGATAAAAATAAAGAGCAAAGATCCTAATTTTGAGCCATGAAATATTCCACTTGTGAAATTAACCCAGTTTGACTTTTCTATCCACACAATTTTCTATCCATCGAGTGAACCAAGCACTGGTAAGGATAATTTTTAACAAGCCTTTTATATGGCACCTTGTCATGTGCTTTTTTTTTCTTTTTTTTTAATACAGCTACACTGAATTCACACCCTTACCATCATCTACATAAGCTATAATCTCTTCAACAAATGTCTAAAGATTAGCAGGGCAAGATTTTCCTCTAGTGATATCTTGTTGACTGTCTAAACAAAACTTAAACTTTGTTCAATGAATTTGCATAGTATAATTTACTGGACATTTAAAAATGTTTTCTATTATTCCTTTAAGGTTAATAGACTTGTACTTAGCTGGACAGTTTTTATAACTTTCCTTGGAAAAAGGAATAAGATCAGTCTTTGAAGACTTACAAAAACTAGCAGTAAGTGGCTCGTGTATCTCATCTTTAGTCTCCATCAAAACTCTTGGGAAAATATTATTTGGCTTTATAGTTTTATTGTTTTGTAAACTTCACAGTTCTTTTTAAAAAATAGATGATTAATACCATCTTTTTCATTGTTTTATTTTTCATCTGATAATTGCTTGAATCTTCGTGGTGAAGAAAAAGTAGAAATTATTAACTCAAGTTGTTTTATAATTATTAGATATAAGACTTTCTTTATCATCCAACAGTGTATTTAAAGAAATCCTCACTGATTAGATTTATATAATTAGCCAACCATGTTTTCTCATATACTTTTTGATTTTATAATTTTCCACCAGACTAACTTTATCTTTTTCTAATCTTCTAAACCTCTTTATTGCAGTCAGTTAAAACTTCTTAAATTTATTATGCTTTGTAATTTTATACATTATTCCATATGTAAATCATTCCTTTTTTTTCACTAACAAGTGTCCATTTTAATTATTGCATACAAACTCATAAGAAAGCTCTAAGTTTTTTTGTTTTTTTTTAAGTACAGAACTTTAGTTAATAGCTTTGTCATCTCTTGCTGATTTGAAATCTAATGACAGTTTTGGACTCAAGAGGTCAAACCCATTTTGATTGACATATTTGACCATGCCCTAGGCCTCTTAGATCAATTTACTCTAATCCTGCTTAAAAGAATTTCAATATGTGGGTCGGCTGGTCGTGATCCTATTGAGTAAAATGAATTGTGTATGTATGCACTCAATGCTTGGTATTGTTGGCACACAAAAATATAGCTAACAAAAAGAAAAAAAGAAAAATATCTCATTGGTTAACTTACTCTAATCCTGTCTAAAGAATTACAAGTGATTGCAGCTATTGAGGATTCCCTCTTGTTTATATAGAGAAATAAGCCTATCTTGAATATTTAAAATTATTTTAAATTTTTCCAAATTTAATCACTATCTCCAACAAATTTGTTTCTTCAATTCACAGTATGCATTTCTTCAGAATTTAATTTTTTTTGAAATTTCTAACTCAAATTTCACTATTCCTTTTCATTTTGCACCTTGAAATCGAATTTTGTAATGATCATTTGTATCCAGGTGTTTGCCAATCAACCATATCAGCCATTTTTATATCAAAAGTTAATGTTAAATCTAAAATTGCATTGTTTCTGTTAAGCTTTCTGATTAGTTAGTTAAGAAAACCATTTCTAACAGTTTCTAAAATGATGTCTCCTGCATGATTTGGTATAAACATTTTCCAATCTGTAGTATGTCTGAAGTTATTTTCCATACTTATGACCACGTTAAGAGCTAAATTCATTTTCATTATACTGTGTAGTTTTTAATAATTTTATCAGTGTCATCTGATGATTTGTAACAATTTCCAACTGACACTTTTCTCCTTCTAACCACTAAAGAAATCCTAAACAGATTCTACCTCGTTGCTGTTAACTTTATCTTCAACTTGAATGTAGTTAAACTCAAATTTTACATATAAAACTTTTTTTTTACTATTATTACTGATCTTATTAGATAATTTGTGTTAGGATGCTGCCCAGCAAAATACTTATAATAGCAGGACTAGAGGACACAAGGATAAGTTTTGGCAAAATAGGAGTCATCTCCACCTATGAACATTTTATTTTTCTAACAGGGTGGTTGACTCGTAAAATATAATGCTTTTGTATGTTGTAGATGCAGTAAATTGGAATTTCAGAGAAAGCTTTATAAGTATATGAATGATATAGGCTAGCTTTAAGATTTTTAAAATAATTGTTTAGAGGATAGGACAGTTGAGATGGATCAATAGATCCCTTGTCTGAACATTATTCTACACAAGAGATTGTTACAACTCTACCACCATTAATAAAATAAATTGTAACTTTGAGGAGGAAAATAAAATTAGCAAGTCCTTCCCTGGTTACTTAATTAACATATGTTCCATCTTGAAATGTTTGTTTTTTGTCACTCAGGAAGTCTGTGTTCTTCCTAACAATCAGCAAAGTGAAGGCCTCTTAATTTTTTGTGATTAAATTTTAGGACAATAGAAAGAATACTATTTAAGATTTGGAAAATAAAGGCAAGCTCCAGGTTAGACTGATTATTCTGTTTGATATTAACTTAAGAAATGAGTTAGCAACTTAAGAGTTTGGAAAAGAAATTGATAATTCTGATATCATAACTCATCTCTCACACAGTTTTATAGTCTTCCACATCCATTCAGTGCATCAGCTAAAGAGATTTGCATGCTATTAGCCTTAATGCAATTCTCACCAAAAGTAACATGATACTGTATGAATTGCATTACTACATGATGATTTAAGCATGTGATAAAGGTCCTCTACCATCAGGAGGTTAACACACTTCCATGTTCAATGTGTACTAATTCTGCCTATGTGTTTACACTTTTAAATTTTTATTCTTGGTACTGTATTGACTAAACATATTTAAATTTATTGAGATTTGCATTGCTAATGAGACTTTGATTTTTGTTTTAAAAGCTTTATACTTAATTCTAAGCATGAGAGATTGTTCATACTTAGGCCTTATTTTTGCTGTGAAGTTTGGAGACCTGTTGCCTGTCAGAGTTATTACAGCCATTGTTTAGTGTGATCTGTGTTAAAACATACTTTAGAAAAAATGTGCACTTTATAACCATCACAAAAAATATATAATTTAGGATTTAGAAACACAACTACAGTTATTTTTTAATTGCTTCATATAATCCTTTAATCTTTTGTGTATTTCATATAATTTTTAATCTTTTACAGTATTATTACAAGACAGTGTCTTGATCCCTTTTCTGATACTTAAAAATATCAATATTTTGTTTCAGATAATCCTCTTGGAGTATCATGGCAAGACAGTTCTCTGATCCCTCTTCTAAATCCTGGAAATATCATGGATTATTTTTCTAGTAGAAGTAATTCATTTTATGACCGTACTTGTAATAATGAAATTGTAAAGATGCAACGTTTGAATCCTGAGCATTTATCGTAAGTTAATGTTATGTTTATTAAAGTGTCAAAAATCTAAGGAATTTTATATTTCTCTGTTTAGTTATTTAATGTTTCCAGTTATATCACTTGAACAGCATAGAAAGCAGCTTTAATTTAGCCAATTATATATGTTGTAAAAACTCTTAAAGATTAAATGATAAGCACATTTTGTTGTTTCATAAATCAAGAATCTTGTTTGGTATTTTTCTGTGTAGAAAGTTTTGTTTGTTATTGAAATAAAATGATGGTAGGGCTAAGTATTCTAAAGTTATAAATGTATTAATCATGAGTGAGTGGCATTTGTGTAATTTTTAAATAAAAATAATTAAAATATAACATTACTATGTTTGATGCACCTTTGTTGTCTTTATGAGCAACTTACAAGACTAATATTTCAGTATTTATACACTTGTTGCAGGTTAACTGATATTTTTTTTCTCCATTATTTTCTTAATTTACATTTTGCTCTTGTTGTGTCACCACATTAAGACTGATGTCATAAAAGAACCCACACATTTCTACATTTTACACATATTGGCAGTGTAAAAATATGCAGTAAATAGCAAAAAAGTAACAAATTGTAATTAATCAAAAATGTTGCAATTGAAAGAGGATTTAAAACAAATGCTGTCAATAAAGTTTTACAAAGTTTAGTAAAAGTTCAATATCAGGTAAAAATGTTTATAAAAACAAATGTTTACTTTAAATTTCTGAATTAACAGGTTAGTTATTTAATGTCTTTAATAAACAACAAAATTTGTCTTCTTTCTGAACTGATGAATAAGGTTGAACAAGTGATGCAGAATACCAGTGATGAAACTAGGAATTACAAAAAACAATGTGAAAGTGATAGATCTTATATTAACCCTACTAACACGAGTCTTCCTGTGGCCACAGGTCAGAAACCACATCATCCCATTTGAAGATTCACATTCAAAATTTTATTGAATTACTATTTTATGAATGTATATCAATACATTTAGTATTAAACTGTATTAATATTTAGTATATTATGATTCAGATGTTAGTATTATACATTACTTTTCTTTAATTTAAAAGTAAATATTTAATAAACCATAAATATCAACTTTTGTGTGTCGTATGGTATATTAAATGCAACATTGGTTTAAGTTAGATATTTCTGATGTACAAATATAAAGTCTTTGGTTTCTTATGAATTCGATGTTCAAAATACTTATATTGACATCCTAAAATAATATATAACCTCCTATCTTTTCTCTTTTCTGAGATTGTAATATATTTATTGAATCAGTCTAGTTGGCCTCACCCAACTCTTACATTTTTGAAAATACCTTTTTGGTACTCCTGCTTTACTCAGTGATATGTGTAATCAGTTGAAAACTCAGAATGTCCTTCTAGTGATTTTCTTAGCCTGAAAGATTTGATAAAACTAAAATGATCCTGAAATATGGAATACAAGAACATAAAAAAGTTTACATTAGAAATAATTAAATTGAAAATTCAGCTTTTGCAGAACATGAACAAATAACATAATTCCTAGTTTTATAGGATAAGCTGCAGTTGTTCATAGTATGACTGCTGTAAATATCCTAGAAACATTAGAAATAGTAAAACTTAAAGAAGGATAAATAAACTAAAAAACAGAACTGTAGGTTCAGCTAATTATGAAATATCAGTTCAGCTGTTGGACACAAAATTGATAACTTTGCAGTATATTTATTTTAAGAATGGTAATTCAAGCACCTAGGTTAGTATTGGCTACTTTCATTATTTTAGTCATATCTTCTAGAGATATGTCAGAATTACTTTTCCACTTCTTGTACAAAGTTTATGTCAACTGGCATTTTTGCTGATAGCACCTGAAATACCATGATTTGATAGGAGGAGCAACCTGGAATATATTTAGCACTTATACTGTGATAGCCACATGCCAGGACCCACCTAGCCTCGAGATAGTTAAGATGAAATTTTATGTGAGGCATCCATTGCACTTGTCTAAGATTGTGGCCTGGCCTGACTTGGATGCAACTAGTTTCTATAAGCTGTAGAAGCATTGTTTACTGCTTATTGCTAGTTATTCTGCATATACTGAGCCATAGATTGAAACCATTTGCTTTTTTGACCTTGCTGCTGTGCCAGGTACAAAGAGTTAACTCAGAAATTACCCTTTATTTTAATGATATCATGAGGATGAAAACATTATCAGTATAGCTTGTGACATATAAATCATTAGAAGAACCAGGAGAGTCCTTCTCATTTTTTGTACATACTGTGGCTACATTACAGCACCAGGATGTATAAATAGTTAGTTTAAGTCTTGGTTGAACTAAAACTTGACATCATGTGGATGCCTGGATAAAGATTGTCCTTCTCAGATGAAATTATTGCATTAGTGACTACAAGTTTTACACTGTTTTATATTGTGGAAAGAGAGAATGGTAAAAGTGAGAAAATCTTTCACACCTAGGTAGTGTGTCGTCATTTCACTGAATAACCCCATTACAAACTTGTCTATAAGGATATTCTTCCAGTATGCTCAGGCCATTAGTTGTTCTCATTCCTGAGTGTGCAACAGCGATAAAAAAAGAAGTCATGAACCTTTTACAGCTTTAACAAAAGCCTCATGCCTAGTAGATAACTTATTCTGGACTTGACAACTTGTGTACAACTGTTTCTTTTCATTGACTAACTCTCTTGATTGTAAATCCTTCAAGTTTCAGAAAATGTCCATTTCATTAAACATACCCTTTCTAGTAAAGGGAAATACATATTATCTGAAAGGGAAAACTGCACTTTTTTCCTTTCTGTTCACTCCTTGGCTATATTCTGATAAAACTATATCAGCCTTAGACCAGTAGAGTAGGTCTCAACAAATTTATTGTAAAGTACTCGTGAATTTTATACTCTGACAGTTTGAGAAAGAGACTACACACAAATGTACAAAAAGACAGTGAAACAGCCTATGTTTTAACTTAAAAACACAATCAATATAATGAGCATATAGAACAAAGGATAGCACTTACTTCATAGATATCTTTTTAAGCTCTCTTAACTTTTAACGATGTTTAAACCAGTGTATGCAACATCATTTGGTTTGACTGACCCAATAATGGAAAGTTAAAGTTTACTATAATTCTGAATTTATAGAGTGTATTTTCACAAAATCCAGAAAACTTTTAACAAACATCACAAGTATGTTGTACACAAAATAATATATTTTATTTTATCTTGGGAGTCAGTTTAACTGAGACTTACTATTCTGAGTGCAAGGTAATTTTCAAATCAAGAATAAAAAATTTTTTTTCATCCTAAAGTTTTCATATTTTATTTTCATAATTTCTAGAATCTTTTAAATGAATATCAAAGTTTCTTTATTGGTAAAACTATTTATATGTTACCTTTTTTTCCTTTAACAGTGAAATCAGCAATGTAAGTTAAGTTCAAAAATTGGTAAGAATCCAAGTTATTTTATGTTTTTTTCTAGAATGGCTTTATATTGCAAAAGAGATTACATACTATTTATTTTTACATCTGAGGCTATGGACATTTCAAATCAAGGCTTATTTCAGTTTATTGCTTTATAGCTTAGTTAAACTTTCTTGGAGTGTCTAAAGCCATTTATTACAACCAGACAGCTTTGTGCAAACAAACAATTGAGTTACAAACATGGATGTGTGAATGCTACTGTATTGACTGTAAGAAGAAGAAATGTTTTGTTTCAAATTTTATATTCAACCTATAAAGTTCTTAATATTTACATTTTTAGTTACTCTTACAACAGTAAATAATTGATATGCCTAAAAATCAAGAAATTGAGCTCTCGTGTGAAGACTTTTTTTGCCTTTAAATGACTAAAGAACCATAAGGCTACTTTTTGTAACAATATTGGTGTCACACAATAGTTTTTATTTCAAATATGTAGGTTAGAACACAATATTGTTATCACAAAAAAATCATAAGACTGCTGTAATTTAACTGACTTTCCAAGCTATAAATTGGTTTAAAAAATTCTGATGGGTGGTTAACTGTAATGCATAGTGACAAACAATGAAACTAAGGCCAGATATTTCAAAACTTATCATTAAAAAGAGCGTGCCTTGTAAAATAAATTAATTTATGTTGAATCTTCTCTTTATTTACAATTAGCAACAGCAAATGTCAGAGAATAAATTTGTAATTAGTGTTTTTGAAAGACAGGAGGTAGTAGGTGGAGCATGATATCAGTTTTACTTTCTTGTTTATATCTCAATAAAGCAAGACTCTAGGCTATAGATGTATGTTATTTCTTGATTATTTCTGCTATACTTGTAATTAGTACAAAACTTAGATCATTGTGTAAGGTAAGAAAGAATATCTAAAACATGAAGTTGAGAACAAATAAATGTTATGTTGCATAAAGTAAATGTTTAGAATTTCTGTAAATTTATCCTTTTTATAAGGAATTAAAGAAAGATTAAAATTTGAATTATAAACTACATTTTTATACCAATTTTATTGACATACATTGATAATAAACTTGTTTAATTAATTGTGAATGTAGATAGGTAAAAATGTGTGACATGAGTTTGATCCACTTGTACACATACTTTTGTTGAGAATTAAAACTCCAGAAGGATATTGTTGTTTATAGAGAAAGACATCACTAACTAAACTAAAGGTCTGAGCTTGAGAGAGAAAGGTAAGAAGTCTCAGTAATGGTGTATTCCCTAGTATGTATGCGTCACATATGACACTCTTGGTTAATCTAATTGAAACACGAGGGAGGTCATTACCATGAAATATCATTTGGCCTACCAGTCAGAGAAATAATTTGTCTGATGGAGAATTAAATAAAGCAAAAAGATGTACTTTATACAAACATGGCCACTCATTATATTCCTTTGCTTATTTTATAAATTAAAATACTTTAGGCTAAGATAAAAGTAGGCAGAAGATGCAATAGAAACAAAACATTGGAGGATGTTGTTGTCTACAGTATTTGCACACTTGCATTACATTTTTTCATGTCTAAACATGTTATTTTATATAATTTTATAATGTATTGTTCCACTGCAAGATGGTGTCATCATGTGACAGAAATTCTCCATTAAGTAAGAGAGTGACACACCTCCATGTCTGCCCGTAGGTGCTTGCACTTGTAAAATTTTATTCTTGTCTTTAGCATTGCATTGTGTGGATGTATTTGAATTTGTTATTGCTCCATATGTTGTTACTTATGTTGTTAATAGAATGTTTTTTCATTTGAGTATTCTTTCAAAAGATTTAATTTTTAGCTTCAACTGAGTAGCTCATAAAACTGCACTGTTTTTTTTTCTTCTTTTAAGTTTGAACTTTTAGCTCATAGTTCCATCATCTCTTGACTATTTTGAGATGTAACTACAGTTTTGGATTTAGGATTTGTTTTTAGTTTGTCTCGTATACTGCTGATACTACATTTTACTTTAGCCTAGAATACTGAAATGTCTATATTTTTAGCCATGGTACAATGACTTCAAGTGTTTTTTGTTTTTATTTTTTCAACTACAAGGTTTTAGCTAATAACTTTATCTTATAGCCAGTTTAGATCTAATTATAGCTGTAGATGTTGTGAATTCCCTTTTGTTTATCTGCATTCTCAAGTGATGGTGATTTATATTTAATTCTGAATGTAGCATGTTGTTTACATTTAGGCTTCATTTATACACTGGGTTTTAAAAGCTCATTAACTCTCAGATATGTTGCAGCCATTGTTCAGTGTGTTGTGGGTTACCTTTCCATGTGAGTCAAAGGCAAGGTTGTTGTGTTTTCTTACTCATTCAAAATTTTATTGAACTACTATTATAAATTTATACCATTAAATTTAGTATCAAACTGTAGATTATACTTCAAATTTTAGTATCATACATTATTTAATTTATTAATTTAAAAGTAAATATTAAATAAACATACCTAAACATCAATCTTTGTGTGTCATGTGGTATGTTGAATGTGGTGCTGGTTCAGATTAGATGTTTGTGATGTCAGACTACAAAGTCTATAGTTCTGTATAAATTAGGAACTCAAATAACAGATGCTGAAAGGCTAGAATATAAAATAACCTCCAATCTTTTCTATTTGCTGAGGTATTGCTCGTGTACTGAATCAGACACAATAGTCCTATTCATCTTTTTCCAGCCTCAGTGGGGCAAGGTAGTTAGGATGCTTTAGTTGTGGACATAAATCCTTATCCTGCTAAAAATTTTTCCCCTTTTCAGCCATGGGAAATATTAATGTGGTGGTCATTCCCATTATTCATTGGTAAAAGAATAGCCCAAGAGTTGGAAGTGGGTGGTAATAACTCGCTGCCTTCACTGTTAAATTAGGGGCAGGCAGTGTAGATAGCCCTCACATAACTTTGCATGAAATTCAAAACAAACCAAACTGAGTCTTTCCATTTTTGGAAATGGTCCCTTATATGCACTTCTATGTATAACATATGAATAACCAATCAAAAGCTTAGAATGTCCCCCAAGCAGTTTTCTCAGCCATTTTTCTTTTGTTCTGATTTGTAGATTTGATAATTTGAAGCACTCAATTTTTTATTTTTTATTGATTTCTGAGGATCATGGCAAGAGGTTATAATTTTGGGAATTTGAGAACTTGGATACATCTTCCATTGTAGTAGTTTTGCTTCTCCAGTGAAAGAGTTTTTGAGCCTGAAGGATTGATGGAGATCTGGGCATCTTCTCTGTTTCCCTTACACAACTTTCCTTTTTAACAAATGGAACACAGGAAATCTTTGCTTCTTACCAGTTCCTAGCCACTGAGGTGGTAGACCATGAAGCACTCTTACCAACTTAACCTACTGTTGGTGATAGAAGAAGAAAAAAAAAGAACACCAGTATAGTGATAAGTGAGGATGAAATAACTCCATTAGTGTCATGTGAGTCAGTAGTAACTTGGATACATTTCTCATACCTCTTCCAGCTTGAGTCTGTACAGTAGAATTCAGGTCTGCATACAAAATACGTAAACCAACACTGTCACCACCAGCTGAATGGAGGTATGGATACTATACAATACTGCTGATGGTTAAGTTTTGTAAAGTCTGATTATGGAATTGAGGTGAGGATTCTGTAAAAATCTGTGTTGTAATACTAACATTTCCTGCTCCCACAGCTGGTATTAGCCCCATAGAATTTGATAGTAGAGTTGAAGTAAGAATAGATATGTATCACACATGCTCTTCTCCCACAGCTGGTGTCAGTCCAGTAGAGTCTGACAGAATTCAGGTGAGAACACAAGGTGTGGTTTAAATGAATCACAGTCACACTCTGTGTATTGTTTGTGTGACAGCTTGTATGCAAGTACTCAAATGTTCACCTTCCTCCCATCCAGGCAAGACAAAATTGACTGTGATACCTCTTTACTACGATACTTACCCTAGTAAAATATGAGATGTGGTCTCTAACATATGTATACCTATGGAATCCCTGCTCTCAAGTTTCACACCCCATTGGCTTTCTTTTGGTGTCTTCTGAAGGAGGGCTTATTTAGGTAAAGTTAATATCAGTTCGACACTATTTCAGTGTAGGATTCTAGCTAAAACTGGGTGTGAAGGTGAATTTTAGTCTTGGGACGTTAACAGTTTCCTTGATTGGAAATTCACTCCAATAGGTATTCATCTCCACATACATTTCCACCTGATCTTTACTTTTAGTGCACATTTTCATACTTGTATCATCAAAGTATAAAGTGTCTCAAATGTAAGCACATAGTGGGAGCTATTGCACATGGAGATATGTTACCCTCCAACTGGTGAAAACCTTTTATTATATGTTAACATCACCATAACAAATTGTGCAAAATTAGGTTGGTGCTGCATCAACGCTAGTGACATAAAATATTTTTGGCAGATCAAAGAGAAAGATATCTAAAACTATGTTTGTTGAGTTGAGTGTCTATTTGAAATGCATTTTAAGATGGGAGATGTATTAACTTAAAATAATAATACATGTATGTTTCTTATCTATGATATGAATTATAGGTGTAAAAATGCCTAGTGCGGATAATAAAAATGAAAGTGAAATGTAAAGTGGCGATTGAATTCTTAAAAAAGAACTTCTGTTTTCAGAAATATGACTGGTTTGGAATACATTCTTCTTCATGTACAAGAACCAATTTTGTATGTTATCAGAAAACAGCACAGGCATTCTCCTACTCAAGGTGAACAGAAATTTTTATCGTGGTTTTTAGATTTAAGTGTAAAATTCTAAAAATAAAAATACCACCAGAAAATAAAAATGATTGAAAATATTATTTCTTATATTTAATAGATAACAGCATTGTATTTAAAAATGTATCTTAGAATGGCTGGTATGGGTATTAACACTTATTGATAAGGAGAGAACAACGTTTCAACCTTCCGAAGTCATCTTAACCTGAATATGACCTTGGATAGTCAAAATGTTGTTCTCTCCTTATTGATAAAAATGTTAATACCCATACCAGCCATTCTGAGATACATTGTTATTTCAAGTGGGTTTCTCATCATGACTAGTGTTGGTTTTAGAAATATGTGAACATTAAATGTGCACAAGTGAATCACTTGCTTGATACAGGTACCCTTTAGTGTGCATGATACAAAGTTTTAGTATCTTACATTCAAAATTTTATCAAACTACTTTTATTTATGCTATACCAATTAGTGTAGGATAAAATATTAACTAATAATCCATATTTTAATAGTGTGTAAATTTTACGTCCTTAATTCTAGAAAGCAATATTATAAAATACAAAACAAAACAAATAAGCAATACTGAATTTTTCCCAAGTATAACACATGTGGCACATTTTCTTTTTGTATCTTCACAATTTTATTCATTACCATTACAATACCTGTGAAGTTAAATATAAATTACTTGCTATAAAATTTCATTACTTGGAGAAATCATAATTTTTGTAGCCTTCCCTTTTGTTTGGTTATAAAACTATCAAATAGAAAATAAGATCCCACTTGATACATCCTCTCTCTTGTGATTTGTTAGTAGTACTCTCTTACTGTTAATTACATAAGATCACTCCTTTAGTAATGTCCCATTTTAGGCTCAGAAAATGAGAAAGGATTTCAAACATTTTTAATGTTATTTAATCAATAATGTATGTTACATTATTATTAATTACTTCCTGCCAACAATTTACAAGCTTCTGAATACCACTTCCATAAAATTCTTGGTTTGGAGGAAAAGAATGTAGATAGTGTAGTTTTGACATCTTCATGTGTTTCAGTCTCTTTTCCATCAAGATAGTTCTGCAAGCTTTGGAATAGATGATAATCAGATGGGGAAAGGTCAAGAGAATGAGGAGGATGTAGAAATTTTTACCAGTGTAGCTCTTCAATCTTTGCAAATGTGATCCTTGCTGTAAGGGGCAATTCATTATCCTGGTGTAATACAACACCTTTATGACTGACCAAAGCAGATCTCTTCTTTCAGTGCAATTTCAAGTACTCTAACTGTTGACAGTAGAAGTCTGATGTAATTGTTGCATTGAGTGGCAGCAACTCAAAGTAGATCACACCAACAATATCCCATCAAATTAAAGAAGACTTTCATGGAGTGGAGGTCAATTTTGGGCTATGCTTTAGCCAATTTACCTGCACTAAGCCATGGTCTGTAGTGCTACACATTTTTATAAAATGCCCATTTTTCATCTCAATCCTAACCTGTCCAAAAAAAGGTGAGTTACATTCACGAGAGTGCAGAGAAGTGCAAATGTCCACCCTTACTCTAAGGTTGTATTCTGTCAAATCATGGGGGACACATTTCCCAAGTTTCCAAGCTGTTGCAGTTGACGGTGAACTGTAGAATGGGTTGAATTAAGCTTCTGTGCTAGTTCTTCAGCTGTTACAGCATAATCTTTATTAAGTGCAGCCAACAGTAAGTCATTATTAAAACTCAACAGAATGACCTGAATGTGGCAGATCACTGAAGCTGTAGTCCCTTGATCCAAACTTCTGAAACCACCTTTGACATTTTCTTTCATTACAAGACTGTGGACCATAAACACCTTGTATGTTTTGTGTAGTTTCTACAACACTATTGCCTTTTTTTAAACTCGTAAAGCATTATATGGTCAATGTGTTCTTCAGACATGTACATCTTCATAGGGGTTTATTTGATTAATAATCTGAAAAGTAGAGTAGGGTTAGTTTCTCTTATTTGTCTGAATATTTTTATATATGTCCTACTACATATTTTAGTCATTAAAGCCTTTTACAGAGACAGAAACGATGATGCGATTTCTGAATTAAATTTTTGGACATTACTTATGGAATGACCTGATACATTACCTATAACCAATAGAAAGCCATAGTTTACTTCTCTCAAATGACATATTGTATTATGTGGGGTTCTGGACAGATAATCATCAGTTTCATTTATAATACAATTTTGGTTGCCATGGGAATGACAATGACTAGGTTTGATAAATTTGTCACAACTTTTGTTGCACAGTTAGAAAACCAGAAGAATTGTGATTGTTGGAGGAAATTATTTGCTTTTTGCATATTATTACTCCATGTTTTTTGGTACATTATTAATTAAATAAAAATTATTTAATGCACCAGTGCCATTAATATAAAGACAGTAGGGTTAAGTGTCAGCAAAGGGCAATGAAACAATAAAACTTGGATAAATGAGTGTAGTTACATTCTACATTTGAAGTTATTCTAGAAAGAAAAGGGGGGTAATTTAGGGTTTTTGTATGTGGTTATGAAGTCAGTTAAATTGACCAACCTTGTATAGAATTAGAGAAAATATTTTACTGAAAACAAACATTTGGAATGTATTTAGGAGGTTTTGATATTATACAAATGAACTTTGAAAGTTTTGACATGGAGAAAAGTGTTTTTAATCTTAACATAAATCATTTTGCACACAGATTATTCTAAATAGATACTTAATATATTGAGGGAGAATTTTTTTAGTCTATTAAAAATACTTCACTAAAGATATTTTTGTGTGTGTGAAAGACTGCAGAATTTCGTAAAAATATCCACACTATATCAAAAGTTAGTTGTATCAACTCTATAAAGACATTATAGAGAACAAAAATTGTGTAGTTAGTCAAATTGACATATCCTATGCAGAGAAAGTTAAATGACCAAATTTTATCCTGCATTAGTGTGTGTGTGTGTGTGTGTGTATATTGAGAGTATTAAACATGTATTTATAGTAATTTCTCAATATCAGTTTGAATGGTATCTTTATATTTTATTGTTACATGTATATTTGATATGGGTTATAAAAATTATAATTTTTAGAATTAAAAAAATATATACATTTCATATTTTGCATATTTTCATTGTACTTTGAAAAATACTAATTTTTATTCTATGATAATAATATTTTATGGTTTTAAAACCAATAGTGTCTGCATTTGCAGACTGCTATGTAATTGTTTATTCAGATTTTGTCTTTTAGTTTGTATAATGATGAACCAGTATGTAAATGCTAACTCGGATTTTCTCTTCTGTCATCAACACAATTGTTTGGTTGCATTTTTATTTTTTGTAGTGTCTTCACAAGCTGTTTACTTCATAATTGTTGACTCAGATTTTTGCTTTGCATAGTGTTTACAGTAATAAAACTGCTATATAAGTGCAGACTCAGATTTGATCTTTTCTGTAGTTTCTACACTTGCAGATTACTATGTCATTGCTGGAGTGGTTTTTCAGGCTCCAGATGTTGGATCTGTGATTAATTCACGTTTGGTGAGTTTGTAACTATCAGTGGTTATTTTGCATACTTGACTTGTTCCTGTACTCAAAATGATATTTCTTTGTTTTGAACCTTGTTTTATGATGGAAAATATGTGAAAAATACCAAAAGTTTATTTTTAATGATTGGAATGCATTGTGCACAATGAAAGAATTACTTTACCATTGTAGTGATACTTTTATGGTTAATATATTAACTGGTATTAAAGATTTAACCCTCTAAGATCCTCCTGTTTTTAAACCATTCATTACTGGTGGATAGAACTGGATTATTAATTGACTTATCAAATGCTGCTGAACAAATATTGGTGTTGTATATAATAATCATCTAACCAGAATTGGTGGTGTTTATTTTTTCAACTATTCAAGCAAACATAATAAACTAGTTGAATATAATTTATTAATGAGCTTAATCATTGGTCACTTTCTAAATTCCACTAATCCCCTACTGTATTAATGGAGTCCAAGTATTGTATTATATTTAGCTAGTATACACTCCATTAACCATGTAGCTCTACTAATGAGATCCATAGAATATATTATATTGGGTAACTGTGTTCCATTAATCTCCCAGTTCTTTTGAGGGTACCAACTTACTGTATCATATTGAATAGTTACCTGTTTCATTAATAACTCGGTTGTACTGGTATAATCTACCTGTTATTTAATGTTGAATACTTGTTTATTTTGCTAATCACACAGGTCTCTTGGTTTATCACATTGAGTAACTGTTTATTCCAATATTCACCTAGCTCTGCTGGTGGAATCCAAGTGTTGTGTCATACTGAGTAATTATTTTCTGATACAATCACTCACCTCCATACAAAAATCAATATTTATTTCTTGAAGTTACATTATCTGCCAGAGAGACTTGCATGCCATCATCCTTGTCAAAAATTCCCATCTATATGAAAAGTCGGTGAAATATTTACCACCTTTATCTGATAGTAAAGGTGGAGCATTTGTACTAATAACAACTGATATAGAATAGCAAAAATTATAGGGTGAAATCATGTGAAGGAACATATAAGTACTGGTTAGGCCAAGCAAACTAGATTAGCTATTTCTAGCCCAAGATTTCAAATGAATCATACAATTGGACAGTTAGTATTCATTGCCAATTTTTAAGGATAAATTTGTTAAATTTTATGAAATTATCCCAATTAAAAAACATTCATTGTCACATGGTATTAACTAAGCAATAAGCATAAATAATGATTCTTTACATAGCTGTACCACAGTGCATGCAGCTTATGATGAAAATTACCACCACCTTATAAAGAATCTGATTGGTTCTGGAAAGTACAAGTTTTTTAAACAACAGGGTTGTGATCCTAAACCTAATATTGAATACTTTCAAATGTTACTTTCTTAGTTGCTTTGTATTGACAAAACGAAGCCATGATATGTAATCAAAAACAACTCAAGTGTGAAGAAAAGGTGTGGCAAAAAAAGGATTGAAGGTGTAACTTAAAGGATGAAAGAAAAATTGGCAATCAAACTGACAGATTCACTTATAGCATTGATATAAATTAGTTAGCTAGCTAGGTCATGCAATTTGTTTCACCCGTCATCATGCCTTAAGTTGAACAAAATCTTGGAGAATCAGTATTATGTAAGTAATTATATGTATCATATTGAGTAATTGTGTTCCACTAATCACATTACTCTACTGGTGGGAGTCTAAACACTGTCATTTTTAGTAATAGTATGTTACAACACATGGAACTAGCCAAAACTATTACCTGGAAGTAATTAGTTTGAATAATTGTTTTTTTTATGTTAGTTTTTATTATGTATGTATATATTTGTGATGCTTGCCATTAGAAACCTAGTATTCTACCAAGTCATGCACTTGTAAGACTTTTGGCGTATGATATGTTGAAAACAATCTATTTGTAATAAATGTAGTTAAGTTAGTTAGCAGTATTATTTTTCTTTTCCAGTTAACAAGTGTTCACCATCTTCAGTCAGCTTTTGATGAAGGTGAGATATTTTTTTACAAATATAATTGATAAATGATAAAATTTTATTTAATGTTTGTTTAAAAGTTAGGCCAAATTAAAACTTTAATTCCTGATATTTCTGAACCTGAATTTTTATTAAAGACATTGTTACTGTTCTCAAGTTCTTTGCAAAGCCTTCTTAAGTGTATTTGATTTGGTATTTTTGGGGTTATACCATATTTTAAAAATGTATAATTGTACACTCAACCATTTTTATATGCTTAGAAACATATTTTGTTTCTGAATGTTGTTAAGGTTATGTTGGGGTTGCTAGCCTTGTAAAGTCACTTCATTACCCTCATGATAACATTCAAAGTTTGTGCACTATTTTAAGATGTTGATATTAGTTTTTGTGTTTTAGCACTGTCCTACTCCAGATATCATCCATCTAAAGGTTATTGGTGGGAATTTAAAGATCAAGAAACCACAGGTTAGTGCTGTTGTTATTGTTTTCATTACAGAGTTAATCATCTTTGATTTTATGCATCTGTACTTAAGGCTAATTTTCAACAGTTTTCAAAGTTGTTTTATAACTCGCAAAACAACACATGTTGCAGTGTGTAGCAGTTGAACTATAAAGAACTTGTATTGCTGCATTTTCATACTTTAGATTTATTTACATGGAGAATATTTTACAAATAAAAAATTTTCATACTATTTGGTTTTTTAAATTTTTTATTTGAATATATAGATCAACTGTAAGCTGCTTTCCACAAAATTTATGTACTCTACTCATCACTGTATATCAACCATTGGCAAATATAATTTAAAACATGTAAAATCTTGATAGTATGATTTAATATTAGTGATGTGTTTAATAAAACTATAATAGTTATTGTTTTTTGAAAAATAGTTTGTTCTTTTCTTAAGTAAAATGGTTTCATACTATTTTTAGAAGGTATTGTAGATCATTCAGTTTACAGTGATCTCTTCAGTATTTAATCAGATATTTGTAAGCTAAAATGGTCAATGAGAGGGCAGTCACCTTGTCTGCTGTTCTTCAAATTGTGCCATTGCTATTAAAAATATATATTGCCTTTATTTTCTTTAAAATATTTATACTAATTCAAACAATTCTGGCAAGTATATATTATAAACATTTTATAAGTTTGTTGTTTGTTTTTTCCTTTATATAACAACTTGATTCAGTTTGTGTACATATTAATAACAATATTTGATAGTATTTGATATAAATTTTCATAGACAAAAGCAAAACCAAAGAAAAAGTTAAAGAGGAACCCAGTTCTATCTTCCAGAGGAGAAGGGTTGACGTACTTCTTGCTGAGCTCACAAAAAAGTTCCCTCCAAAACTTCCTTCTCCCCCACAACTAGAAAAACAAACTGGTGTGTATAAGTTTCAAACCTCTACCTGCTTTGAATTCTTCATTACTATTCTTTGTTTGTTCTTTTTTGATGTTTTTTAACTCTTTATACTAATTTAGGAAAAGTAATTTGAAATGTTGTATCATTGTTCTTGAACTTCACATAACAAAAACAGAGAAAGCAATAATTGAAAGTGATGAGAGGGCTCTCAAAATGGAAGTGAGGAATTTCTCTGTTAGAATCTGTTGGTTTCATCAAAGTTATTAATGACTTTTAAGCAGGAATTTAGTGCTACCAGCATTTGACATTATTGCATAGCCCCAATTTTTCAAAACTAAAAGTGTGTATAAAAAAAATAATCCACCTTTCAAAGTGTTGGAGAACAATTTGGTTGTTTGTAATCCATCCACCCATATTCAATGGTAGAGCTCTACTAGAATGCCCATTACACACACATTTCAACTCTTTCTCAGGAGCTGGGATTAGGCTCAAGAAATGTTTTTGTATACTGTAAAACAGTGGTTGCTTTTCTTTGATATTTCTGTTGGCAGGGCTAAAGGTTTGCCAAAGTAATGTAAGTTATTAATACTGTTTGTGGACTTGGTTTATAGACTAGAGATGAAGAAGACTAAAGCTATTTTATTCATTGTTATTTTTTTGCTTTAGAGGAAGTTGAATTGCATTTATTCCTTCAGTTGCATGTTCATATTCAGTTTATTACTTATGTACCTTGTCTTAAGTAACTAATGAATGTATATACTTCATTTAAAATACTCATCAAAAATGGAAATTAAGGTTTAAATATGAGATATTAATTATGATGGTGTCATCATATGTCTGAAAACGTTTAGCAGAGATCACATTATAAAATTTAGCACAATACCATAGCATTGGAGGGATTTTTAAAAACAATTATATCTATTTACATTTTTTAATTTTCAAATTCGGGATCTGTAATGATTATTCATAGAGTTTGGGGCAGGATGATTCTTAAGCTGCAGATTTAATAGAAAATGAGAAAAATGTACACATTTCCCTGGAAGTTTTATGGTTAGTTTTCAAGTTATAAATATTGAAAATTTATATTTATTGTAAATGCAAAGTGTAAATAAATTTGTTTTCAAAATTTGTAAATATATAAAAGCTGCAAGTTAATGCTCAATAAAATGAGCAACACACAAAGAGTTGCTGATATAGAGATCTTTAGATACATTTTAAAACTAGTAAATTTTGCTGATGAAGCTATATGTTTCAAAATGAGTTGATAAGGGAAACACCTCAAAACTACATATGTTTCCTTCAACTCTTCCCCTCAATGTGGATTCCTGTTCTTTCAGTTTACCTCCTTTGGGATCTAAACTTTCATCCAGGTGTTTACCGTGTGTGGGGACCTTTGAAAGGGAAGAGAGGATCCTGGTGGTTGAGGAGTCCGACCCTCACACACCACTTTAGCCTTGAATTCCTGTACATAGGCAGCCTTGGGGTGGCCCTCCTAGGGTTAGTAGGCTGGTCCACTTGGGTTATGGTCAAACAAGTATCAGTGTTGGATGTTCTTAATGAGTGTTGTGGACGTTGTATCTGATACTGGCATTTGGGAATAGTGTTTGCAGAACCCTGGCATTGCTGCAATGTCCTTGTTTGGTACTGTAGTGCATTCCCTTGTAGGGATCCATGGTGAGTGGTGGGGTCAGTGGGTACCAAAACATTCTTTCTATATTATGGATATCCATAATCTTTTTTTTTTAAATAGTTACAAAACAAATCATTGGAAACAACCATGTCTTGAAGAATCTGAACAGGAATCTTCAACTTGTTCAACACCTGTACTTCATTTTTTGATATTTACATTTTTTATCAGACATGTTTAAGGAAAATGTCTTGTTTTTTTACTCAGAAGAAACTAGAGGAACTTGCTAACTCTCCTAAGTCTGTCAAAGAGCTTCATTCTGGTGACATTTTGGTAAAAACATTCACTCCTAAACACAGTGAACTCTTCTTGCATTTGAAAACCATTGGGGATATACCTACTGAGGTTACTCGCCATGCTACTTTGAATTTGTCACAAGGAGTTATTGTTGAGAGGGAGTTCAAGAACATCCCAAAGTCAGAAATACTCACTGGTTTCTCCTCCCAAGGAGTTTTTGCAGTGAGGTGTATCTCCACTTGCAAGGATGGAATTATAATGCTGACCAACTTCCTCATTTTGACATTTACATCACCATGTCTACCTGCCACTATCAAGGCAGGTTATCTTAATTGCAAGGCATAGCCATATATTCCTGAACTCTTTCCGATGTTTCCAATGTCAGCAGTTTGGTCTCTCAAAGGCATCATGTTGTGATTCCTTTACGTGTGCTCATTGTGGTGGCAAGGACCACAGTGCCTACGAGTTTGAAATATACTTGCATTGTGTTAATTTTAGTGGCTTTCACCAATCATACTTTCATTCATGCCCTAGGTGGTTGAAGAAAGAGGTGCATTGTTTGAAAATGGTTCACAACCCAAGGCTTGAAAGTTACTGTCCACCAGTCCAACTTGGATGTTTGCTGCTACACTTCGTTCCACTGCTACAGTGAGAGTGCAAGCAGATCTCTCTATGCTTCCAAAAAAATCATTCTCAAACCACGTGAAAAGTCTTTTGTCCTCCATCTCTATCCCTACCATTTCTTCCAACTGATCCCTGGACCCACTTTCTTTGGTTCCAGATACAGACATTTCATAAGGTCCATCTTTATCTCTGGCCCCAAGATGCAGAATGAATATTCTTTCATGCTCTTAGTTGCTGGAATATTCTTCCAATGATAGAGACCTGCCAAATCAATCCAGGGCTGAATCCATGGAGCTCAATAGACCTCCTTCGAATGAAGAAAAAGGACATGGTCAAAAACAGAATGGTTCCACCCAATTCACCTACACATAAGTAAAAATAGTCAATTTTGTACAGTGGAACTGTCAAGATTTACATTCTCATCTGGATGATATTAAAGCACTAATTGATTCTTGCCATCCTGTGTGTCTTTCCTTACAGAACACATTTCTGAAACCTGCTGATATAGTAACTTTTCAGCATTTTTGAAGATGCTTGACCCTGTTCATCATCTGGGGCTTTCTGCACTTCCCCCAGTCTAGAGTTTGTACACAGTCTCATGAACCTCTACGCCTCTGGTGACACTGTCCACTGTACAAATGTTTTTAGTTTTTTAAAGACCATTGGCTTCTTTAATGTTATTTAAGTTTTTAATTCAAAAATTATATTTTGTTTTGTTTTTAACTTGATTCTTTTTCACAAATTTTAATATCTTTTACTTTTCTTTCTGGTTGTTTGGGGCAGATTGCCTAGTTGCTTTGTGCCATGAAATGCCAGACAACCAGCTGACCTTCAACTGCTTGTATGCTGGTTTAAGAGTGATTCTTGTCATGAAAAGAATTTTTTGATGTTTTAAGATAATATAAAATCAACACTAATAGTATAGAATTTCTGTGTAATAAAAACATAATCAAAGGTGGAGTATAAGAAGTGAATTGACTAGTGTAAACTTGGCTACATTTACAGTGTTTTTTACTGACAAGTTTGAATGTAATATATTACAGATATCTTTTCTTTTCATGTAAGGTAAGATTGAAAATATAATCTGTAACATGGATTCTAATGCATTACTTGATTGACTGCTGTTTTGCACATTCAAGACACATTAACACAGATTGGGTCAACAAACCAAAGGAATACAATTAAGCCTCTTACAATAGTGATGTGTATATAATATTTATGGGATTTTGAATTACTATATGGTGAGTTAAAAAGAACTGAAAACCCCCATAAGTATCTGTAATGAGATATTGAGAATAAATGATTGTTTATATTTAAAAAATGAAACATTTGTTTTTATTACTCCATTGCTTAATATTTAATGAGTATTTTTGTGTGTGTGTCTGTATATGTATATAGAGGAAAGTGTGAAAACTGAGATAAAAGCTGAAGTTAAGCAAGAAAAAACGGAAACACAACATACAGCTCCATTTGCAACTCAATCGGCAAAAACTGGAATTAAACCACCACCAGAGAAAAGGCCACGACTTGCATGAAAATAATTTTTTTTACTGTATTTAAGGTGTAAATAAACTGACATAAAAAAAACATTGATTTTTGAAATAATTTTATTTTATAGTTGAAGATATCCTCCTGGTTTCTGAAAAAGAGATCATGCTTGATAAACATATCAAAGTACTGTTAATGCATGGTCTTGATAAATTATGCTTCAGTGGTTGCTCTTACTTAGCATTATGGAACATTTTCATATTCATTGTAAATCCAGTTATAAGAAATTTCTTTGTCATGAATCTAATATTTCCATCATTCCTATTCATTTAACACTAATAGTTTTACCTTTAACAAAAATCGCAGTAAATGGAACAAACTTTCAGAAGGCTTAATATTAAAGAAACTATTCTTGATGCATTTGTGTGCCCTGTTAAGTCTTATATTGTGTTTTGATAGGAAAGCTAGTCAACAACACCTGTGTAACTTGTAACTTCATATTGTCATAAGAATATGAGAGATAACCTAGTTCTTTAGTTTAAAGTAGACTTGGGAGGTGTAGAAACTAACTAGGTTTTTGGTGAAATAACTTTTTATGATTCCTATTTTGATGTAGTTGAGTTTGCATAATATTCTTGTTGATTGCTAATTATTTTGGCCAAAATTCCTCATGTGATTAAAAATGTCTTCGTTTTTCTTTCAGTATTTAACGTTGTGTTCAGAAAGTCATGTTAACACTTCTAGTTTCATCTAAGTCACTCTTGGCAAAGGAGTTGACATGGTGTAATGTAAACAGTTTTTGTTTACTTTTTATATGTTATGCAGTTTAAAGTTAGGTTATCTTTAATAATGCACACATACTTGTTTATGATCATAAGGTTATTATTCCTTAATATTTATCCAGTGGATTAGTATTACTATTGTAACCAATACAGAGTAAATTCCATATTTGATTCGTTTTTGTCTCGGAATAAGTTTTTGTTGTATTTTTTTCAGTTTTACGAAGGCAATTTGTAATGAAACGTGGAAAAATGGGGTTCTTTAAAAATAGAAAAGGTATTTTTAATATCATGTTGAAGTGTTTTTGGGTGGCTGTTGTTTTTGTTGTTTTGAATTAAGCACAAAGCTACACAATGGACTATCTGTGCTCTGCCCACCACGGGTATCGAAACCCGGATTTTAGCGTGTAAGTCCGCAGACATACCGCTGAGCCACTGGGGGGCGTTTTTGGCTGGCATGTTCTATGGGCTATAAATAAAAAAATGAAAAGCAGATGTTTTGACACGTTAATCCACATGAAAAGAAGAGTACATGAAAATATTTTTGTTCACGCTATAAAGGAGTATTATGATATTTCTTTCATTTAGCTTTAAATTTGAGAGTAATAGAAATAATTATTTTTATGGTTTGGCTACATCAAAATATATCAACATAACGGAACCATGGAATATCTGAAAGTTTTATATTTATGGAAGGAAGTAATTCAGTGAAACCAAAATTGGCATAACAGTTTTTGAGCACGAAAAATGTTACTTTTCACTCATAAGTGTGATTCTAGCCATCAAATCGATTGGAAATCAATAAGACGTTTACAAAACTGGTACCTATATGAATATGTAAATCATTAAAAGTTTTCATCAAAAAGCTGCCAACTTTCAATGCCTTTCAAGGCCAATTTAGTCTGAACCTCCTGATCGCCTGTGTCGTTAAGGGAGTTTTGACGTTTTTGGATCACGTAGGTATTGTTGACCACTTTTCTTGCCAGAAGATACACAAATATGTTGAAAATGGTTTTATCCAATATTGATATTTGTCATTTTGTTCCGTTTGCTGTGGATTTTCACTAACTACTACACGATATTTTGTTCTGATATTACTGTTTTTATCTTTATCATAAATATTTTCATCTTAAATGTAACAAAATAATTTATCACAAAACCAAATACAAGATATTTTTATGTTTATTTTAATTCTAACGCTATTGGATATTTCCATTATAATCGTAAATGTAACTAGAATATTTTCAAATTTATTGTACATCGCTGCTTGGTAGTCAAAAGTACATTTGAGGGCTTATACACTAATAATGAGGTTTCAGTAGTCGCTACGGGAAGAGCACAAATATCTCATTCTGTCGCATTTTGCTTAACAACAAATGAATAATTATAAATCTAAAATTATAAAAAAATGTTTTGTAGGTTTATACACCAACTTTTTTTTCTACGTTTATACATTTAATTATTAGTTTTTTTTTTGTTTTTTTTGCCTTGTTACTGTATCCATCGCCTGGAAACTGCTAAGAAAAACGCTGTGAAGTACCGTTTTAGGCCTGGCATGGCCAAACGCGTAAGGCGTGCGACTCGTAATCCGAGGGTCGCGGGTTCGCGCCCGCGTCGCGCTAAACATGCTCGCCCTCCCAGCCGTGGGGGTGTATAATGTGACGGTCAATCCCACTATTCGTTTGTAAAAGAGTAGCCCAAGAGTTGGCGGTGGGTGGTGATGACTAGCTGCCTTCCCTCTAGTCTTACACTGCAAAATTAGGGACGGCTAGCACAGATAGCCCTCGAGTAGCTTTGTGCGAAATTCCAAAACAAACGTATAATGTGACGGTCAATCCCACTATTCGTTGGTAAAAGAGTAGCCCAAGAGTTGGCGGTGGGTGGTGATGACTAGCTGCCTTCCCTCTAGTCTTACACTTCTAAATTAGGGACGGCTAGCACAGATAGCCCTCGAGTAGCTTTGTGCGAAATTCCAAAACAAACAAACAGTACCGTTTTAAAATTGATGTCTTGGCAACGGTCGTAATAATCACTGATATTTGGTATTACAAATAATGTAAAATTAACTTCCAAAGGATTGAGTATTTTCATAAACTGAATAATCAAAAACATTGGTCTTTATGACTTTGTAAGTATTAAAATCATACTTGTACTGTTGCTTTATATTTGAGATAAATCGATTATTTCAATATGATGAAGGCCAGGTAAGTTAGTCTTACACTGCTAAATTAAGGACGGCTCGCAAAGATAGTCCTCTAGTAACTTTGCGCGAAATTCAAACCAAACCTACCAAAGTTTCCTCCCCTTGGCCTCGTATACAATGAAGAAATGGTTTTTAACTTTATTTATGATTTGTTAGTAATTGAGACAGGTAAACCATCTTCTTTGAATAAATGTTATTCAGAGGCATTGATAGATATTTAAAAGATTCGTACCAAAAGACCCTTCTCAGAAAAAATAAGATATTTCAACATTTTGTAGAACACAAAATAAAATATACCGTATGTTTAAACTAGTATAAACAGTCACATAGTAACTGAATATTTATGAACACAAAAAGATGCTGTAAAAACACACAATTGTACATCATATTTTTAAATAATAAATTTTATTTTCGTATGTGTAACATAATATAAAATGTGGGTTAGAAATTTGTCGAGAAGCGTCAGTGTGTATTTCGTATTTTAACAGTGGTCAATGATGACATCCTCGGACAGATTCCAGCACACTTCTCAATCAAAAACATTGAGAGTTGTCGAGCTTGTCCCGTTTTGCTCTTGAGCCATGTGTAAAGACGTTTTAAAACACTGAATGACTTTTCACTGTTGCTTACTAGGATAGTTAGTTTAACTTGTAGCACTGTTTTTATTTTTTTAAAGATTGGAAATTTGGAAGGGTCTAGTATTTGGTACACATCTTTAGCCATTCTTTTGTCTTTTTTGGTAACGAGTACTTCTTTGGTTTTTAGTTCTGTTTAGTAATGCTTAGCAAGTGAGGTTAAGTCCTCTGCCGAGAGAAGGTTTCATAACATCTGACTGCAGGCATGAATTCTCATTATTATCAATTTAATGTCAGTTGGGTTTCCTGGATGTCAATGCCGATGAAGGCAATTACTTTTTCTCATATACTTCTTGGCGCAGATAGCCTAGTTGCTTTGCGCCATAAAACACCAAACCAACCAATATACTTCTTTTGCCTTTTCATTTCTTCTCGTATTCTTTAAAATATTACATATCTCTTTATAAAACCAATGTTTATTTTTTCAAAGAAGCTTGTAGAAGCCCTTTGTTGTGCTAGAGGGATTGAAACATAAAAAGTAATATACTACAGACAGTTTGCACAGATTTGCTAACAGACCAAAGGTTGATGGAGACTATTTTCAAAATACATTACATAAGAACTGGTAATTCTGTTACCAGCACGTTCACAGAAGAAACCTGGTAAAATTAACGTATATCTGAAAGCTGTACGACTTTGCCTTGCTTTAATCTGAGTTAAGCTTGGAATTGCCGGATCCTGGTTGATGTATTAGCGATGTAGTAAAGAAGGTTTATACACTTTTCAGTGTATTTAAAAATCTGCAGCTTTAATTGGCCTTATATGTCGCAAAGTAGCAAGTTGAGTTGGTGGACCTAACAATATATATAAATAGTTTTGGGGTGATATTTCTAAAACCTCTCAAATGTCTGAAATTCTCATTCAAATAAAACCAGGGAACTTTGGTTGTATTTTTAGGTTTTTCTACAAAGTTAACAGTTTTTTTATTGCACACCTCAGACACTACACGTGATGACGTAAAAGTCTGGTTTAACCAATGACGATTTTTCTTTTAGTGCGAGAAGAGTGAGGCTCTTCCCTTGCCTTATACTGAATATCTTCAAGTTTGATGCTTTTCTGCTGAGTTCAAGATCGCGTAGGAATTTTTGACGTGTCAGAATTATATCGATATGCTTTTCTATTCCAAATTTTCAAGACACAAGCGGAAGATTCGTGACACTGTCAAGTAGAATCAAGTTAAGTTTCTCATCATCTAGATATATATAGTTCTAGAATTTAGTGTTGTAATAATCCCTACTTGACAGCTACTGTATGTCATGTACAAAAAATTAGATATTCCTTCGTTTATGCTTGTTCCGACGAATGGCAGTGATAACTTTTCTCAATTAATTCGTGCCATTGTGAAGTAGAATATCCCTCAATGAAGAGCTTTGTAGACTTCAAATGGTACGGATTTTTTTGTTTTCAAATTTACGTTCAGATGAGTCTGAATGGTTTTGATTTCTTCTCCACATTCATAGTTTCGACATAAAATAAACATTTTACTTTTACAATGTAATATTTGAACATGAACAATTTATTTGCCTAAGTAATACTTATTATTCTATTTTCCTTACGTTTGATATATTGAAGCAAGAGTATGTTTAGTATTTTTATACATAGCCAGATGGTTAAGGAGCTTGACTCTCTATGTTAGGGTGGCGGGTTCAAATTCCCCATCCCAGGAAACGTGCTCATCCTTGCATATGAAGAGCCTTATAATGTTACAGTCAATTCCACAATTTGTTAGTAAAAGAGTAACCTAAGAGTTGGCGGTGGGTGGTGATGACTAGGTGCCTTCTATCTAGCTTTGCACTGCCATATTAGGGGTGGCTAACTCAGATATTCCTCATGCAACTTTACGCGAAATTCAAATCAAGCTATTTTTATACAGTTACAAAAGATCGAGGTTTTTATTTATTCAATGTATATATAAAAGCTTAAATATTTAACAGTTAATCATTTATTCGTTTTAATTTCCATACAATTAATAACTTTTAATACCAGTTATTGTTTCAGCAGTATTCCACAGATAAATGAATTTGTACTGCTCCGTACATGTTGCCCAACGAAGCTTCAGTAAAAGAGCCTCCAAAGAAACGTTCAGAAAAGTTCGTGTATAGTTTCAAACATTGATTTACTACGTTAGGAGTTTAACGAACGAAATATTTTCATCGTAATTACAAATTAACACTATTATTTTTTTTCTCTTCGGTAGACTCAGCAGATAACCCGATGTGGCTTTGCTTTTAGTAAACACGCATTTTCATCTTTATCGTTAACATCACAATATTTAAATCTTTATCATTATATTGCACTAAAATATTTGCAATTTTATTGTGAATTTCTTCACTGTGAATCACCAATAAGGCTGAAAGGTTAAAATGTAAAAATAGTTTCGGTACTCACGACAACCAGATTACAATATTAATGTTACAAAATATTTTTAGTTCTGCGATAAGTGTAAAACTTTAACATATTTAAAGGTTTATCATGTATCTCAAATAAAAAAAAAATCTTTATCCTAAATTCCACTAGAAAATATTTGGATGCTAAACATATCAATATACAAGTAAATAATCAAGTAAACATATCAATATAAAACATATGATCTTCCTCATAAACCTAACAACAAAATATTTTAATCGTGATTATAAACCTAATGCTATAAAATATTTTGTTCTTTATCATAAATTTAAGAAAATATTTTAATTCTCATCGTAACACTTTAAAAAAATGGTGTTTATCATGAATCTAGTACGATAATATTTTGATCTTTCTTGTAAACCTAACGGGTCCGTGCTAAAAATCGGGTTTCGGTGCGTGTGGCGGACAAAGCACAGATATTAAGTTGTGTAGTTTTACACTTGATGTTGTTTTGAATTAAGCACAAAGCTACACAATGGGCTATCTGTGCTCTGCCCACCACGGGTATCGAAACCCGGATTTTAGCGTGTAAGTCCGCAGACATATCGCTGGGGGGCAGCTTTACACTCAACAACAGACAAACATAAATCTAACCAAAATATTTCCAACTTTACTATAACACTGACGATAAAACACTAGTAACTTTCCTAAAAATAATGATGAACAAATGTAAAATATGCTGTCAACTGAATCTCATATTTCAGAGTATATATGTAATATGATTATTTAATGGGTCGTTTGCCATTTCTTGTTTTATTTCAATAAGGAAAATTTCATTTCGTTTGTTTTTAAGCAAATGAAATTGACTGCAAAGCACTGTCAGCAAAATTGTTTATGTTTCTGTGCAGCCCTAAATTAACCATAAAGCAAAATAAGCATGTGTTAAGGGCACCACAGAGCTTTTCACAAAGCTATCATACCATCAACTCTTTCACTGCCACACTCAACTTTAGTCAATTTTTTGTAATTGTTCTTATCTGCTATGTTCGACTTTACTCTGTATTGTTAAAATAAACGTTTTCTTTGGTTCGGTGAGTGACCAAAGTTTCAAGAAACTGCTAAACTATGTATCTGAAATAAGAAGTAATTAATTTGCGAAATATTGCTGTAAAGGTGAAGGTAACTTTTTGTGTTCTTTGAATCTGATTTCCATTTTTCTACTTGTCTCTCCAATGTAGAAGTCGTGGCAGTTATCACATTGTATTTTATAAATAATGTTGGTTTTACATAATATAGACCTTAGTTTTGTCCCTAGTTTTGAATAAATTTGGTATTAACTGGAATGTCATATTTTGTTGCTAGTTTTTTACCAAATGTTGGTTATTTTTATGATTATGTCGGGAATATATGGTATGCAGCAGTGTGTGGTTTTGTGATTTTTTTTTACATTGTGGGAATATTTACTTTTGTTGGTTGATTTTGCTTTTTGTCAAGGTGTTTTCGTATAATGTTTTCTACGGTTTGTGGAGGAAACTTATTGATGTTGATGAAGTATTGATTTTTTTTGTCTAATTCGTTGTTAATTTTATTTGGTGAGCATAGTTTTATGGCTGTGTTTATTTGATTTCTTAGTATATTGAGTTTTTGTTTTGTTTCATGTGCTGAGTCCCATGGAATGTATAGTCTAGTATAGGTGATTCTTAATTGGATTCCTGTTTTAAACTGAGTATCAGTTCTTGTAATTTTGAGCTTAAGAAATGATATTTTATTGCTTTCTTCCTGTTCACATGTGAGGTTAATGTTGGGATGTATAGAGTTAATGTGATTGAAAAAATTAAATGTGTGTTCTGTAGATGTGAATCCCGCAATCATGTTGTCTACTTATCTGTACCGATATCGTGGTGGATGTAATACTGTGTTAATTGCTTGTATTTCAGCTTGTGTCACAAAAATATTGGCTAGCACTGATGATACTGTGCTGCCCATGCTTAGACCATTTGTTTGTATATAGTTGTGGTTGTTGAACATGAAGTTCGTCTTCATCGGAGGGAATTCTGTGAGGGTTGCTAATTGGTTGCTGAAAATATCTATTGATGGGTTAGTGTCTCGGATTTAGAGTTCTAAGGCTATCTTGCAGGATTCAGCGGTTGCAACTTCTGTAAAGAGGAATATAACATCGAAACTGGGCATTAAGGCCTTATTATTAAGTTGATTAAGATAAGACTTGAAATTAAAACAGTCTTTGATGAATGAGCTAGCTGACGTTAGATATTTGGAAAATGCCCATGCTATGTATTTACAACGATTGCAATTAAATGATTCATATGTGAACATTATTGGTCGTAATGGACAATTTTCTTTATGAGGTTTGGGAATGCCGTATATTTGTGGTGTGCGTGAGTCGGTCTTGCGAAGTTAGGAGTAAAGTGTTTTCGAAATCGTGAGGCCTGACATGGCCAATAGCGCAAGACGTGTGACTCGTAATCCGAGGATTCCGGGTTGGCGCCCGCGTCGCGCCAAACATGCTCGCCCTCCCAGGCGTGGGGGCGTTATAACGTAATGGTCAATCCCACTATTCGTTAGTAAAAGAGTAGCTCAAGAGTTGGCGGTGGGTGGTGATGACTAGCTGCCTTCCCTCTAGTCTTACATTGCTAAATTAGGGACAGCTAGCACAGATAGCCCTCGAGTAGCTTTGTGCGAAATTCCAAAACAAACAATCGAAATCGTGTTGGCTTTTTTGATTTTCACTAGTATTTTATTTAGTTTCGTTTCATATGTCTTTGTTGGCTGATCGGAGCAGTCTAAAGGCGATAATTGGACCTTTTAGATCAAATTGCGTGAGATTTCGATATTACGACAACATGATTCCTAACGTTATTATGTATATATCCATACATTATACTACTAGTAGATGTACAATACTGTCGTACCGTGGTCATACAAAGATACTGTAAAAACCAACAAATCAACAAAATCAATTCAGGATTGCCTGAAAAACTGCATGAATTGAACAAGTTAATGTGAGCAAAGTCAGTACTGACTACGAGGCTTAACGTTAATGGCTTCAGTTGCAATGTATTATGCCTGACGTTAGTGTTGTTATCTGCGAACTGAGTGACAATAATGTTAGGCCTAAATACTGAAACTAGTTTAGTGGAAACGCTACTGTAGCCTGGAATAACGAAGTGGACTATTCCCAATTTAAGGCCGTCGTTTTGAATCTGCCTTAGCATCCAGGCATACAGATAAAGTTTTAAACATATACCTGTTTTGTTGATGTATTGTTTGTAGGCTCATCTAAAGTTCTCAGGTCAAAACTGAGCTCAAAGTTAAGGTTACAACTCAGATACTTGATTAGGATTAGGGTACTCTCGCTTAAGCCTAACTTATCGTTTAGTAGCTCAATGTGCAGTATAGTTTACAATTGATTGTATGTTACGTATGTGTACCAGTACATAATAATCATTGTCTATATAGGCTACTACAGTATATGCTGTTGATCACAATTTTTTTCGGAATACTTTTTGCCTAACAATAGATTTGCATATTACCATTGACATTGCTTCTTGCATACAGCTACCATAGCAACAACCTTAATGATAGTTTTGTTATAACTGAGAACTAATTCTCCTAAAATGGATTGAGGATCAATGGTATTTGGGTATTTTGCCCTGGAGGGTCAGGTTCTCTTTGACCTCTTCCTCCTTCCTGAACTTATTTTCCCTAACTGTTTGTATGTTAGGTCCTTCTCAGGGCAATGTCCATTTATAGACACTTATTCTGTTTTAAATGTTTATATAATTCACAGTAGGTCAAGTTAGCTGGTGGCAATTTTTTTTAATACATAAATATGTAAACTATAAATATAATATTTAAAGTTTATATACATACATATTTTACTTTAATTTATTTATCTTTATATTTAGAATATCTGTTAATTGGGGAGAGATATTTAGGATTTTCTTCATCATGTATGAGGTACCTGTCTAGTTCGCAAAGTAAATCATTTTTCATCCAATTTTTATTAAAGTACCTGATTGTAATATGTAGGAGTCTATCTGACATGGTTGGTATGTTTGAGTATTTATGAATGAATTTAGATGATATTGATCTCGGGACTCTGTATGCAGTTGTGAGAAGTGCGTTTTGGATTGTTTGTAGTTTAGCTTTGATTGTTTTTTTACTTACATTTATCCATGCTGGAGCTGCATAGTCTAATATATGTTTTGTATATTTTCAATATGTTATCTGTAGATGCTCCACTGTTTTTACCAGTTAGACTCCTTACATAGTTGGTTCTTCGCCAGATTTTATTTTTAATTTCGTTGACATGATTTATCCAAGTTAATTTTGAATCATAAGTCAGACCTAAAAATTTTGCTGATTGGGCAATCTGGAGCAGAGTGCCATTCATATATATTTCTGGCTGTTGTTTTTTGTGTTTTGTCGATTTCGTAAAGACTACGAGCTGTGTTTTTGCTGTGTTTATTTTAATTCTATATTTTTCACAGTATTCACTAATTCTGTTTAATTGTGGTTGTATGTTTGTAGCTGCTATCATGGGTGTTGCGGCACTTTTCCAGATTGCCACATCATCTGCGAACTGTGATGAGAATCCATGATTTGGATCCTTCAGTGGCATATTGTTTACATACATGATGAAGAGTATAGGGCTAACCACCCCTCCCTGTGGGACACCAGCTTGTGGAGTAAAGTATTCGGTAAAAGTTTCTTCTACGTTTACTCTACATTTTCTGTTTTCCAAAAGGTTAGATAACCAGCGAATAGTTCCTCGCGGTAGTTCCATTTCATTCATTCGGAACCTTAGACCGTCGTGCCAAACGGTGTCGAATGCTTTCTCGATGTCGAGGAAGCAAGCGACTGTACATTCATTTTTGTTGAAACTATCTATTATGGTTTCTGTTAATCTTATTAAATGGTCTGTCGTTTGTCTAAATTTTCTGAATCCATTCTGTTCTTCTGGTAATTTTGATGTTATCTCCAAGAATGTGGAGAGTCTATTACTTATTATTCTTTCAAGAATTTTGCCTACACAGCTGGTCAGGCTGATTGGTCGGTAGCTATTTGGTTTATTCGCTGGTTTTCCTTCCTTATGGAACATTAATATATTTGCTAGCTTCCAAGAAACTGGGATATATCCTGAGGATAGCGATAAGTTAAATAGAGAATTTAGGTGGTCAAACAATTTCAGAGTGCCGTTTTTTAGGAGAATAGCTTGTATTTCATCTTCTCCTGGCGCTTTGTTTTTGGTGTTTTTTATTGCTTCTAGTATTTCATGTAGAGATATTTCCTTTGTTAGTAATGTGCTTTCATAATCAATGTTAGAACTTGTATTTGTATCAGTTATGTGTACTGGAAATATTGGTTCATACTGATGTTTATTGTTTGCTATGTGATTAGTGACTTTATTGTAGAAGTTTGTATTCATATCTGGATCTGTGTGAGTTTTAAATGTATTTTGGAGTTGATCCTTGAAAGCTTCGGCTATTTCTTTATTTGTATGTGCAATGGTGTTATTATGTTCAAGTGGAGGATATTTCTTTGTGTTTGTGTTTTCATTTGTGAATCTTTTAAGATGTGACCAGAATTTTTTCGGGTCAGTTATTTCGTTTAGTTTATTACAGTAATTGTCCCATTTATTTTGTTTTTGTTGTTTTATTTGAGTTCTGATGTGATTTCTAATGTTGTTTATTTGTGTTTTAGTTTCTCTGTTTCTTGTAATCATGTACTGTCTTCTCAGTTGTCTGCGCTTTTTTATTAGGTTGATTATATCTGTGGTGGGTTTCTATGTGTTGATTGTTGTTTTGGTATTGTTAACTTGGCTGCTTTCTGAAGGCAATCCGTGATTGTTTGACAATAGTTGTCCATTTCGACATGCGTTTTAACTTCTTTAATAATTTTATTAGGTAACAGATTATCTAATTCTTGTTTATAGCATTGCCAATTTGCCTTACTGTAATTAAATTTTTCTTTCCTATATGTTATATTTTTATAGGGGGTGAGATCGAAGACGCAAAAAATTGGGAGATGATCACTATCTACATCTTTTCCCACTTGAAATTTTACTAATTTCTGGCTTAAATTATATGTACACATACACAGATCTAGTATGTCACTAGAGTTAGTAGAATAGGATGTATGTGTTGGGGTAGTATCGTTCAATAAAGCTATGTTATTATCATCAATAAATTGTATTAATTTTCTACCATTTGAATTAGAACTTCGGCATCCAAAGGAAACATTTTTACTGTTTAAATCTCCCATGACTATGGTGTTTTGATTGTGGGAAAAGATGTTATTTAGTAAAGTTGTATCTAATTGTTTATTGGGTGAGCAGTAAATTCCTGCTACGGTTATTTTAGTTTTATTTGATTGGAGGATATCTACAGTAACATGTTCATTGCTACTGTTTAATTCGATTTCTTCTACAGATAAGTCTACTTTATGAAGCAGCATAATGCCTCTGTTTTCATCATTTTTATTTTTTCTGTCTTTTCTAATAGTTGAGTAATATGGTATTTTAAATCTATTATTATTATATGTTAGAGTTTCACTTATTATTATAATCTGGGGGTTTAATTCTTCTATTAGATCTTCGATCTCATGTTTCTTGGAAGCTATTGCACCTTGGATGTTGATATACACTACTGTGAACATTGTGCTGTGAGCATGTAACCTGTTAGTGTAGTTATAATGTAGGGTATATGAGGTGTGACGTGTTTTATGGTAATAGTGATCAGTAGTTCTATAAAGTTAGTTGTCTGGTTTGGTTTAGTATATTCAGTTATAAAATCAGTTATTACATTTTTGAAAACTGTTGAAAACAGGCTTGTTTTGTCTGTTGTGTTAATATTCGTTTCTTGTATGGTGGTGTTGTTTTCTTTTGGTTTTTGTGTTAATGTGTTCTTGTTCTGTGTATTAGTCTTCTGTACTTGTTGTTTATGTGGTTCTTTTTCTTTTAACATTTCTGCATATGTGGTTTTTGTTGTTTTATTATGTTCTGTTGATGTGCTTGTTTCAGGTAAGCTGCTTGTTTTCGGTTGATTCTGTTCTGTTGGTGTGTCTGTTTTAGGTAAACTGTTTGTTTTCGGTTGATTCTGTTCTGTTGGTGTTCTGATCTGAAAAATGCGTTGCTTTATTTGTTTATATTTTTCGCAGCCTTTGTAATTTGCTGTGTGGGTTTGACCACAGTTACAACATTTAGGCGTTTCTTTTTTCTTTTTTGCATTGGTTGATATGGTTTTCCCCGCCACATCCGCAGCACCTCGATGATGCTAAGCAGGCTGCTGAAACATGTCCATATCTTTGGCAGTTGTAACACTGTGTTACAACAATTGCCGGAGTTTTCAATTGTTAAAATTGAAGACTTCATCAAAGACTTTGCAATTAAAAATGTAGAAATTTTTAAAAGTTTAAATAAATATAAAGATACAAGTAAATAATTTTCTTACAGGATTTTAAATGAGAAATTATTAATATCAACGTTAGCATTTTTTAAGTAAAAGGGTTTTGATATATTTTTCATTTTTGTGAACATCAAAGTGAGAATTGTTAACTCAAAGTGATTTGTTTGTTTGTTTGTTTTGGAATTTCGCACATAGCTACTCGAGGACTATCTGTGCTAGCCGTCCCTAATTTAGCAGTGTAAGACTAGAGGGAAGGCAGCTAGTCATCACCACCCACCGCCAACTCTTGTGCTACTCTTTTACCAACGAATAGTGGGATTGACCGTCACATTATAACGCCCCCACGGCTGGGAGGGCGAGCATGTTTGGCGCGACTCGGGCGCAAACCCGCGACCCTCAGATTACGAAGCGCACGCCTGAACGCGCTAGGCCACGCCGGGCCAACTCCAAGTAAAAACGAATACACACTAAAAATGATTACTTTTAATTATCATTAATGAAAGAAGTGGTTTTCTTCATAATTTCTAAATAAGAGGCTTCAGTCATTGCTTGATTTTGATCCATATCCAATCTGTTAAAAATAAATTTAAATAGTTTTTATTTAATATAGATGTGGGGTCTGACCTGAAAGAAAACTGAAGAAGGGTTATAAATTTTCAAACTTTTATTTTACTTTCAACACTTATTGAGTCTTAATGTCTCATCAGTTAAATGATGGAGAGGTCGAGGAGGCACCATTGTTGGGCTGTGCTTAGGGCATCAATTGACCTTAATCCGGTTCTGTTTCAATGTAATGGGTGCATCTAGTACAATAAAGCGTTCGGGTTTGATGAGTAGCCGCTGGAATTTTCCAGCTGAATGCTATCGATCTTTATCGTTTCACTAAGCACAATGAACATTGCCAAAGTGAACACTTTTTGACGTTACGAAGTGTCAAAGGGGAGTTATTTAACTGTATTTAAATCGATTTATTGGACATGGAACAAAGAAAATATGCATGTGATACTAACATAATAAATACATGTGTAAACTGAACAACAACAAATTTGCCGTTATAGGTTTATTTTAATACCTACGCTTGTCTCAGTATAGTTTTCTTTTTACATTCGCGTACTGCTCAAATCCTGCCTGTTATCGAAACATATAGAAGAGTTTTGAGAGTAAAAATCAACAATATTTGTTTTACGAAAACTTGCTAGAACATTCTTGAAATTTCTACAAACTTGCGTGCTTTGTATCAAAAACTGCTAGGACAGAGAGAGGATTATTATTGTACAGCTACAGTTAGTGTACTAAAGACCACGGAAGCTATAATTGTGATTAACGTCTATTAATCAGAAAACTACAGAATTCTACCAGGAACATTTATAAATTTCAAACATCACAAACAGTTCAACTTCAGTGAATTACTTCGGACATTATTATTTCTTCGAGGATATTAAGTTTTAGACTGGATAAAATACTCAGTATTGCCTGTAAGTGTGTAAAACTTTTGTATATATACCAATTGCACTGATTTTTGTTTGTATATTAAAATATATTTGTGTTAAAGAAGAAAATTGTGTGCATCAATCTTGTTGGTAAATACTATAAATTTGATACATACTAACATTTAATTAACTTCTAAATTCAAATTCATATTTCCGGTTACTTAAAATAGTTGTACGTAAAAATACTGAAATATGTTCCTTTCTTTATGCATTTTCCCGTTCATACTCCTATCTTTGAAATACTTCTTTCAGGCAGTCTACAAAAATGTCCCGTTTTTTTCGTGAAGCTCCGTTGCAGAAAAAAAACATTGTGTTCTTTTCTCAAATTGACTCTCGATCTTGTACAAAATTTGTCAAATCGATATAAACGAAACGCAAACATATTAATAATATTACTATAACATACTCTTGAAAAATATCATTTTAATGCACACACATTTTTCTACAATTACCATTCAGAAGATATAAAACTTGACACTTGTTGTTGTTGTTGTTTTGAATTAAGCACAAAGCTACACAATGGGCTATCTGTGCTCTGCCCACCACGGGTATCGAAACCCGGATATTAGTGTGTAAGCTCGCAGACATACCGCTGAGCCACTGGGGGGCAGAAAACTTGACACACAGACAAACATTTAGCTATTATACATGTATGTATATGGATTTTTACCTTCCTCGTAAATCCAACACTATAAAATATTTTTTTTCTTTATGGCGAAACAAACCACAAAATATTTTCATCTTTATTACGTTATAAAATAGCGTATAAAAATAAACGTTATAAAATATTTTATTTCATAAATTTAACTTTTAAATATTTTCATGTTCATCAAAAGTAAGAACTATAAAATTCTAAAATACCTATGTCACTGAAAAAAGGAAAACGTGTATATCCTCACATATCACAATTGTTCCTCGATAAGCTGCCTACTCTGATTGGGGAAGGCCGGTACAGCCAGATGGGCTAAGGCGTTCGACTCGTAATCTGAGGGTCGCGGGTTCGAATCCCCGTCGCACCAAACATGTGCCCCCTATCAGCCGTGGGGGCGTTATATTGTGACGGTCAATCCCACTATTTGCTGTAGCCCATGAGTTGGCGTTAGGTAGTGATGAGTAGTTGCCTTCCCTCTAGTCTTAGACTGCTAAATTTGGGACGACTAGCGCAGATAGCTCTCGTGTAGCTCTACAACAACCAAGCAAGAAAAACAAGTGATCATTCTTATTAGTTGCCACAGTATTAGATGTGAGCCCCGCGATGTGGGCTCAAGTTCCATGTTTCATCTGATAGCTTTCAAATTTCACTTGCATAACCTCTAGAAGCTATGAAATTAATATAAAAGATATTAGCAAACATATATATTTTATCTATCTTTTTTTTTTTAATTTACCCTAACATTATACAGACCAAGCCCACAAAACCGAAATAAATCTAAATTACCTTTTTTGATTCTTAGAATATCAGATGCCCCCCAGTGGCTCAGCGGTATGTCTGCGGACTTACACGCTAAAATCCGGGTTTCGATACCCGTGGTGGGCAGAGCACAGATAGCCCATTGTGTAGCTTTGTGCTTAATTAAAAACAACAACAACAACAACAAGAATATCAGACTGCAGCATAATATCAAAATTAATTGTTGGAGTACAAGGAAAATTATTGAAACTAAAAAATTATGAAAGGTTATCGTAGGACATGAAAAAACGCAAAAATGCATACGAAATAATTTTATCACGGACACAGTAAACCTTGTATCAAATTTGGCGAAGATCTATCAAAAGGGGAGGAAGTAGTAGTAAACAAATAACCATGAAAACCACAAAACTCAAAATACAACAATTAAAGTTTATATGCACCTTTTCATGATTCAACAAATTTCTATATTAAATTTGACAAAAGCATATCTACAGGATGCGAAGTAGAAGTAAAAAACGTAAAAATACAAAAACGCCCATAAAAACCACAAAGCTGAAAATTTGTATGAACTTCTGCATGGACCTAAAGAACCTCTATACCAGTGAAAATGAAGATCCATCTTCACTCTGTGAAGTAGTTGCATAAACATACAACACACAATAATATTATATTTATATAGATTTGTCCTTAATACCTTAAGGGCCCTGATAGTTTACATCTAATTTTATTGTCCTGCTACTGTTTGAATCGTTCCTAATATCTAATCACACAGTTAAAGCCGTATTATCCGTGTTGAAAAAATGCTTGACTTAAAGCAATTTTGTAAACGGTGGTTACGAACCCCTTGAGGTTTCGAGCAGGTTTCCAGAGAATGCACGGACTGTCTACGCTGAGTCAACATTTCTTTCAGTCCGCGAAATATTTGAGATGTATATATATTAACTTTGTTATGAGACTTGACGAACTGCGCCAAGAATCATCAAACATTTTTTCATCTGTGGAGATATAATGAGGGTCATCTGGCAAATGCAGTTGAAAAACATTGACATATAGAACTGAATTACGAATAAGTGTCAAGTGATATAGAGAAATTAATATTGGAAATCTGTTTAAATGTTTCCAATTAAAATTATGCAACTGAACCTAAAATAATATTAACAATTGATTTATTAACTACAGTTTGATGGTAAGTTTATTGATATATACTAATATTATATTACGTTAATTACATTTTGAATATAAAAAAGATCGGAACATGCACACTTTGACCTCTGTGTCGAGAAGTTAGAAATGTGGACAAAAATATTAACTTACTGGTTTCTAAAGCTTCATCCCCTACCCCAAGTGGTACAATGGTATGTCTGCAGAATTATAACGCTAGAAACCAAGTTTCGATACCCATGATGGGGAGAGGACAGATATTGTGTAACTTTTTACTGAATTTTAAATAAACAAAGTTCAATGCATCGCTAGATTTCGATGTTTAATTTGCTCGTTTCAAATTCCACATTAGAAAATTGTAAAAACAGTATAACAGATATACATATATATATTCTTTGTCTGCTATAAGTTTCAACGAGTTCTGGTAGTAAAGAAAGGACTTTGGCGAGTTTTCAATAGTAATACTTGAGAGGCAAAATTACAAATATGAAATGTTATTTTTACACCATTTTACGTATATCGATTTTGGAATTCGAAATGGACAGATGAAGGGAACTGTGAAGAGGTGAAGCAAATTTGCAGTTTACGCGACATTTATCATAAAACAAGTTTTCTTTACCTAAGTATAGTTATATTTAGTTATATAAGTAAATAAAAAAACTAGTTAGTGCGCGTGACGAACATTCAAATATATATTTTTCTTTTTATAATTTAAATAGTTATCACTGATGTTCTTGTTGATTTTTATGAAATAAATTTATATTTGTTATATTCCAAGTTTTATTTGTAAGCCTGTGACTGATGTCCTGCGAAGTGTGTTGATCTACGTCGACTTTTCTTAGATTTACGGGTATGAATGTTCGCCTCTTTTATTTCTACTTTCTAAGTAATTTCTTTTAAAAAGAAGTTTAAATTTACTGCAAAGTTGCTATTCTGCAGGTCTGTGCCCTTAACTTTTTGTTTCCCAAGTAACCTTGCACAATACGTGAGTGTTTTGTAACAATGGCATGTGATAATATTTCTAATTCTGTATGAGTTATGCAAGAAGGCCTGAATCATTTGGAGTTGTAGCTTCCCAAGAACTTGAGATATACACGAATGCAGCGTCGTCTTATTGTTTGGATATAACGGTGGACTTGAACAATATTCGTTTTCAGTTTTGAATAATTTAAGTCGTGTAAGCTATAATTCTTGTAAGTTATTTCTGTGAACTCGACTCGGTGATCTATGATTAGGCCTATGTATAAAATAAAAATTGTAAACGTAAATTAAAGTAGAGTTAAAACTTGATTTAGGACAGTTTCTCCTCATTTCAGATGTGGAAAACGTGTCGTTGGAGCATATTTACATGTCTTGATCTTGAATATGATTTAGAAATCGAAAGGTTTGATAAATAAATAAAAGTTAAAATTGTATTTTGTGACAGTTTAAAATTTTACAGTGCCAAAAAAAGAGAGAGGATGGAAGATTTTCACAAATGTATTGAGAGATTGCATAAAGCAAAGAGTGATGCCGAAAAATTTGCAGCCCTTCTTGTTTTGGTGAAGACTTTGAAAATAGGTGGCTATGAACTGGATCATGTACAGCAAAAGGATATTTTTGATGCAGTTGGATCATCATTTTTACAGAGGCTGTTGCATCCACATCATGATATAGATGGATGTCCTAAAGAAATCTTTAGATCAGTTGCTTTAACAGTTTTAGCAGTAGTATCTGGTTCTCCTAAATCACCTGCACATGACTTTATTTGTAGTAATCTTGATACTTTTAAAGAAATCCTTCAGTCAAAAGAACCTAATTCTTTCCAGGATTTAATTGAAAAAGACATATTACAATGTTTAGTAAATGTTTGCTCAACAGAAGAAGGTAGAAATGGTATTATTTCCAAACAGTTTGTGGATTATCTTGTAAATGTGGCTATAAATTATTTGCTCGATCATGAAAAAGCTATGCATATTCTAATGACCCTCAGTCATTATTTCAAGAGTGATTTGTGGACTCGAGAAGCTGCTTCATTTTCTGCAGTAATAAACTTTATAGCTTCTGAGTTTAGAGAAGAAACTACAAGTCGGAAGTTTGAACTTTGTAATATCTTAACAAAGTTACTGACTGATAATCCCAGGTGTTCGGCAGATGTGCATGCAGATTGGAGTAAAATCATACAAGAAGGCTTATTTGATTTGCTGAATAACCAACTAGGAAAAGCACAATGCCGGGATGCATTGAAGTTGGCATGTGCAATGGTAGAGAGATTTGGATTACTTTGGATGTTGAATAGTAATGATGAGACAAAAGCAATTAGGAAAGAGTTTTGCTTTTTGATTCATCTAGTGTGTATAGAAGTTCAAATGATATTGAAAGACCGATCAGTTGAAGAAATTGTTGAGAATATAGACATGCTTTCTGCTTGTTATACAGTTTTGGAGGCAACCACACCCATATTGTGTGATGAGTCTGTTTGGCAAATTGATTCAGGAGCAGAACAGTTACTTACTCCAGTTAATGAAGCATTTAGAGCTGTTATATCATTTTTACTAAAAGCTACAAAAGAAGTAGACAATTGGCATGATTTTTCTGAACATAAACAATATTTAATTGTTATCTCAGTCAAAGCACTTTCAGCTTGGTTAGCAGAAGAAACTATTTATCTGAAAGAAGAAGTGTGCATTGTTATTCCTAACATCTTAAAGATAGGACAGTGCATGTTTTGGAATAAAAAAGAAGAGTTTCTGGAAGGTATCTGTGGTAAAGACACTGATGTCATTTGGTTTTTGACTCCTGCTTTGCATCACATGAGTGCAGATGATGCAATTCGTAAAGTTCCCCAAAATGCATCACAACTTTTAGTTGAGTATCTTGATTTTCAGTGGTTGCTATGGAGGAAAGATATGAACAAAGCTTCTGAAACATGCATCATTACCCTCTGTGGAATTTTCAAGAATCTGGTGATTTTAGAAGCAAAGATGACATCAGAAAGTATGTTGTTCTTTTCCTTGTTAAAATTTTTACTTAACACAGTGTTGCACATACCTCGAGGATTTGAACACATAACCCTCAAGGCAAATATCACAGTCCTGGGACTTCTCATTGCCAGACAACATTCTCATAAAATCAAAAGCTGCGAGACAAGCTTTTGCCGTTTTCTTGCAGCTAGTGTGAAATTTCTCTGGGACTGTCACCAGGTGGAGGATTCACTTGACACCTCAACTTTAGTTATTATGCGAGAATACCGCAAAGTGTGGAGTGAAATTATGGAACTCTGGTTTCTTGGAATGATAGCACTCTCAAATCTTCTTTCTCATGTTCCATGGGTGGCTCCCTTTCTTCTTGAAAGTGGTTGGCCTCAGCACATTGTTTTGTCACTGGGGAAGGTTAGTTGTAATGGAGTAGATGCAAGCATCAAGTCAGCATATCAGGAGTTCTTGTGTTCTTTACTACGAAACTGCACAGATGCTAAAGAACAGCTTTTGAATTGTGGTGGTATGCCGATAAGTCAACGCCACGAGTTGAGAGAACTAGGAGTACTTTTGAAATAACATACAAATTTATATAAACTAAAGAGAACAGAGAATTTTAAGTAGTTTATGTAAAAATGAGATTCGAGTAGATTTAATCAGTTAAGTATTGGTAACCTATTGCATTAATTTGCCTTGACAATGTGTTTAAAATGGTTTTGTCATCTTATTTTTAATTGTCAGATAACAGTTTAATAATATCAACAGTATCAGAACAATGGGTGATTAAAAAAAAAAGTAGGCCAGAACCTAGGAATTATTTTTGTTCTTTAATGAAGGTTTATTATGTAATATAAAAGAACTATAACAGTACAAAGAATAAATCAACAAAAGTTTTAACATATGAATTGTTGGTAACTGCATGAGGTGCCTTACAACAGCAAGCAATGTTTGGGAACTTTTGGAATTTCTTTGTTATTTTAACCTTTTATTAAGTAGAATATGAAATAAACTGGTGAAAGGTTATTAATTATATTTAGTATTTAATAATGCTTTCAAGCAGAAAACTAATGTATTAGTATTCTGTTTGATGTAAACCAGCTTGTTTTCATTAGGTGTATTACAGAAAATTGATAAAATGAGACAAGAAAACAACAAATGTATAAATGATAAACCGGACATTTACTGTGTAGTTTGGTTTATCAGTAGTTACAATTTTTTATAATGTAGTTTAATTATTCAGGTAGCTACTATCATTATTGTGTAGTTTGGTAACCTAAGAAGGCACAACCTTTATGATGTAGTTTGGTTACCCAGGCAACTATTACCTTTATTGTATAGTTTGGTTATCTGTGAAACAGCAATCTTTAGCATAGATACTACATGTAACAAAACAAACTACAATTGTTACTGTGTAGTTTGGTTACACAGACGGATACTGTTATTATGTAGGTGTGATACCCAGGCAGCTACAGTCATTATGTGATTTATCTATTTAATTACAGTTTTTACCTTTGTAACTAACATCTTTATTGATTAGTTTAGATATCCAGGCAGCTTATGTTATTTTTGCAGTTTGGTTACCTGTGAAGCTACAATCTTTAATGTATAGTTCTGTTACCAAGACAGATAATATCTTAAGTTTGGTTACCCAAGTAGCTACATTCTTTAATGTGTAGTTTGTTTACCTAAGCATTTACAGTCATTATTGTGCAGTTTGGATACCTATGTCACTTCAATCATTAATGTGTAATTTGATTACCTAGACAGCTACAATATTTAATGTGTAGTTTTGCTATCTGGGCAGTTGCTATTTTCATTGTGTAGTTTGGTTACCTTGGCATTGACAATCCTTATGTAGTTTTGTTACCAGGGCAGTTAATATCCACTGTGTATTTTGGTTACCAAAGTAGCTACAATCTTTACTGGGTAGCCTTGGCTATGTAGGTAGTAAATATATTTATTATGTTGTTTGGTTATCCAGGTAACTACTATAATGTATAGTTTGGTAACTTAGACAGCTAGTATCTTTATTTGTATAGTTTGGTTACCTAGCCAGCTACAGTCTTTGCTTTGTAGTTTAGTTAGTTACCCATTTAGCCAAAACTTTTGACATTGTTTAATGTGATAACTATAAGTTTATTTATTTATAATATTTTTTGTTGTTTAATTTTTATTAGATTTTCACTTATGCAAATACATACAAATGGTCATAAAATTAAATGTTTATTTAAAAAAATATATTTATTAATTCAAGGAAAGTGTTGAAACATGCCTTTATTTTGTAAGAGTCCTTAAGGGTTGATACTGTATACGAGAAAAGATTTTGAAATCCGAACATGTTTATGTGGACTTCTGAGTTAAGACTGTTCTTCTCATATAAATATATTTTTCCTTAAAATGTTCTTCAAACCATAGAGTGGAGAGACACTGGTCCTGTTTCCTTACTAACGCCAATTTTTCTCTTGCCAGAATGTGTTGAAAATTTTTTATTACCTCAAATTCCTTGGATAGTTATAATATTTGATGGAAAGCTCCCATAAAACTTGTCTGAACAATTTTAGGTTACCAAAAAGTTGTCAAAACGTTTTTATGCTTGTAACCAATTGATGTTTATCTTAGTTCCTTTAGTGTACTTATTTACTGTTGAATACATCTTTATTCCTTCATGAAATGTGAGAGAAAAACATTAAGATCCTTGCACATAATATATAAAGATGTTTGAATTTACAAAACACAAGATGGTGATGAGATTTTTGGTCGAATATTCAAGGTGGAAAAAAAAATAACTGGCCTTGATTTTGTTTTAGGAAGCTGACATTAGTACTTCATGCTTTTTAAGTATTATCAACATTTTTTTATTTCGAAAAATTTCAATTGGCAGTGAATATATCTTTTCTATGTATGATAAAGTGTGGGAAAATGAGTGTGAAAACATTTAGAAATGAAAAGCAAGAATCAGTTATGTATAAGTTGTAACATTTAAATTGGAGTTATTTTTGTTTTTGAGCCATTAATGAGTGGTGGTTTTTATAAGAAATGAGTGAAAGAATAGAGTAATATAATGAGTATAGTACATTTGATATGCCCTGTGCTAATGATTTCTTTCATCCAATATCAGGGCTCTTGAGGCTGGCTGGAATGTAATGGAGGTAGTAGTGGTTGAGACTAAATTTATACAAGTTACTTGAACAATAGCAGCTGTTTCATTAAGAACTGGATTAAGTTGGTGAAATTTACATTTTACCAATTTTATTTTAGTTGCTAAATATTGGAATTAGGGTAAGGATTTATTAAGGTTATTTATTTTAACACCAATTGTTTATTATTATTTATATTTACTTGAATTAATCAATTCAACATTTAAAAGTATTAACAGGAAATTTTAGAGTAGGGCATGGTCTATTTTTAATAATTACATTTTGACCAATATAATACAGTTACATTGGGTAAGTCACATGAGTATACCTCATACCTGATGATGACTTAATGCTGAGGGTTGAAATGTAATTATTAAAAGCAGAACCTGCTTTTTGTAAAAGTTAGTTATTATATCATTTTGAAGTAAGTATTCAGTTCAAAACGTTCCTCACAGACCTATTCATTATTCAGAAGAACTAGCAAACTGATTATTTTATTGAAACCAATATCTATGCAACAGGATTACATTAGTGTCTCTCTTCTTTATTCTTCAAGTTTATCTAATTCAACCTCATTTTTATTTCTAGCTTTACTGTTAAACCTCTTGATTAAAGCTTACTTTCAGAATATTATTTAAGTAGTACAACTATGCAATTAGTGGAGCTTAACTGGCAGCTTGTTAATTTTAACAAATCATTTACTCTTGCATGAGTCTAGAAAGTTGGAATAATAAAAAAACAGTAATAATTGGAAACAGATTTGATTGGATGATTATTTTCATAAGTCATGACATATTTGATTAAGCTGAATAGTTTGAATTAAATATAATGAAACAAAACATAATAACAATACTTTGGTTACTCACGGTTGGAAGAACTGAACAATTGATTTTATTTTATAACACTATTAAACATCTCATTAGATTCAACTAGCTAAGAAAATTTAGGTTAGTCCTAAAATCAAGTTATAAAATAGTGTGTACATTCAAATTAGCTGCTTTTATAAAGCATTGACAAAATTCTATGATTTTATATGGTACTAGTTATTTTAGCAATAGTCATGCAAATAATTAAGATTTGATGAGTTGCTGGTAAAAGTTATGACAAAATTACTTGGATTGTTATGTAAATGAAATACAGTATAAGCATTATGATTAATATACCCAGATGGAAATAGCATGTTTGTGAAGAGAAGTTATTTTTATGATGCATTTTTAGTTCAGTTTAGTGATAAAATGTTTTCTTGTTAGAAACCCATTGGATGATTTTATACTTTAAACTGTGTAAAATTCACATTGTAGATATTTTTTTTTCCTGCTTAAATAACAGGTAGGGGTACGTGTCATTCACAGGTGGGACTGAATTCCAAACAAGTATTAGACAGATTGCTCTTCAATAATGACAGAGTTCACCCAGAAAAAGAGAGGACTTTTATAGTAGAGAGAATTCGACTGTGTTTCTTTAGTGTATAAATAATAAAGCTGGATGCATTTTCAACAATTAAAACAAAATCAGCATGTATGCCCCTTTAACTGGTATTTATTCTTGTCACATTTTTTCTTTCATGATCAAATACTCCAACAATAAATGGATCTTCTAAAAAAAACAGCAGTTCCTTCATGTAGGTTAACTAATAAAGCACTCCTGGATTCAGAATGTTAGTTTGCTTGCTTGATGATTTGGGGTTAATATCTCTGAAATTTCTAATTTAGAAGAAACTACTGAACAATATATTACATCCTCTAATGACAAATTCTAAAAGTTTGTTTCTCTTTCTGAATTATTTATTAAATATTATTACCTTTAAGCACTAATGATCTGAATTGTTTATATAATATCTATGCTATAGAGTGGGTTATGTTTGCCTGAATCATTTGTGTTAATACCTTTACAAACTAAATGAATGGATGTCTTCCAAAATATTTATATTATATATTAGGTTGTAGTTGTCTTTTAAAAAAAAATGTTCCAACTGCCTGACTTTATCACTGTAGAATCCTCAGTTCTTTGATATGTTTTGTATAGATTCTAAAACTATTTTTTCAGTTATTTTGTCATTTTTATGAGTGTGACATTCACTTTATTTCCTCGTTAATGGTTTAGATATATACACTTTCTTTAGTGGCTTCTCATAGGTAGAAGAAACTTATCTTGTGTGGGTTCTTTGTTAGTGTGATTAAAATTCAACTCCAGAAAAAACAAAAAAACTAATGAATTATATTAGTTACAAAATATTGAAGTTAGTGAGGGCTCAAAATTTTTCCAAAAAAGTCAAATGAGCAAAAATTACATATCGGTGTTTTATTTCTAATTACAAACCAGTGAAAAGGCAGTTCGTACTAGACCTAACATCATACAAACTTTAAACCTGATGATGACCGAAGAAGGTCGAAACGTTGTTTGCTCTTCTATTTGAAATATTTTCTCAACCCAAAGGAGCCGTTTTTGCATATAAAATTCATACAAACTTTAGTTAAGTATCACAGTGATTTTTATTTCTAAACACAAAACTGTGCAGTACAAAGTTAAACGTCACACATACGTTTTTCCTGATATAATAACAAAAATTTATTGTAAGCAACTGCAGTATATTTTCCAGTTATAACAAACAAATAACACCACAATTATTATTATTATTATGATCCACTTACTTTACAAAAATGTTTGGATTTCTAATAACAAAGGTGATTAGTTTATGTGTAATATAATTAAATGGTAAGTCTAAAATAATATTGATATTTACTCCTGTACTTTTACATCCATTAAATAATAAACTACATTTTAGTTTGTCAGAAGATGTTCTGATATTGTAGACTATGTTAAAGGTTTAAAATGTACTTTATTACCCTAAAGTACACAACAACTTTCTAACCATGGATTTGTAAAATAGTAATAATTAGACACTAATTTCATTTTGAAACATGGAGCTTTAAGTTTAATCCCTCATGTCTTATAAAAAGTACATATAATTTCTAAATACACATTGCTGTTTTTAAAAAATTACATTACTCTTTGAATTAATTTTTTTCAATACCTTGTAATTGAAATAATTATTTTAAACCCTAAACTTCTTGCTTCATTGATGCATACAGTTAAGTTCCCTGCAATATTAAAAAAATAGAGAATAAAAAAGTTTACAAATTTTAGAAAACATTTAACTTTGTTTTTTAATCAAAGTCACCAGAGTTAAAATTCTCAGATTGGGAGATATTATGGTTTATTTATCGATGTTAATTTAATAGTTAAAGGGATTATAATAATAATGTTCCAATTTAGATGAATGCTGTTTGAAACTCAAAACCGAGAATTTTAAGAGCATTGTATATAAATACAGATATACTTTCATAGTTCATAACTGGTTAAAGCCAAAAATTGTTCATGATGATGAACTATACATTAATTAAGGGCTATTATTTAATATTTCAAGCAATACAATGATACAAAATCTTAATATAACAGTAGTTTCAAGGAAATAAATGGAAAAAATAGAGGAAACAAAATGTAATGCTCTTGCACAAACAGAAAGTTCAACACTTAATTTTCATTTAAAAAGATCTAAAAATCACCTTATAATTTTAGCTACTCAAAATAAATATAATACAATATCCCAAAAAGGATGTATGTATAATGGATAACATATGATCACAGAAGCAACATGAAGTACTGGAAACAATGAATCACAAAATACCATATTGGAAACAATAAATAGTAAGAGATCAATAACAGTTATTGAAAACAACCAATAGCAGGATGTCCCGATAACAAGAAATAGTGGTCAACACTCAGCATATTATTAGACAGAGGAAATGGTTTAATATAATTTTTAAATAAACTTTTGGAACTTGCTGAAGCTTGAGTATTACTGTTAAAACACCTTTAACATCAGGAACCCAGTGTAATGTCTTTTAATAAAGTAATGTGGTAAAAAGAAAAAACACTTCATCAAGTTCAAATATCCAGACAAATACAGCAGTAAATAACTATTATGACCAGAATGTGAGAATCATATTCATATCACTGCACAATTCATAGAAAATAACAGACTAGAAGTACTAATGTACACAAGCTCCAAACTTAAATATATGTTGCTAAATGTGATATCAGAACCATAAAGCTCATTACATTCAACTAACTGATTATTTTTAGACAAGAGTTGGATACTTAGATTAATTAAAAACTGTAATAATTAGAAAAATCAGTTGATTATTTTCATAACATGAAATTATTTTACCATCATTTTGATTAATCAATTATATGACACTAATCAGTGTCATATTTCTTACAGGTGATAAATTTAATGACTAACTTAA